>CM065054.1:99718905-100318905 GCA_032883995.1 Coronaproctus castanopsis | reverse complement strand
TCAGAGGAAGTAAAAGATTGGACTTAATAACGACCAATATACCAGTTAACTCAGCGTGTAGCAACCTAAAAGAGATTATAAGGCAATCCGGGGATAGGAAAATATAGACTTATGCGATCTCTTGACTCAAGAGAAGTGATTACAATGATAATGATGATGATTGTGGTCAATAACAGCCCACTCGTCAATATTACTAGCGTCCGCGTCTTCACGAGAGATTTTCTGGCCTAGTAGAAGAAAGTTACAATCTTTCACTGGTGTAAAAGTTGTTTCAAACAATTTCAAAGTAGGTGAAAGATTTTTCTATAATTTTTGTAATGCGCTTCTTTAGCAAAGTTATCGTACGATTCAACTATCCAGTAAATCACTTCGTTTATTGCGATTTTTTTTAATTTTTCTCAAAATTGTGATTCATTTTCATCCTCTACAAATAAGGTGGGAAACAGCATTTTTCTAAATTTTTGTTTAATGCCCTGCAACACACCCAGATCCGTCGGCTGAAAAATTGATGTTATATTCGGTGTCAAAAAAAAAATAATTTGACAAACGAATTTCATTTCTTTCGAATAGGAAGGAACGTTTTCTATAAATTGCAAACTACGATTAAGCAATTCATTTTTCTGGTGAACGCAGTCATAGCGTGATTGGGAGATATAAAGTGGGTTGATGAGTCCATTTTTACAGTCGATCGTCTGCGCTATGAATAATCGAAGTACATTGCTCTCATATTCACAAGCCTGTCAACACTAATAGTACTGTCATGAGCAAATGTCAGCACACTACATTTAAGTCTTAACAAGTTTGTATATTACAATTTTTGATGAAGTCCGCCCATTCCGAATTCCTGCTGAGACAAACAATATTCGGTCCCAATTATTTTGCTTAAAAAGATTTGAAAATTTTAGATTTAAAATTACCCCTTTTATTTCATGTAAATTATTGGTTTTTATTTCCTAATTCTTCTAAATTAATTCTTTAAACATAGTTGCTGTTAATTTTTTAAAAATAAGTTTATGGCTGGTTTTTATTTTTCTAAAACCACTGACTATAATTTAAACTGAAATAATTTCTGACTTTATTTCCAAAAGTATAGCACCGTGTTCAACGGCGTAAAATAAATAAGTAAAGAATACGCAGTTTTAATTTGTTTTATTACATAAACATCAAAAATTACTTCAAAAAATGTTATTAAATTCAAAATTTAACGCAATTATTGTAGTAATAATATAAAAAACATATTGCAATTTAATCAGAAACTTTATTTTAAAAATTTCTGATTTATTTCGTAAATATAAAAAAACGAGTACAAGTTTTATTAATAAATACAATTCTATGTTTTCTGAATGTAGTTAACTGTGGAATCTACTTTTATAATTTTAATTTTAGTCTAGCAGCGTTGGTACTGTTATACTTGGTAGTGTATTTGTATTTCCTTTTTTAATTTTTAAAAATATATTATAAAGTTTATGAAGATAATTTTTTTTACATGAAGAATGTTTTTAATACGACTTTATTTCGAAAATAAATTTTGATAATAGCATCCTTCACACATCCTAATCAAATTTATCGGTTCTATTGTAGCGTTCGTCGGATGCCATATTGAACTTTGGGGTAGATTCCTAGGAGGGTTGTCCCCCCCCCTTTTTCGAAATTTTTTTCAGAAATGTCAAAAATGGCTGTTTTCACTGAGTTAAGAAGTTACAAATCCGTGGAAACCACTTTTCAAGGTCATAGAAAAAAAAAAGTGAAAAAACATGGATATGACCAGAATGAAGGAAAAATAATGGAATTAAGCAAAAATTAGCTAGGTAGTTGTTGAAAATGAAGTAAATAATAATAATAATAATTAAAAATGTAAAATAAGTTAAAAAAAAGTTTATTAGAAAAGTGAAAAAACATGGATATGACCAGAATGAAGGAAAAATAATGAAATTAAGCAAAAATTAGCTAGGTAGTTGTTGCAAATGAAGTAAATAATAATAATTAAAAATGTAAAATAAGTTAAAAAAAAGTTTATTAGAAAAGTGAAAAAACATGGATATGACCAGAATGAAGGAAAAATAATGAAATTAAGCAAAAATTAGCTAGGTAGTTGTTGAAAATGAAGTAAATAATAATAATAATAATTAACATTGTAAAATGTAGACTATTTTGTTATTAAAAGTTCATGTAGCGCTGACCGAAATATTAAACATTAAAAAGAATAAGTTACTTTTAAACGTGTAAACTGATTTAAAAAAGTATATACATTATGGTCATAACTTTAATCAATATAAATATTCGACTGATTTGTATGTCATAATATTTTCAACTAATTGTCTAATTTATTCTCATTTTTACAATTTTTCTTTCCATAAATAAATTTTTAACATTAAAGGTCAAAAAAATTATACGTTTAATGGTCAATTATTAAATAATTGTGAATACCTATACAATATTTTAATTTGCAATGTACACTTAGTTCTATAATTTAGATGTAAATTAAAGAAAACTATATTTATAAACAGAAACTAAGCACATGACGATAATGAATATTTTATATATGAACAATCTCCATATGAATAACAGGTATGTAGTTATTCTAGTGTATTTTAGAAACCGTAATTAGGTAATGTTTATAATAAGTGAACAATAATGAAACAAACAGTAACATTTATTAATACATGTACATTTTATTTCAAAGGGTCACATAATTTTGTTATATGCAGCGATATAAACATTACATTAGGTTTTAAATATAAATCCAAAATAAATAGATATTTTAATCATACAAATTAAAATCAAGTTGCGTTAAATATATATATTCATTTTGGGCAAGTTACTATAAGTTAGTACTTATTGAAAGTTTTATATCAAATCATTTTTTATTTACCAAAAACTTAGATAATACATAAATAATAATACACGCTGCAAATTGTATGCATGTATACGAGTGCATTTTAGCTGTTTTCCACACCACACTGAGGTACAGCTACAGGCGCGTTTTTTTTAATGTGGTTTCCCCAGGAGGCCTAATCCACAATATAGGTTCTTGTTCGAAATCATCCACCGCGAATAACAGATCTTTCGGGCTGTTAACATCAAATGTATATTCATATTAATATTGAAAAATACTACTAAATTGTTCTATAATAAAACCTATTGATATTCAATCATTCTTTATAAATATTACAATTTCGTATACTAACCTACAAAAATTAATCAGCTTCATCTTCACTGTACACATCCATTTCTTCGGATTCCGGAAGGAGATTCGGGTGTAATGGATTGTACAGTGATCCTGCCAACTGGAAGAAACCAATTGCCAAGGGAATACTCATCGCTTTGCAACGTTTAGTAAACATGTAACGAGCAAGGTTCCCCGGTAAATTAGTCTTCCGGTTGCGCCCATACGGAACAGAATGTTTAGCAGCTCGCCAGGTCCCCTCTATAGAGTTCGTGTAGGCACCAGTCTCCTTATCTTTGAAGGCGATGGAATGATTAACCTACACAATTACAAAATTTAGTTTTAACAATTCAAGTATTTTAAAATAACAGCAGATTTAAATATAAATTAACCAATTATGTATTAATGCCCACATATGTTGATAATATTTCAGAATATTTTTTTTTATTTTACTATAATTAATCTTTAAAATTACTGAAAATCCTATAACAGATAAGTTTGGAAAGTTATAGATAAGATAAATTTAAAAAATCAAATGTATGAATTACAAAATTACTTTAAGGTGTTCATAAATTTCACCCAAACCATCATATGCCTTCCAACAATCCGATATGATCGTGGTGCCCGGAAGAATCCATTTTTGAATGAGGTCACCCAACGTAGCTGCGGACCTAAAATTTTTAAATAATTACTAGAACAATTTAACAACAATTTACGATATAACTAGAATGATATTTCAAAAATATATTAAACAAATGAATGTGCATAAACATACCTATCCGGAGACAACAGTCATGAAAACACGACCACTGTCCCTTTCGTAAGCCCCAAACACCCAAGCGCCGTCTACGTGTCTACCACGATGATATTTTCGACGGCCAAACTTCGATTCGTCGATTTCAACAGTCTTCCCAGTACCTCCTAAAGGTGTGGATTCCGCATCCTTTAAAAAGGCATCTAGAACAACTTCCCGACAAAAAGATGCCCAATCAGTGGTAGTCTGCTTGGCTACACGAATTTCCCGGGCAGTATGCTCCGAGGGAAGACTGTGAACCCAATTGTACACAAATATTAATATTTGTGGAATCGATAGCTTTGACCGTTCGAAAAATGTTTTTTTTCGTAGAGACACCCGGGTGTGGCAACGTTTTCGTTTCTGTTTCCGTGTACCGACATTATTATTGCAGTCCCAATAGTATCCATCAACGCTAAAAAAAAAAAAATATAGACCAAAGTTAAATACCTGATCATTTTAAAATAATCTGTTTTCATTAACGTATGTATAAATAAATTACCATGTAGATGTTTCGGTTAACGTGAAGGGGCCTCCACATGTCGGACACATGTATTCCCCTTCTTTTGGAACCAAACTCCATTCTTGTAATTTATTTATTAATAGTTTTTGATCATATTTTAATTGTATAAAAAATTCAGTATTCAATTCGTCCATTTTTAAAATACTAAAAGAACGCAAGCAAAAACTATAAAAACAATACAAATACAATATCAGCAATGACAAATTCTTCCCACGTTTCGTAAAACACGACGTTTCGTAAAACACCACGTTTATAAACACGCTATCACAAAAAAAAAAAAAGAGATTGAATCATTATAACGTCATTGGTTTCAATGAACATTTTCATTACGTCATAAAATATTTTATATAGTTTATAAACTCAACAGAGAAATCCATTTATCGTATGTCTTTTCAATTATATTTTTATTTAGCTTTTTTCTGCTGTTCATGAACCCAGGATGGTAGGATTGAGTTTAGCAGTTACCTATTAGCTATAACTATGACCTTAAAATGATAATAAATAATTTATTTAATGATTCGTGTAATGCGGCAAACATATATAGATTTATTTCCGTTTCTAAAATTGACTAATAAAATATAGACCTATTAAATTCATTACATAAAATATATAAACAAATTATTTTAAAATTTTTAAATCACGAAATTAGTAATATATCTGTGCTCAATGCATATCAATACGGTTTTAGAAAGTATTATTCTACAGAATTAGTTATCTCAGATGTAATAGATAATATCTTACAAAATAAACAATTAATACATCTATTATCTCATTCGACATAGGAGTTTTTAACAACTGTGATCGCGCAAAATTATAATTGACACATTAATCGCAAGTCCATTTATTTAACCTAATTAAATTATTACATAATTAATTATCAAACAGGAGTGTTATTTAGAAATATCAAAAGGATATCATAAATGTTAATAATAATTTTGGACTCCCACAAAGTTCAGCTCGCGGAACGGTTTTGGGGAATATTTTACATTCTAATGTACATTCCAGATTTTTTTTTTTTTTTGTTTTTTTTTTTTTGCATACCGACTCTTAGGTCATCAACGGAATTGATAATTAATTTAGAATTTCTTGAATAACGGTGTATTTGTTGTTTTTTCATGTGTAAATGTATACATATATATATACACACATATTTTTCTTCTCTTTTTAATAAATATGTTTATTTAATTACTTTCGTTAGACAACGCATCTCTACATTGTCTCTTCTTTAATCTTCTAACTGGATTATCCGCGGCAGTCCGATGATTTTCATGCGTGATATTAACGGATTTAAATTTTGAGCAAATGTGCTATGCATTCTGTTGTACCGCTGCTTATATACCTCCCGTAACCGAAGGAACATTTAAATTTGAATTATATTGTTTCTTATATAATATGGCGCATTAGCCATTATCCTCAATATTTTAGATTGATATGACTGTATTTTGTTTAGATGCATCTTAGCAGCTGTTCCGTACACTTCTGAACGATATTTCCAGACAGGAGCTATAATAGTGTTATAAAGTAAAACTTTATTTTCAAGACTTAGTTTCTACTGCCTTCCTATCAGTGGGTATAATTGCTTCAGTAAGGATCTAAATTTTTCTCTGGTTCTAATTACGTGAAGATTCCATGTAAAGCGCCTGTCAAGGGTTAGTCTAAGATATTTTACTGCTTGTTCTTGCGGTATTCTATCATTATCGTAATTAACATTCCAGATTTAACAACACTCATGTAGACTTACATGTGCATAGTTATGCAGACGAGTTACTCTTAATATATAATGTTCATTTATGTAGGAAATCGACGTTGTCGTCTTGCATTTTTAATTGTAAGGAGCTTAAAATAGCAAAAACATTATATAAATAATGAAGTCAACAACTATTATTATATTTTTAAAACAGTGGGAGGTAAATTATGGGGATTAAACCATAAGTGTAAGGTAATTCTGTATAACGGTTTAATACAGTCACTAGAGACGTACATTGCGTTGGTGTCTCTACTTCAAATATTTAACTAAAGGACAAATGTACAATTTAATCCGTAATTGTCGTAAATGTTTAATTAATTGAATTTCTTTATGTATTACTCTTTCTAATATAACGTTATATATCACGATACCAGCACCACGTATTCATGATTTCGTGTTTATATATTTTGTAAATATATATTTCTTCTTTTTCTTCTAATCATAATTTCCAATGATTTTGGATTTTCCGTTAATAATACTTGGACGTCTGCAAATTTAATAGCGTGCGTAATCTATTTCCATCAATCCTTACAGCATTTTTTTATTCATTAAACGTCTCCTTCAAAATCATTTTCGCCAATCCATTGAATAAACCAGACGAAAGTAAATAACCTTGGTGTACATCGTCTGCTATTTTTATCCTCTCTGTTTCTATTCCATTAAAAAACGGAGTACAGCTTCTTGGTTCATGTAAAGATTATTAATTAGTGTTATTAGTTTGCTGCAAGAATCTAAACAAGTACTTCCACGGTACCTTATCAAAAGCTTTCGGAGATTTACTCTGATTTATTCTATGTTCTCCTAACATGCGCAACATTGCTATCGCGTCACGTGTAGAACGGCCTTTCCTGAATCCGTATTGCGTTTCATATAAATAATTATCTATTATCCCATCCAATCTTTTATATGCCCTGTCCGATTCAATTTCAGTTTAGCTATGCGTTCTACTGCGTTTACTAATTTCGTTTGTTGTATAATCTATGCAATACTTTTACGATCTCGGAGTCTGATATTCAGCATGACTCTTTCGTGCGCCGTTTGAGTTTTCCTAATTCGTCTAATTATTTGTCTTGTAAAACTCAACGTTTCAGCACCATATGTTAGAACTGGCAGCATTACTTTTTAAACTATTCGGTATTTATTTTTAAATACACTGCTTAGTTTTCCGAATGTAATCCAGGCTAGAGATGTTCTCCTTTTAGCTTCCAGTTGCATACTCATTTTCTTTTCCATCGTAATTTCTTGTCCCAAAAACACATATTTTCCTACAGTTTCTATTTTTTCACCATTTATAGATATTGTTGCACTTCCTGTTGTATTCGTCATTATCTTCGCTTTGTCCAAATTTATTTGTAGTCCTATTTTTTCAGACTGCGCGTTCAGGTCTGCCAGTATTAATTGTATTTCCTCTATACTGCTGCCTATTAGAACTACATCATCAGCGAAGCGCGAGTGATTTAATTTTTCTCCATTTATTTGGATGCTCATTGAGTTACAGTTTAGTTTTCTAAAGACTCTTTCTAAAGCTGCGATAAACAGTTTTGGCGATATGGTAGCACCTTGTTTTACGCCTCGTTCCAATGGTTTGTCATCGGTATTATTCCATACTTTAACCTTTATTGATGCCGATTCATACACTTCCCTGACAATATTAATGTAATAGCCATAGATTCCACCAGAGTCGTTTAGTGAATTTAGCACTGCCCATATTTTCACCGAGTCGAAGGCTTTTTCGTAATCAACAAAGGCCATACATAGATCTAGATTATACTCTTCACAATTTTGTATTAAGGTTCTAATTACCAAAACGTGGTCGTTTGTACTGAACCCCGAACGAAATCCGGCCTGTTCTATTGGTTGCTTGAGGTCTATTGATTTTGTTAAGCAATTTGTTATAATCCGAGTAAATACCTTATATACCTGTGATAAAATACTGATAGGTCTGTAATTCCTTACTGCGAGTGTATCTCCTTTTTCATGGATCAGAATAACTTCCGCACATTTCCATGCATCCGGTATTTTCTTTTCTTTTAGGCACTTATTAAACAAATCACATAACATGTATTCCATTCCTGAGCCTCCGTACTGTAGCATTTCTTATACTAGTATAAGAAATGCTACAGTACGGAGGCTCAGGAATGGAATACATGTTATGTGATTTGTTTAATAAGTGCCTAAAAGAAAAGAAAATACCGGATGCATGGAAATGTGCGGAAGTTATTCTGATCCATGAAAAAGGAGATACACTCGCAGTAAGGAATTACAGACCTATCAGTATTTTATCACAGGTATATAAGGTATTTACTCGGATTATAACAAATTGCTTAACAAAATCAATAGACCTCAAGCAACCAATAGAACAGGCCGGATTTCGTTCGGGGTTCAGTACAAACGACCACGTTTTGGTAATTAGAACCTTAATACAAAATTGTGAAGAGTATAATCTAGATCTATATATATAGTGTGTATATATATATTATATATATATATCGATTTTATTTTGTTTTGCTAAATATATATATATATATATATATATATATATATATATATATAAATTATACTGTATTATATTATTTTATTAAGTATAAAGTAACTTGTATTAATTAATTTTTCGATCGACTCATAAGGATCTATTTTTGTTTCAAGGTCACGCACTTCGATCTGCTCCAAATGAGCAACTTATTTTTCAATTTCACGCTTTCCCGCCAAAATTGTTTCACTGCAAATTTTTGGTTCTTTTTTTTTTTGCGCGTTTTTTTTTTTATTTTTTTCGTGTTCAGGGAAGAGAGATACATCGAATAAAACTGGCCCCGATTGTTTTGGAGTAGGACGAGCCAAATAGGAGTGACCCGTACTGGGAAATTATCTTCTTTTAAATGTCTCCTAGTTTTAATTTAACACGAAAAAACATTAATTTTGTATGTTCTTGACAGATGCATACTGTTCCTTAATATGCTTCTCTAATGATTTATTTATATATAGAATGCATTGAATTTTGTCTAGTGATCGTGGGTGTCCTGACGATTAATTTGTACTATTTTTAAGTATGTGGTATTTTCTTTTAAAATTTGGCGTATGCAATAATAATCTACTTGTAATCAGTTTGTCATGTGTATTTTGTAAATAATACGCTAGTAATTTTTCCGATTTTTACGACTTCGTTTTTATTATTTTTACGACTCGTGAAGTTTTTGGGAAATTTTCAAACTGAATTTTTAATTAAAATGTATTTGCGATTTTTATATTTTCCTATGTTTGTCGTTAATTAGTCATGACTGTATCCTTTAATTATCAAAATTTTGAAATATTAAGTTTTTTTTTTTTTTAAAGTTACAGGTATAAAATTCATTGGTGCATTTCAACAGAAGCGCAATTGGGTGGCACCCATTTCATAGAATTTACATTTTTAAGCAAGATTTTTATTATTGGTAATGTTCTTTTTACATAATGTTTGCGTTAAAAATTTAATTTTGAATACTTTTAAATTAAAACGGAAAATTTAAATTATTATTTTTTTCTTTCTAGGTGTTTGCATAAACAGAAAATAACATGAGTAAGAACAAATTAAATCCAGATCTTGAAGATATGGAATCACATTCTGTTCGAATGATGATGCGCAAAAGAAAACGGTTCCACCCGAAAAAACCTCTTTTAATACATTTCTTGAGTTACAGAATCAATACGAAAGTGTTAGTATATACGATTATTGTCATATAATATACGTAAACTATATTATTTGTAAGCACTAAAATTTAATTCCAATGAAGTGTAATTCTTTTTTACTATTTTGGTTTTTTGTAAGATTTTTCACTCATATTGTGATGCATTTTTTAATTTCAGGTGAATGTTTTACAATTTTTTTTTATATATCCTTTACTAGACAAATTATGACTTAAAAGTCATGCAATTTAATCGTTGAAAATGATCATGTACATGATAATGAGTTTGATGCGGTAAAATTTAAAATTACTTCACGCATGTTGAATAATAGTAAATGCTAAAATTAGAAAGTTTATTTCTATTTTAAAATGTGGTTAAACATGCTTCTGAATATTTCCTATTCATATTGTCGTTCACAGCCGCATGAAATTTCATCAAATATTGACACAACAATGGAAAGCCAATCTGGCCAGCCAATTCGATATATTACACCAATGGAAGTAGCTGATTGATCATATCAATCCAAAAAAAGCACCCGGGATTGATGAAAACTCACCATCCATAATGCAGGAAATGTCAAAAAAAGCGGTTGTATTAACTACATATCTTTTTAATGCCTGTCTTCGACTTCAGTATATACCAACTCTTTTTAAAACGGCTCAAATCATTATGCTGAACAAACCTGAGAAATCAGCAGAAAATGTAAAGTCGTATCGGCCAATGTTGCCAGTTCTATCAAAACTACTTGAAAAACTTATTTTGAAAAGACTTAAGCCACTGGTGGAAGCCAAGATACCGGATCATCAGTTTGGTTTTCGTAGTTATCATTCGACAATCCAGCAAGTGCATCGAGTTGTTAAGTACATCTTAAGAGCACTCGAAGAAAAAAAGTACTGCGCCGCTCTAGATGTGGCACAAGCATTCGACCGAGTATGGCATAAAGGTTTGTTGCACAAATTAAGCACAATGTTGCCAGAAAACTTCTGTCAACTGCTGAAGTCGTACATAGAAAATAGGCGCTTCAGAGTAAAATATGAAGAAGCGAATTCAAATTTTCAATTGATACGTGCTGGTGTACCACAAGGAAGTGTCCTTGGTCCTATGTTGTACACACTATATACAGCGGACATTCCGACCACAGATGGGATTTTTACTGCTACTTATGCAGATGATACTGTCATCATGGTAACCAGAGACACACCCAAATAGAGGCAATAGATGTACTTCAAAGACACCTTGACAAGATAGTTAGGTGGATGCAAGATTGGAAAATCAAGTTAAGCGAACAAAAATCCATCCATGTTGTATTCACGCTTCGACCTATCGACGTGAATATATACATAAATAATGTTCAAGTACCTCTTGCTAGTTCAGCAAGGTATTTGGGCATTCATCTTGATTCACGATTAACATGGAAAACACATGTTAAGCAAAAGAAACACCAGTTACAGCTCAAAATGAATCAGATGCACCGGTTAATTGGTAGAAAGTCACCTCTAAATTTGTACAGCAAGAGGTTACTTCATCAAACTATTCTACGACCCATCTGGACATATGGAGTTCAAGTGTGGGGCTGTGCTTCTGCTTCCAACAGAGCCATCATTCAGCGTCAACAGAATAAAATTCTTCGGACGCTGGTTAACGCACGATGGTTCCAGCGGAACGCTAATATTCATTGTGATCTGAAGATTCAACAGGTTGATGACGTCGTTCACAACTTTGCAGTCAAACATGAACACAGAGACTGCATGGTCACACAAATAAAGAAGCTATTCGATTACTGGATACTTCAAATGATGTGAGACGCCTTAAGCGAACACATCCAGTAGACCTAGTTCATAGATAAATAATAATTATAGTTTTATCGAACACGATTTTCATAATTAATATTTAGTTAGTATTAGTGGAAACTGATCACTGGATCAGCATACACAACATGTTAAACGATCAAAGTCACTAATTATTTAACCTATAGGTTAAGATTGTAGTTGTGTAACTGCCTTCCTAAAAGGCAGTATATTAAAAAAAAAAAAAAAAAAAAAAAAATATTGTTGTTCACCTTACTGCACGAACTGTACTGAACTATATGTTTAATTGTATACGTCGAAGGGACGTGCGCTTCTTTAACGAAGTCCATGTGGTTTTTTTTTAAACATCATTGTAAAATACTTTTTAAAAACACGATAATAGTTAATAATGTAGATAAAATTATTTAAATTCCGAAATCAATAAATAAATTATAATTCAATTTGTGATTTATGTCGTGCTTTTTTTCGTTTGGTGTTTAGATAACTTTGATGGTAATTAATGGTATTATGTGATGATCGATCTAGTTAATGTCTTTTTTCGTGTATACGTGGTCGATTTTGGTTGCTCGTTTCCTCTCCATTTTTTTTTTTTTTTTTTTTTTTTTGTAACTATTGACTCGTGTTTTCCACTATTTATATTTATGTATTCTATATATTATTGAGGTATTAAACTTGATATTTTTTTGCGTTCAATTTTTCTTACGGGTTAGACACGTCAGTTCTAGATTAGTAGAAGATAGGAAAAAAAAAAGTGGAGAACAATTATCCGTGTCGATGCTCTTTGTCTATTTTATATTGTGTTCCACAAAGGCCAATAGGAATAATTTTTCCTCGTACGATGTTATTTTATACATTTGATATTATTCATATTTTTAATTCCAGGTTGTTGTTTTTTTTTCCTTTCTGCATTACATTTGCAATTTTTTATATTCTTTACAAATATTTTGGAGTTCCTATAATTTCCAAGATGTTCCATAGCTTCATCCATTTAGCAGAACCAAAAGCTTTGTAGAAGTCAACAAAGCACGTGTACATCTTTACATCGAATTCTCTTGATTTTTCAATCCGTTGTCGTAGGAATACTGATAAATCTATGGTCTGATCAATTTACTACAAGGCATTATAAATCCATTCAACCCGACATACCTTATCCGTGGTTCTATAATATTAAAGTTGAAACGATCAAATTGTAGAGGTTTTATTACTACCATTTGTCGACTGTGGCAATAGTCGCCTTCCCGCTTCAATGCATATGTTCAAACTTGTTTTACTTCTCCTGACTGCTTACATCCTATGCGGACCATGCTATCTTCGGATGTTCTCATTATAGTAATTTTCGTGTTGCCTTTTTATCAAGCTTTTCATGACCTTAAAGTTCCGTTTCTTATAAATATTGCATTTCGCTTAGCTTTTCAAAATGCTCACGTATACATATATTTTAGATTCTGGTATCATTATTTAATTTTACTCATCTCTACATTTTTTTCTCAGTCTGCATACTTTATAAATATACCTTTCTTCTTAATTTCACAATATATATGGATGCGGGTAAAGTGTATGGAAGCCCAATAAAAGGAAATAAAAAAAATTGTCGTGCATTAATTACCTGCTGCGTAACACCTTTCTCTGCAATAAATCCTGTCTGCTCTTACGAAATTTCTTTAATAAGTATGGTTTTAGTCTTTCATTAATTATTGCCAACGTAATATATATCGCGTTATATTTTTTAATACATTCGTTTTTTCATTTATTTTTTCCTACAAAAGTCAAGTTCTTATATAAATATTACGTTATTTCTCCCAACATTATTATATATATAACAACTTGATTTTTGTGGTAAAAATTTGTTTAATTTATTTTCATCTAAAACTGACTAATGAGGCCATCCTCTAGATTTTTTTTACTTATGTACATGAAGTTTCGGACAAACTCATCAGTACGATGCGAGATCTGCTAACTCGGTAACTAGACCAAAATCGGTCATTTTTTCTAATTGTTCCAGTAAGTTCGCTGCGAGTGAATTGTCATGTACCTCTAGTCTTGACATATGTTTCCTCACTGATTGTTGTATTTTTTCAGTCACATATTTGATTCCGAGATCCTTATGTACTGGTTAGATATATACCGTGGTGCTCCTATCGACGAACGATGTAATTTATTTTGGAAGCGCTGAATCTTATTCACATTACTTTTGGACTCACATCTCCAAAGTTCAGCTGTGCATACATTCGTATTGGCTTTAACACCATTCGATAAAATAATATTTTGTTAGCAACTTTTAGTTGCGAGTGTGGTCCGAGCAACCAATGAGGCTGTCTTGTTTTATGATTTAGCTGCACTATTTTTACCTTTTTGATATAAGCCATGTAAGAGTTTCATCTAAATGTATTCCAAGATATCTGATGGATTTGTCCTGTTGTACTCGTTTGCCATTTACCGATAAGTGATAATTATGACGCATTATTTTTTAGTTTGTAAAAATGGCGTGGTTACCGTTGTTTTCGATTATAACTATTTTCATGCGACCATTCAGTAATTTTATTCAGCGCAGTTTGTAGACTTTTTGTTATCTTTTCTGGACTGTCATATGTTGTAATGAGCGCCATATCATCAGCAAAAGTTGCTAATAACTGTATCTTCAGTTTGTGGCGTATCATATGTAAACATCAGGTATAGAAGCGGACCAAGTACACTTCCACGAGGGACACCTGCTTCAATTTTGTAGATGAATGATTCATTACCATTATGACTCGGAAGTTCTTCTAAGTAAGATTTAATAATATTCCTAGTATTGACTTGATAAGCATCTTGTTGTACTTGTACAATACTCCCGGATGTCAGACTTTGTCAAAAGCTTGCTGTACATCGAGGAAGACAGTAGAAGTGACTCTTTTGTTTTTAAATGTTTCTTCAATTTTATTGACTAAACAGTGTACTTGCTGTACTGTTGAAGGTCTGGTTCTGAAGTCGAATTGATGATCCGGAATAAGTTGATTCTCACCAATGAATTTTTGGATTCTATTTTTTAGAAGCGTTTTAAAACACCTTGGCCAGGATCCAGACGAGTGAAATTGGACGAGAGCAAGAGACATTTTAAGGTTTACCTGGTTTTAGTATCATTATTGAATTTACGAATTTTCATAATATGGGTACATATTCTAGACGTAACATAGCGTTATAAATGTAGGTTAGCAATGATTTCCTCGGTAGTTCTTTCAGAATTCGCCCGGTTATTAGATCATTATCTGGCGACTTCCTGACATTCAGTTTTTTATTATCGTATATAATTCACCCGGCGACGTGAGATTAATTTTGTTTATTTGATAGTTTAGACGTTTATTAAGATCTTCTTCCACATTTCTGATAAGTGTGAAGCGAACAGCTCTGCTTTCTCAGCATCGTCCGCAGTCCAAGTCCCATTATCGGTTTTTATCAGTTCACTCCTATATATATCGGGTTTTTTCCAAGTTTTATTGCTCTCCACAATGAATATTTATTATCCTTCGTTATGGATAAAGTAGTAATATATTTCTTGAAGGATTCGTTCTTATATACTTTATTTTTTTTTTTTTTTTTTGTTACGGTATTATGTTGATTTTTGTTAAATTTAATGAAATATTAAAAATTAACGTTTGTTCACAGGACAAATTTAATCGATAAATTCGTCGATTTTTTTGCATTCTGCGTACTTGTATCAATTAACGATATTATGTCGTTTTAAGTGAATCGTTTTTTTTTTATATACCATACTTATCTTAAGATTTTGTAAGTTATAAAATTAGTTTTCCATATTCATGTTAAGAAATAGTTGTGATGTAAATTTTGGTTAAAGCACAGAGTAATATAAAAGGTATTGAGCGCGCGAAGAGAATAAGTAAACTTCAAATAAATTTGCAGTTTACTTATTAGTTAGCGGCAGTGTTATACGACGACCTATAATAAATCTAAATTTATTATATTGAAGGTGGAAAACTAATATATTATTATAATAAAAACAGACCGGATTTGTAGTAGACAAACTATTGTTATACAATAATTAAAATTAATTTTAGTCAATGGGGAAAACCAGTAAATTAGTTTGACTAAATAATTTTAGTTAATGCAGCCAGTAAAAATAAATTACAGCCAGTAAATAATGAAGAAAATCGAGTAATTTTTGTTTAACAAGGCTTAAGAAAAATGTATAAAAAGGGATGGCTATTTATTTTCAAGTGAGTTTAGTTTTTTCAGTCTAAAAGTTCAGTTGTTAGTTTCCTAATCAAGACAGTTAGGATTAAATGAAGAAGGATGGTTGAAATAATTACGAATCCGGTTAGGTTAATTTTTTTTTTTTATTTTCAACTAAATTATTATTTTTATTAAATTATTATTTTTTATAACTAATTCATTAAAAAATGTATAATAGTTTATTTTAATATAAAAAATAAAATATTTCTTTATAAATACTCTATATATATTTTTTAAAATAATAATAGTTTATACGAGCATTAACGCTATATATATATATATATATATATATATATATATATATATATATATATATATATATATAATAAAAGTAGTACCCATAAGCTAAGAAAAGATAAAAATGATTCAAATAAATTGTTTAAATCCCTGCCTAACCTTCGTAGAAAATCAATCGGTGTGTGTACTAGACGAGAGATATCAAACATAGAATAATGTAATATTATCTAAACCGTTGTTTAACCTTCAATCCAACGAATAGCTAATACACGATGGCCGTAGTTAAAATAATGTTGCTTAGTTTGACTTTGACCTAAAAAATACACGCCAGACTGTTATTATAATCGAATAAATGTAACAAAACGAATTTCCGTTCGATTATTCCGGTTTCTTTAAGATGAAACTTTGAAAACATATATATGTATATATACATATACATACATATATATATATATATATATATATATATATATATATATATATATATATGTATATATATATACAGATAAATAGCTAGATAGATACAGATATAGACTCAAAATTAACATGGAGAACCAATGTCACCTACGTTAAAAAACCTGTTACAGAAAAATGAATATGTTGAAGAAATTATCACTAAGTGCTGACCGAATCTCCTGAATTTATCGTTGTTTGATCGGATCAAGAATATGGAGCTGCAATATATTCTTCAGCTTGCTCATCCACCCTCAAAACCATCAATGTTATCCATGATTCTGTCTCATGTTTGGCGACTGGAGCGTTTCGCACGACACCGACAGCCTACAATCTGAGTCATCAGAATGTCCTCCTGATTATCGTCGTTGATTTCTCTTAGCCGATTATGTAGTCTAAAGCTTCCGGCTTTCCGATTCCTGAACTGTTTTTATCTTCTAATCCAGCTTCTTTGAAATTAAAACAATCAGATTTGACTCCCTTTGACGACATCTTAAAGGCAATAACTTCCCCAAATCCGTAGTCAACCGTTCATAACACCGCAATATTGCGCCTAGAATGACAACCTGAGTCGGCTGGATTTCGAAATCCACAAACTATGGAGAGAAAACCCGCCATCGAAAAAATCAAGAAAAAAAATTACGTCACGTTCATATGAATCTACCGTATTTTACATTGACGTATCTCTGTTCAACGAATTTGTCGGCTGCTCAGTTGTCAGAGATGGAGCAATCATCATTCAATATTCGCTGCCGCAGACATTCTCCGTCAATTCATCTGAATTATACACGATTTATCTTGCTACTGAATCATTAATGCGCTCCGATGTTGATAAACCTTGAATTATATGTTCCGACTCTTTTCCAGCACTCAGAGCTCTATGTGACGTTTTCAACCATGATCAGCCATAGCTAAGCAAGTGGTGAAACTGGTACTGGCGGAATTCAACCAGAAAGTGACATTCCTGTGGATCCCAGCTCATGCTGAGGTTCATGGGAACGAATAAAGCGGCCGGGAAAGCTGCTACGTTCTTGCCGGTTCCGAATGTTCCAGTTCCAACGCCTGACCTTAAGAAATACATCATAAATGGGCTTCTTGCATTATGGCAGAAGAAGTAGCAGCTGACGTCACAAACCAACAAACTTCGGCAAATCAAAAACATTAGATCGATCCTCGGATAACTTCGCTTTCAAGCCGCAGAGATGATATGGTCATCACCAGATTGCACTTGGGCCATACGCGTCCAACTCATCTTATTAATAAAGCTTTAACTACAGTGTGTTCCGGATGTAACATTATCCTCTCAATTTCCCATATTCTAGTTGATTGTCCCTCAAAATCCTCGCTTCGAACGTTTCTTACTCTTCAAATATGGCTATGTTTCATTGTCGAATCTAATTACCTTCCACCACCGATCCTATTCCTCAATCTAATCCCCTTTTTCTATCTCTAGCTTTGACTGCTGTACATGGCACGTTAATTTAATTTAATAATTTTATATATATATATATATATATATATATATATATATATATGTATATAGATAGATAGATAGAGAAATAGATAGGTATAGATAAATTTTTCATCCAATTGCACCCTTATAAGAATACCATTATTATCATCATCATCATCGAGTCCGTAAATTGTTTCACATCTATCCTTCATCTTCTTCACACATCCCCATCTTCTTGCTTTATTGCTTTATTTTCATTTCTGAATAATCAAAGCAGTCAACGACCGTCGACACCCAGTAACTTAGATATGTGTTGCTCAATTTCACTATGTAGCAGTTTTTCGCGATCCGAATAGCGTCTGTACTACATCGCAATTCCTAACGTTTTATTCCTCTTAACAGTTTATCGTTATTCGTCGATTAATTTTCTTCGATGCTTCTTCGTTTGTTATCGCGTGTATCTCTCGTCATTCTAAAGAACGTCAACTTCTGCTGATAATTAGATTATAATTTCCGAACGACCAAACATTAGACGGCAATATTCTGTTTTTTTGGACTACAATAAAGTCTTCGATAACGTTAACGCGACAAATATTAACGGAGATGGGAGTTCCTAATCACTTGATATATATTTAATTAAAAACTTATATATAAGGAACGCGGCTTATGGTAAGAGTGGAAACAGAATTATCTAACAGATTCCACATAGGAAAAATGTGTACTTTCTCCTCTATTGTTTAATGTATATAGTGAATGGATAGTGAGGAAAGTGACCCAGAACTGAAATAATGGTGTATATCGGTCGGCGGAAGAAAAAAATAACGAATTTAAGATACGCTGATGATAAGATTGGAAAATACAGAAGCAGAAATGAAGAAACTCTCGACCAAAGTAGAATTAGTTAGTAAACAAGCTGGTTTTGATACTGATTAGATGTAAGTGTTTCTAATGATGATCGATAGGACTGGGAGAAAAGGTGCAACAGCGAGACTAAATAAAATGTGGAAAGACCGTAATATATCTCTAATGAAACTAAAAAATATTTAATGAAAACGTTAGTTTTTCCTATTGCTACTTATAAATCTGAATTGTTGGCGTTGAAAAGATCTACGCGACAGAAGATAGATATACTTTCGAGATGACAGCCTACCCGAAAAATGATGAGAATATCGTGAAACGCGTTTCGAACGAACAATTCTATATTGCAGCAATTAAACATTGCACCTTGTCGGAGATTAGTCATCATAATACAGCGTCAGCGCCTTAAATTCGACGTAATGGCTTAGAGAAACGAATTATTCAAGAAAAAATGCTAGGAAGTCGGAATCGAGGAAGACCTCGCTATCGATTACATCGAATAACTAACAAAATGACGGATAAATGAAATCATGCATAAGGCGGAAGATCGTTTAGCGTGGAGAAATGTTACGAATCGTTTTTCTTCTTGACTGCATGTGTTAGTCACGACATCTGGAATCGAATTAACATGATGATGATGATGATGATGAAACAGCAGACGCGAAAGATTAAAAATATAATAAGTAAATTTATTTTATTTTATGGTTTTTATTTATTTTTTTTTTTATCTAATTTAAATTAAGTCGTACATATTACGGCTTAGTTAATATTTTACACGTTTCTTTATTCGTCTTCTTCTTATCGTATGAATCATCGGTTTTATATATAATTACACAAAAATTATCATCACAAGTCTTAAATTTGTTAGCCAGTCTATTGTTTCGTCATTAAGATTGTGAATATAATGTTAAACCTACAGGGGTGCAAATACAGTCTTCTAATATATGCTGCATTGTTTGTCTCTAATTAATATAAAATTAAACTAGTTTCTTTATTAAACACGCACGACGTGTGTTTATTACTCTGATTTTTTTAACCGAATAAACATTGGACTTTTATTAGCAATCCGAAATATTTTCGTCAGTTCTGTCCAATCACGAATCTTCAAATGCTACGCATTCGCATACAAATGAAGCAACTTTCCTCATTATTTCACTCTGTTTTATGTTTATCCGCTATTTGATCTTTTTCGTTCAGCTATATTTTTCGCAGAATTCCCCCACCCCACCCGTCTGCTGTTTCGCACATTAGGTAAACCTTATATATTACTCAGCTATCTAGTGTCCTTAAATAGTGCACATCCTTGCCTCACTCCCTTACCGGTCTTAAATTTTTTTGACTCTATACCACCTTCGAAATCTAGGACGAAGTACGTGGAAAGAAAATTTTTGGAAATTTTGAGCGATTTGTTGTTTATCGAAATTTAGATTTGATTTATTGAAGTGTCTTACGGTTTTGTAGTTTGGATATTCGAAAATAATATGTTCTACAGTTCCCTTCAGCTCGCAGGAGCATTTATCCCATCTTTGCTTAAGCCAAAACGACATAAGTACGCGACAACTTTCCCATGCCCCGTTAATAGTTGGATCGTATAAAAATCTGGTGATAATTTCAAGTTACGTCTATCTAAAAAAGTTAGGGATCATTTCAAAAGTGTGGGGCGGCCCAACTGTGTCTTTTTCCCATTTGGATTGCCAAATTGTACCGTAATAATTAACAGTTTTTAATTCGTTACAGGATGCTGCAGGGGCTAAGGAAACGGGGTTTGTATTATTAGTGATAAAGAGCTTTGTTATTGATCTAGATTTTCATTAATAAACTGAAATTCATTATCAATCGAAAATATAATAATAACTCTGCTTTTCATTAGTAAGACGAGTGGTAGTACACCATAAATAGCGATTAAAGCAACTGTGTGAGATGGTTTTATATCCTCTGCGTGCGTTAATTAGAAATTTTCTTTGTAACGAAATTATTTTTTTTTTTTATTGTTATCGTTAATCTTTGGATATACACACCGGAACAGCAGTAACATACAGCGCTTTCAACTAACGATTTGTATATATTATCATTCTGTAATCAAAATCGAGTCCCCGAGTATTCTGACATGCTTTTAGCAATTGGTGATATTTCCTATTCATTTTTGATATCATATCGTCTAAGTGATAATTAAAAGTAAGTTTGTTGATAACTCCTAAGTATTTAAAATATTCAACGACTTTAAGTAGACAGCCTTGGTATACGAGACTTTTATAGTGTTTCTCTTAAGTTTTAATGACTAAGTAAAAAGTGAAGCGAAACATTTATCCTTGTTTGAGTCGCACCCTAACTTTGAAAATTACATATGCTCTATTGATCTTGAAACAAAACTGTCTGTTATCAAGAAAGTTCTACTTTTTTAGGTAACACGTTATCTGAATTTTTAGTAACTTTTCGTAAATTTTGCCGAAAGCATTTAAAAGATAAATCGGCCGATAGGAGTTAACGTTACTTTATCAGTTTTTTGTTTTTTTTTTTTTTTAATAAGAACACCTTAGCCTCTCCATATTTTTGAGAAGTACGCCATCGTGGTGTAAATTTTTTCATACATAATGTTAAGCAGATTTGGTGCATATTTGTGGATCAATTTAATCAGTTTGTAATTTTATCATTGCCTGCTGCTTTGTTTTTAATTTTTTTAAATAATAATATTTAATTTGCTTAAGTCTAACAGGGGCTGTGTATTTTTGTTTAATATCGAATTCTGCGGTTCGATTTTAAAATTCGAACGCAATACTTTCTGTACAGAGTTTTGTCGATGATCGCATTATTATCCGGGAATAATGACGATAGGCAATGGTTAAGGTTATCGGTGATGTTGTTTACACAATCTAGCTTTTGAAATAACGGAATGTTATTTGTACGTTTAAGTTTATCGAAGGCGATTTTGTAATTTAAACCCCAAAGTTTAACATTCTCCGAACAGAAATGTTTCCAAGTTATACTTATTATAAATGAACTTATACGTTCTTATCTTAGGATGGAGTTTTTTGCTCGTTGATAGATGCAACGGTGCTGTTTAGCTAGAATACTATAATATTTTATTTCATCATTCTACACCATTGATTAACCTTGTTGATTTTTCTATAAAATAGTAGTTCCTTTCCACTAATTCTCCTAAGTAATAAGTCAAGGTTTCTATTCGACTGATCACAGGATTCGTGAATACTAATGAGTGTGTACAGCCGCCGATTATTTTGTCTGCATTCTTTGTCAATTGCATAAGAATGTTGTTGTAATTTATGTTTTTGATTATTTTTTGCGTTGATAGTGTTAATTCGTAGTTAAACATAATATATATTTATGATGCGGAAATGAATTACATACCCTCAGGTCGGAAACATGATTAGTCGAAGTTATCCACTAAGTCAATGACACTCTGGCCGTTTGCATTTTTAAATATGTTTTTTTCCATGTAGAACGATCATAGTTCGTTCTGGACTAAAACATCAATAAGGAGCTTAGATTTTTTCCTATCCCGAATTTCAGAACGGACATTCAGATGCCCAGTCGATAGGATAACGTTTATAGGACGAACGGGTTAGTATATTACCAAGTGCTGTTACGTAGGGTTCAAACGGCTTATTACGGGAGAAGTAGACATTGATAATAAGTAAATTGGACGCTAGTGTATGGCTAAGATATTATCAATACGGTCTACAATTATTATTCGATCTACGATATCGGCTGAAATACAAATAGCCGAGAGACTATTAATTAAATCCAGCGAAACCGGTTAATCTATTTTTTACAAGACACAAGGTTCAGTAATTAATATTATAACTGATATTTTATTGCATAATTAAATAGCGTCTTTTGTGCCGTCGGAGAATGGTCCGCATTATTAAGTATACATGTAAGATTACTATATATCATTATAATCTATATATGTTTTTTTTTTTATATTTTCCTTAATTTTCATTATATACCGGCGACTACGTGTGGGTGGTGATGTGTATTATTTGTATCGCTATTGCTATCGTTATCTTTAATTTTAGTATTAACCCTATACTGCGGGATGGAAAAAACGTGCATAAATAATTTTTAAAACGGGGAAAAAATAAAAGTACGCAATTATTAAAGTAAAAATCGAATATGTATCAAAACGAAAGCATTCATTTTACATTTGGTATCGCGCCACGTTTCAGATATTGGAATATATATATATATATATATATATATATATATATATATATATATATATATATATATATATATATATATATATATATGTATATAATGTGATTTTTTGATCTAGATATGTATTTACATTTTCCTATTTTACACGTATATTTAATAAACTAATTTCCAGCATAATAAAATAAAAAAAAAACAAAAAAATGTACAACAAATTTATCAACGTTATCGATTTTTCATGTATAACTAGAGATGGTCGACATTTAATATAATTTAAAACAAGACGTACAATTAACGAATTTTTCATTTATTTGAGAATGATCCGTTAAGCACTTGTCCACGAAAATTCCATTATGCAGGTATAAATTATAGAAAACGACAATTTATTTAATCGGTTTTTGTAAAAGATTCGATACGGTAGGAATTTTTTCAATCGTCAAAATATAGAAAAGAAAAATTTCAACGATAAACGTATTTAACACTTAAATATAACGATATCGTTACATTTTTCAATCTCTGCTATATTTTTAATTTTTTAAACAATTCATCGAAAATTTCAACAATACATAATTATATATTTATTAAAAAACTTTCGTGGTTGTTTTCCATTTGTCTAGAATTATTTTCGGTGAAAACCACGTCCTGATTATTCAAATAATTTAACGTTTCGAATGGACTTACACCACTCATCATCAGAAACGAACTAAACCACAGACCCTTGAGTTATTTCTTTTTATAGGCATTTCTCAATCGGAACTTTATAGTTCCAGGGCTGTGATTGATCCTGCCGTCAGCTGATACATCACTTGATATTACTGCACGGTGATTGGTCAATTCTTCTGTAGTCATTATATTTCCAGGGCTATGATTGGTCCTACTATCAGTTGATATTCCTGCATTGTGATTGGTAACAATGGAGAAAAATTAAAATATTCTACTAAAGTGGCCAACCAAGCATTGATTACAGAAGAACCAACCAATCACAATACAGAAATATCAGGTGATGAATCAGCCGATGGTAGGACCAATCATAGCCTTGAAAATATAATGACTACTGAAAAATCAATCAATCACAATACAGGAATATCAACTGATAGTAGGACCAATCATAGCTCTGGAAATATAATGACTACAGAAGAATTGACCATTCACCATGCAGTAATATCAGGTGATGTATCAGCTGACGGCAGGACCAATCACAGCCTTGGAAATATAAAGTTCCGATTGAGAAATGCCTATAAAAAGAAATAACTCAAGGGTCTGTGGTTTAGTTCGTTTCTGATGATGAGTGGTGTAAGACCATTCGAAACGTTAAATTATTTGAATAATCAGGATGTGGTTTTCACCGAAAATAATTCTAGACAAATACATAATTATTTCAAAATCAAGAAAACAACGTCCATTTATTATTATTAAATATAACGAAATTCCAAAGTATCTAATTCGCGTTAATTGTAAAAGAAAAAATTTAAAGAAAATCTTGAATAAGATCAATTTGAATTTAGTGCGTGCAATGAAAGATGGGATAATGCACTTAGGAAAGACGATTGAATACAAACGAAGAGATTTATTTTTATGAAAACAAACGAGAGAAGCGCTAATGATGTGACGATTTTATCTATGAAAAGCTTCCGACAACATCGGTTTGAAAATATGAACTTATATAAATGATAAACAATACAAAATGTCAATGTATACAAACTGTACCTTTCTAAACACGTCGATAATTGGCAGCCGGGTCCGCTCTTTAATATTTTCCATCCAATTGATTCTTCTTTTCAATTTTTCTTCGGATAAATAATTTAGAGCCACTTAGGTGTCCTAAATATAGGGTGGTGAAGACGGTTTTCTTTTTTTAATAACGCAGTTGGTAACAGTGCTACAACGCAAACCGCCTGCTCTACGTTTAGTGCACGTAGGTGAGATTCGTTTTATCCAATTTCAGTTATCACGGCATCCTATAACGAGAAGAAGCACGCGTTTTGAGTGGAATGTTGTTTTCGGCGTGAATCGATCATGAGAGTGCAAAAAAAAAAGTTTCGAAAAGAATTCAATGATTTATTCGTAGGAATACCTTAAGAGCCGCGTTTTACGTGTAACACGTCCACGAGATGTGGAAAACCTGAAAACTCGGATTTCCGAAGAAATTTAAAAAATTCAGCGACCTATACTCGAAAAATTCGTCGAAACTTTGTAAAAATTAATCGCTCGAATTTAATCAAGTAATATACATCATTAATAAATTTATATATTAAACATGTCAATGTTATACAGTTTAAGACTATACTAAATCAATATTACATATTACAATATCAAAAAATGTATGGATTAGCATAAAAATATTTTCCAGATTTAAGTGTAAGACTTAAAAACAAACAGTTCACCCCTAATTACTATAATGTACAATTTATCATTGATCATGGTATAAAACATATTTAAAAAGATACGGCATAGCAGAAAGAGAAAATTGTATTATATGTGTAATTTTGCGGACACCTGTTTTCACGTATTGGAAGGGTTTAATGTCGATGGGACGACAGTGTTAGATTGTAGTATGGAAGATTTAGTAGGAGGTAAATTTAACGAGTTCAATAATTTAGCTATAGAAGAAATAAACAACAGAAAAAAATATAATTTGTTATATTAGTAATAAGAATAGCATTTGTTTAGAACTTTAATGAAAATATTAAATTTAAGATACAATTATGGTATATTGAGAATTAAGTTGTCAAATTTGGATTAAAATTTTCTATTACAATATATAAATGTTCAATATTATTGTATTATTGTTATCATTAATGTAAGCGGAGTTTGGAATAAGACTTAATTGGATTGTCGCTTTAAATTCCATATTATGAAATGTAATTTTTTAAATAAATATATTCTTTTGAAAAGAAAAAAAATGAAAGAACCACAGACGTCAATTCACAAATTCGGAATTTATATTACATGTTTGGCTAATAGAGGACAGGCGACTAATATATATATATATATATATATATATATATATATATATATATATATATATATATATATATATATGATTTTTATATCAAATTGCAAGAAGAAAAATATGAAATTCCGAGTCAAGAAATGTTCATTGTAACAGGGGGATATGAACGCGAAGATTTGAAATGATGATGACAACCATCACAAAAAAAAAGTGTGATTGGAAAATACGATCTCGGTACACGCAATGAACGAGGAAAAAGGATGCTTCACTTCGTTATTAAGAATCGGCTAATAATAGCAAACACTATATTTCAACATCACGCGAGAAAACTTGACACATGAAGATCTCCTGGTGATCTGTATAGGAATCAGATCGTCGTTGGAAATCCTCATGCAAGAATGTAGTGGTACGTCCAGGATCAGAGTGTGGATGCGATCATAATTTGCTGGTAATGGCTACGGAAACAAGAATAAAAGTTCCCATAAAACCTCATTTCAAACAAAGAATTGAAATTTGAAACAATAAAATGTTCCGAAAAATAATGGGCTACTCAATACGGGATTATATAAGAACAATCACGGCGGAAGAACAATGGAAGAAGCTGAAGCATGATAATGTAATGGCGATAAATAAGTCAACAGTGAGAAGACGAAGTGAAAAACGGAAACCATGGCTATCGGAAGAAACAGTGAATTTAATTGATAAGAGAAGAACGATAAAATAGAGAGTATCACCCGAGGAAATACGGTGGAAAACAATAAATAATGAAATAAAAAAAAAACTGTAGAAAAAACAAAAATGCTTTTATGAAGAAAATCTGCGAAGAGTAGTCTTGCAAATAATAATGAACCGCAAAAGTGAAATTACTCTCTAGAGAATTTACGATCAAGAACTGAACAGCAGAAGATAGAAACGGGAATATAGTAACCAAATTAAAAGAGGTCACAGGAATTTGGAGAGAATACTGTTAAACTTTATAGAATAATACTCAGTCCAATAATACAGATGACAGAATACAGTATAAAATGGCTACTGCTCTTGAAGAACTTGAACCAGCAATCTTGATAAGTGAAATTGAAGAAGCTATTTTAGGTATGTGAATAAAGCCACAGAAAGTGATGAAATACCTTCAGAGGTACTAATAAACAAATTGGAAAGGAAGTAACTGCCAGAATACACTCGATATGTAACACTATATAGGTGACTGCAAATTGACCGAAAGATTGGTGCTAATTAGTGTACATACCTTTGTATAAAAAAGGGAAATAGGTTAAAATATGAAAATTATCGTACAAGATCACTTGTGTCGCATTCGAGCAAGATATTTCTACGGATACTAAATAACCGGATCTGCGCATATATGGCTAAAGAACAATCAGGTTTCATACGGGAGCAGATTCTCAACTTAAGATTATTCATAGAAAAAGCACGAGAATAATATAAGGTATCTGTAGTAATGTGCTTTATTGACTACCAAAAAGCCTTTGATAATGTCCAATGGAATAAATTTTTGGGTAGTGTTAATTGAAATAGGTGCACCAAAGCACATTATATATCTTATAAAGAAACTGCACGATAATAATAACAATATTGTGCGTATTGACATTGAAAAATCTGGAAACTTTAATGTTCGAAAAGGAATCAGACAAGGTTGAGCTCTGTCGCCTACGCTGTTTAATTTATACGCCGAATATATATATTGAGATTAGTCCTAGAAGGGTGGGATGGTGGAGTAACGATAGGAGGACGAAAAGTAACAAATCTCAGATTTGCAGATGACACAACATTAATAGCTGCGAATATGGATGAAATGGGAAAACTTTTGAATAAACTTGAAGAAATTAGTACGCAATATGGATTAAGTATAAATAAAAATAAAACAAAAATAATGATAATAGACCGAGCAAATTCAATACCACACAATAAAATGTATAACCAGCTATGAAACTGTTGAATGCTTTGTGTATCTAGGATCACTTATAGAAAATAAAGGCGACTCCCACGACGAAATTGCAAAGGGTGCCACGACAAGACTGAACAATATCTCGAACGATAACTCTATTACAAGAAGATACAGCTAGTCCGAACACTTATATTTTCCATCATGATATACGCAGCGGAGACACGGATACTGAAAAAAAATGGAAAGAAGAATTGACAGTTTCGAAACATGATGGATGCTGGCGCAGACTCCTTAGAATTCCGTGGACAGCAAGATATACAAATGAATCGGTATTGCGAGGAATTGGTGTAACACAAAGGCTATCAATGATTGTCGTAAATAGGGTATTGAAATTCTTTGGATATATAATATGAAAACAAAAAGGTATAGAAAGCACCATGGTTATGGGGAAAATTAATGGAAAGCGACTACCGAGACGAAAACCTACGAGATGGACAGACATTATATTAAAAAAACGACAGGCTTGTCATTCGCTGAATGTGTACGGGGCATTCGGAGGATCGAAATGAATTCCGGAAAATTATGAAACAGCGGGCTAAATATTAATCACGATACCATATCAAGGGTGGCGACTACACATGATGATGATATATATATATATATATATATATATATAAAATATAACGAGAAATAACACACAAGGTATCGCAAAAGACAAACGTCCACAGGGGAAGATGCCGTACATGCTGAATTGATCAAGTAAAGGCATCAACAGGATATACTATGTCGGAGACGTTTCGAACTGCCAATAATAGTGATTTATGAAGAAAAACTATAATCCAACTTGCATATTAATACATGATGTCAGCACGTCCTTAGGACAATGGACGTCGCATGTGTCCTATCCATAAAGAAATTTAAAGACTGATTAAGATTTTTTATACGAAAATTTAAGTTCTATGTCAATATTACTTCACTCATTATTAATACTTTAAACTTTCGACGGTGTATTATGAACAGTGTGCATGGTAAGCAATATACATATGCGTGAATAAGTGAATATGTCCATGATCGAATGAACAGCGTGTAGTAACTTATCCTAGTTATAGTAGTAGTAGTGATAGCGCTACGTAGAGTACCGAAAAAACGGAGATAAAAAATAACAACATTAACAGCATGCAGTAGGTTGCAAATGGACAGGCGGCAA
Organism: Coronaproctus castanopsis; assembly: GCA_032883995.1. NCBI lineage: Eukaryota > Metazoa > Arthropoda > Insecta > Hemiptera > Monophlebidae > Coronaproctus > Coronaproctus castanopsis. Next base: position 100,289,741 of record CM065054.1, on the reverse strand, counting down.
TTGAAGAAAACGATTCACGAGTTAATTGGATTATCATGATCGTCCTATGGGATATAACGACAAACCATCATCATATATATATACACGCGTGTATATATATGTATCCTTTTATTTACCTACCCATCTATCTTTTTATATATTCCTATAAATAAATAGTAATTAATGATTTGCAGTTTAGCAGGAAACCATCGTGCTATAGTAGGAAAATTGAAACAGTACACGATTTTGTTTCTCCTCAATAATAATATAATAAAAGCTCTTGAAACTGTTACACTTATCGACTGAAACAAACACGCTCGCGACATAATCGCCTCCATTATACCGCGTGTTAAAGATGATAGAGCGACTCGAGTCCATTTCATTTACAGTTTAACTTTCTTTTTAAAACAATTTTTTTTTTCAATATAAGCGTTTTAAAATATTAGAGACATGTCTAACAAATTGCATCGGCACCATACTACCATAGCGAACTACATATATTATACAATGACTTGAATAGGCCGTATGTAAACGATATCTACGTGAAGCAGTGCAACAGGCCATTTATTAATGATGTAAATTGTTTTTATTAGTAATTTCCTCTGTAAAATACATATTGTAATCGGTTGCTTCTTAAAGTAAACTTTTGTCGCTAGTGCTAGAAGATCAGTATTTAATACAACAGATTCGCAGTGAAATTTTGATTTGACGGCTAGCAATATACCACTATGCGCGTAATCGGATGCTGTAGTGTAAACTAAATTATAGGCGGGAATATTGAAATTTTGGTTATTTTTAAGATGTGTTTCTTGGATATACAGCTGCTGCACATGACACGTAAATAAATAAATAAATAAATAATTATTAATTTTGCTGCTTTGTTTTTTTTTTAGTTTTTGAACAATGTTGTTTGTAGCCAATTTTATAGCCGGTACAATTTTTTTTTTTTTCGTTAAAAAAAAATAACAAAAACTTTGCAAATCATATGCCAAGGCTGTCACAAGTATCTAAAACTGATGACTGAAAACTTCAAATCTTCAAAATTTCTACCTGTTGCTGGATATCTCAGTGTAAAACAGCTAATTTTTCTTCCACCGAAATACAACTTCGCATGTTTTACTATTTTGATTTTGCAAAAACGGCTGTATCTTCTTAATTCGAAAATAGTTCGCTTAACTGGATTTCACGTAACAAATTCATATGAGAATAATTTTCTCGTTTTTTCAGCCAATCTTTCATCCATCTCTTGCGACTAACGGGGTACGTTTGGTGGAAGTATAATAATATTGCTATTCGAGCTTTTCTCCTATTTTTCATATTATCACCTACTTTTAAAGGATACATCTATGCAGGAAGAAAAAACTGCTTCGATCAAAAACACAAATTATTGATCGGTGATACTAATCGTGTAAGGGTACGTAAATACTGATGAAGTTACATCAGTATTACTGATAGTACTCCGCTTAAGTGTTCGAACAAACCCGACTTTGTTTTATATATATATATATATATATATATATATATATATATATATATATATATATATATATATGTAATTATCCAGCAATGCCACGACCAGGATATTTGTGTGGTGCTGTGTAGCTTTCAATCCGGAAAATACAAAAATTTCGTTAGCATTAAAATTTCACGTACCATATAGCGGTACAATCGTGATAATCTTTTTCATCTTTCAACGTTACGCACACTGTGTGTCGTATTTCTTTTATACTACTAACTAATGTTTTAAATTTTAAATTTATAACGTAATAATAATCATTAACGAGTGAAAGTATGCGCTGCGCCGGAAGTATCTCAGCATGACAAATATGTATACACATATGTATCGACGTCAAATATATAAACAATACATCAAAACGAGATATAACAAATAATAAAACCGAGGTCGTAAACGTAAATGAAACAGGCACTTTCCAACCTCTTCACGTTACACTATATATACACACGTATATGCAAAATAAGTACGTAATTTAATTTTATATATATATATATATATATATATATGTAACATTTGTACGTATTCATACACGTATGTATATAACTACGAATGTACAAAATATGGACATCCTTCATCTACAACAGACACAGTTAGGGCGATTACTTGCAGTTAAAACGATGAAACCCTCGAGGCGAACACTACATAGTTTAAAATACATCGTGATCGCGCATATAGTCGATAAACCTGTTTCAAGTATTTTGCACGCTGACCTTCTCCGTACAATCGTCCGAATTGGTATTCGTTTCTCCGACTGGTACAATCTCGCTTCGACCTCTAGTTAAATTTCACCCAGCCATCTCCGCCGCACTAACAGAACGGATACACCAGCACACATCGTTCATCGTTGTTGCAACTAATTGTATATCCCGGACTTTCGTTTTTTTTTTCATCTGCGCGCGCTTAGTTTTTTTTTCCTGTTATCTTCGACAAAAAAAAAAAAAAAAAAAAAAAAGACGATGCTCTACGTCGTAAACGATGTCTACACTTCAAGGAGAAGTGTACTAGAAGAGTATGTTCAATGTTGGTTTTACAATACGTTAGTTTGCGGTATTATTTTGTCTTCGTTAAATCTCTCGATTTCCAAATAGAATAAAAATGATAAAAATATTCATATTTTTCGGAAATTTTTAACATCAGGCTACGAATGATTAAGATACAAACAAAAAAGTAAGAATTTAATTTTAATAAATTACCGAATAATATTTATTATTAATTTATTATTCGCGAATCGTCTAATTGTAGTTATACTAACGTATTTAAAAGTGTTTTTTTAAAATAGAACTTAAATTTTTGGTATGGCTCGATAACGTTCATATCGTTTTTTTTTTTTTTTTTTTTTTTAAACTTTCAAGTCATAAACGGAGTTAAAAGATTTTTTTTCCGATGATAAAAGATTTCTGAAAATTTATCTAAAATTAAAAATCGACAATTCGATTTGTAGCTTTAATCGAGGCTTTTCACCTTGCACATTACCCGCTGAAATTACGAATTAATTCCAACCGTAGTTAGCTAGTCGAAACGTGTTCGTTATCTCGAGGGTAATCTTAGATAATAGTCTAAATTTTTCCGAATGTGCTACTTACGTTACCGTAAAAGCTAACAACAGTATATTTCTACCATATACCCATTATTTAACCTGAAAATCATTTCTTAATAATCAAATAAATAACACTTATTCGTCCCGTAAACACGCGAAGTTTTGTGTTCAAATACGGATTTTAACAAATTACAATTACTACAAAACACATGAGGCATGTGTACTGAATGTTTCTAATCGTTCATTCGCAAACAATGCCTTATATTAAAGATCGTATACTAAACTGCAATTCAGTCCGTGATAATTATTTAATTTCTAAAATCCGGCAATCACCATTTTAAGGGCAACTTCAATTTTCTCTATAGTAAATATAAACATAGGAGGCTTAAACGTAACCTTTTGTCATACGAGACGACTTGTTTTACGATTTATTATTTCTTCTATATTTACTTATTGTGTAACGTGTCATTCTGTTTTTTTTTTTTAATTTTTATTTTATTTTTTTTGGCCTAGGTCAAGCTAAACCTTTGTTGGCCAGTAGATTCTAATTTAAGCATTACATACTAAATTATAAATTTAAATTATAATTTTAAATAATAATTTTGCACGTTAAAATAAAAAGAAAAATGAGAAATATTATTACTTAAGATTCTACACAGGCACCTTCATCGATGAATAGGTCAGTACTAAACAAAAAACAACAAAACATAAACAGTTTTAGGTTCCAAAATTTGACAAACACAGCGATGGCTTCATATTATTAAGTATACTGTAAATTTATAACCTGACTACAAAAAACATTCTGCAGGTTTGTGACGCTAGTAGAGACATCTATTTATATGGCGCAATACACATAGACAGCACCATACTCCTGCTCAAAATTCTATTTAATAAAGGTGGTCAACCATAGTATCCATCGTATATGAAAGGTAAAATTTTAAATGGTTCATAATTTCTATCGCGCTTCAAAATGTTGACCAGGATTTAATTTATAATTTTCACTTACATTACACACATACATATATATATATATATATATAAACTTTTTTAATCATCGTTATATCACATTAACTTAAAGCGCTTAGTTTTAAACAGCGTTAAATTATATTTTTTTGTTAACAAAAAATTTTGTAAAACAACTATATATATATATATATATATATATATATATATATATATATATATATATATATATATATATATATATATATATATATATGATAAATCATTTATAAATGTAGCTATTAAATTTAAGCATATTCATAATAAAGATAAAAAGTTTTCTTTATAATTTTCCAATACTCTCGTCATTCGCATGATTGTGTTCAAATTAGGCAAAATCAGTAACGGATTTAAGTGTGATGCTGCCTGAGGCCAAATCCAAGATGACGCCATTTTAAAAATATGTTTATAAAAATATACATACACTCGCAATAATAATATACAACTTATTTAAATTACGATCAAAATTTATTTCTTTTTTATTATTTCCCTTGCTTTGGTTCGAGCAAAAACATCAATTATATCATCATTCTTGCACTAATTGTGCTTCAAACGTTTTTCATCATTAAAATATGAGCTGTTTTTAAAATTGTTTGATACCTCCGAATTTGCCTCCTCTCAAATTGTGCCTCCCTAGACGCGAGCTTCATAGATCTAAGCCATAATCCGCCAGTGGGCAAAATAGTAATTCAAAAATTATGTTCTTAAATGGACATTAGGAGTTCCGCAAGGAAGTGTACTGGGTCCGATGTTGTACCTAGTCTACTCTGCTGACACTCCTACGATTCCTTCGGTAACAATTTCTATGTTTGCAGACGATACTGCTCTTCTTTCAGTCAGTAGCTCTTACGAGATGGCAGTCAAAAATCTGCAGTTAGCCATCGACAACATTTGCGACTGGGCCAAAAATTGGAAAATTAAATTAAATGATAATAAATCTACCAGAGTCGATTTTTCTCTGCGTTCCACCGGCTATATTCCGTCAATCGCGAATGGAAAGTCTATTCCGACTAGCGAGTCCGTCAAGTACTTGGGGATGCATCTCGATCGCCGCTTGAACTGGAATCATCGTGTCAAAACCAAGAGCCAGGAACTTCGCGTTAAATTACGTAAGCTCTATTGGCTGCTTGGATACCATTCACCTGTTAGTTTAGCAAACAAACGACTTATTTATCTATCTATTGTAATGCCCACTTGGTGTTATGGCCTCCAACTCTGGGGCACCACGAAGAGATCGAACAGGCTCATTATACAGAGATTTTAAAATAAAGTACTTCGCTTGATAGCTAAAGCCCCTTGGTATGTCCCCAATGCTCTGCTACATCGCGATTTAAAATTTTTGGACATTGATGCAGGTGTTAGCCTTCACGCCAGAAAGCACGCGACAAAACTTTATGGACATCCGAATACAATTGTTGCTGAACTCCTCAATACAGAAGGAGACACTCGTAGATTAAGGCGGACTAAACCGCACGATTTATTATAACTTATTCTTTTTTATTTACATATTCATATTAAAATTTAGATTTATGTAAAACGCTAATTATAATCTTAGTTCGTAATAAGGCATTGGCCGAATCCATAACTTCGCTTATGTATTTTCCTATGTTAAATTTATTGCGTGTATGCCTTTGGGCAGTTCAATATTACAAATATTACAAATAATAATAATTAAAAAAAAAAAATTGACATTAACTTAGGGCAGAATTTTATTTATAATTTTTAATGTTTTTTTTTATATATCAACACAAACAGGCATATACATGTAAGTTTTTTAGTCATCATTGATACCTGCAAAAAAAAGAAGCTAGTAGGAAATGAAGTGAGACAAGCCATAAATAAGATCTGTAATGCTGTATAGCAAACTGGAGAGTGTTCAGCAGATTGGTGTTAGTCTATTTATATCCCAATTCACAAAAAAGGATCAGCGGTTGAATGTGAAAATTACCGATCAATTCCGTGTTTTGTGGATTATCACAAAGCTTTCAACTGTGTCCAGTGGAATAAATTATAGTTGATTCTGAAGGAAATAGAAGCGCCCAAGCATGTGGTCTAATTAATCGCAAAGCTATATAACCAAAGCACAACTACTGTGAGAATGGGAAAAACAACTTATTCTGGTAACTTCGATGTTGTAGAGACTAAAATTTTGATAGTTAACCATGTACAGCATAACTCTCCCAACATCAAACAAATAGATGGCATAGAAGTGTTTACATATTTAGAGTCGATTGTTGAGAACAGAGGAGGACGTAAAGTAGAACTGCAACATTGCATGCAAATAACCGAAGGCGCGATGGGACGCTTAGTAAAAATTTGGTGTGACCAAAAGATAAATAAGAAAGTTCAAATTAGACTCATAAAATCATTAGTATATTCCTATATGGTGCTGAAACCTGGATAATACCCAGAATAGGACGCAAATACATTGAAGCCCTGGAATTATGATGTTTGAAACGTATGTTATGTGTTCCATGGACAGTCATGAAGACCAATGAATAATTAGGTATGGTTGAAGGTCGTAGGCGTAGAGAAAGATCATCAACGCGATATGTGAACAATGTCAAAAAATGATAACCGGCACCAGTTCGATACAGCATATGATTAGATGCACCCAGGACAGCGATAAATTACACGGACGAATTAAAATGAATCATAATATCACAATGCTCGGACGGAGCCTAACGACTATGATGATGATAATGATGATATTTACATTAACATTATTCTTTCATACTATTAAAATATCATCTTGCGTACCTCTTCCGTAATTTTTTATTTTTGCAGGTTTTTTTTTTAAATTTTTTCCTCTACTTAAAAGTTTAAAACCTTAAATTTTAAGTTTTAAATTTAAATTTTATCGCATATACATTAGATGTCGTTGTACATTAGTAAGTTAACTGTTAAGGTATATATAAATATATATATATATATATTTATATATATATATATATATATATATATATATATATATATATATATATATATATATAAATATAAGGTACTTAACATTCTTCATTATTCAATTATTCATGTATACATGATTTTGTTTATATGTTTTGTAAATATATATTTCTTCTTCTTCTTGTATTTTCCTCACTGTTATATTATATATTTATTTTATTTTTATTTTAACTCGAAAATGATGTGACCGCCAAAAAGCTTCGTTATGAATTATTCACATTAGTAATTTTAATGTTTAATTTTTTTTTTCAATGTGAAAATATAACACGATGTTTAAAAATTTATGCCGCGAACTAGGAATAATTTATCGTTCGTTTAAGGTATCATTAAGACGGCAAAATGAAGAATTGGTTCAGAGAGGATGGTGGACCGGCTTTTTACGGTTACAGTAATAGGACATCGGTGACCGGGGATATCAACATCGTCGCCTGGTGTTTAGTATTTCTTACGGTTTTTTTCGCATTCCTCATCATATTCCCGGGAATCAGAAAAGAGGTAAGTAAAAATACGTACGGTAAATTCGTAGTTTCAAAATCCTGTACCTATACACGATCGATATTTTATCTTTACTATATTCATCTACTTCATCATCGTAGAACTGTAAATTACCAAACAAGTCAACTTATTTTAATTTTTTATAATGTGGAATGTAGTGATTTTTTTCATAAAAAATCAATTGAAAATTAGTTAAATCACTAATATTTATTTTCTTAAAGAAAACACAAAGCTTTTCGGCATTTACGCCATTATCGAGTGAAACATTTTTAAAAAATCATAATTTTAAAAATACAAATTAAATATAATTACTTAAAAATATGCGATGGTGAAAATATACTCCAAAAATGCTGTTCTGCTTCTGTTCCGTCTATTTTTTGATTTGTTGAAATTTAATATCGATATATTTGTTTATTAATTTTGTTTTTTTATATTAATTTTTTCTTCAATACTATTTTCCCAGATTTTTAATATTTATTTTCATTTTACTTGTAAAATTGTGTTTTTTAAAAAATTTTTGTGTTTGTATATTTTTATATTTTATATTTTACTTTTGGACATCATACATCGCAATAGTAAATGAAAAATTTAAAATTCCACCAGTATACAACTTTTACAGAATCCGGAAAATAGTATTGAAGAAAAAATTAATATAAAAAAAAAAAAAAAAATTAATAAACAAATATATCGATATTAAATTTCAACAAATCAAAAAATAGACAGAATTGAAGCAGACAGCATTTTTGGATCATATTTTCACATTCATCATCACATATTTTTAAGTAATTATATTTAATTTATATTTTTAAAATTACGATGCTTTAAAATATTTCACTTGATAATGGCGTAAATGCCGAAAAGCTTTGTGTTTTCTTTAAGAAAATAAATATTAGTGATTTAACTAATTTTCAATTGATTTTTTTTTAAGTCAACTTATTATTAAGTTTAAAAAATAAAAATAAATAAATAATAAAAAAAAACACCTAAGTGTTTTTTTTTTTATTACAGTCTGTTCAATATTTGAACATTCGGTAATACTCTAAACTAATTATATGAATTATATATATATATATATATATATATATATATATATATATATATATATTTCAGGCTTTCCCAATAGAGCATTCCTGTATTCTTCTATACGTATTATCATTCGCTCAGTTCGTAAGGTTCGGTTTTTTTGCAACCGTCTGGAATGAAAACTACTTTGCCCCTGAATTTGTATTAATTCGTGCTTTCTTGCTAGTTTCTTTATCACCGATGATACTTCTGGTACATAAGGATCTCGATGGGTATCGCATTGTTTCTTTCGTATTGTCTGACATCATTCATGGTAAGAACTTTATTTTGGAACTTTTTTTTTATGTTAGTTAATTTAGCACAACCACATAGATGACAACCGTAACTCCCCGTTGGTTTCAATATTTCATTATATACTATAATAGCTTATTGCTCGGCGAAAAGAATACTCTGTCTCGCGAGAAGCCAATTCATCTTCAGGATTTTTAATTTCAGTTATTCTATTTTTTTATTTTTTTTTTTATTAATACGAATTGACCAATTTAATTTTGTGTACAGACGCATACCTAGAGATATTTTACGTTATTTTTATACAATCTTCGAATTAATTATAATCGAATAATACGGGACTTTTCTGTTAGTAAAACTGATATGCGCAGATTTCTTCTCATTACATCTTATTTTCCATTGTTTTATCCACTTCCAAATACTTTCGATACGAGGTTGTTGTACATTCTTAGTTTATTCTTCTATACTATTTCCAGCAGTCATGCCATCACAGCAGTATCATCTGCAAACATGGCTGTCGTGACTTGCTTGTTAATATCAGCGGTATACAATAAATATAGAGAATTTGACCCAGAACGCTTCTTTTCGGAACAACTGTTTGTATGGTTTGTAATTCGGAGTATTCATCATTACGTTTCATTCTAAAAACTCGTGTCAGTTAGGCACGAATCTATTGTTCTTTCCGGTAATATCTTTTTGAGTATCCACTGTGTCATACCTTGTCAAAGGCCTGCGCTACATCGATAAACACAGCTGTGCAGTTCTTTTTTTTCTTCAAAGCTTTTCTCAATTACAAATTCTATGTACCTAATCGATTGTAGAGTGAGCTCTTCGAAATCCGAACTGATGTTCGGGTATATAATTCTTTATTAGCGGTTTCATCGATCGTTTTAGCAATAATTTTTCAAAAAGTTTAGAAATAACTGATAATAGACTTACGTCTGTCTACATGATTTACTGTCTGCGCTTTCCCGAGTTTAGATATCATAATTATTTCAGCTATACTTTCCCCGATGCTGGAAGAAATATCCAATTCTTATTACGACGTTAAATATTTGCGTCAAATTATTATCCCTCTCTTTTTGAAAATTCTTTTAATATTTTATCTAAAATTAACTTAAAGCCGGGTGATATCTTTGCATTCGTATTCTTTTTTATTATCTTTTCAGGTTTAAAATATCTCAAAGATCCATATTTCCATTGTTAATCTACGATGTTTCTATCAATATCTGTTGTATCAAGCATAAAATATTTGTTTTAAGTAATTTACGAATTCATTTGCTTTGTCTTTACTTCATCATTCGTTTCTATCATTTTCGATAGGAATATTCTGTTTTCGCGATCTATTAATACATTTCATAGCTTTCCATAATGATAAATTCGTCTATGCTGTAGAGAAGAGATTATCTATGTATTTTTGAATGTATTCTGCTGAAATTTAATAACTAATCTTTTGATATCCCGACTTATTTTGTTCAACTTAGATTTGTCTGTTTTTATTAAATAAATCTATTTTATCGAACGTAATCTAATAAAGATAGCAAATCAGCTATTATCGTTTTGTTTTTTTCGAAAGCGCTTACGAATATTTTATAGTTTACGCGAGATATAACGAGTACAGAATTTCGGAGTAATAAATAATTGATAATAATGAAATAAAAGAAATTTGGAAAGAAAAACCAATTCAGATTATATCGGAAAATCCTTGACTTAATCAGTCCTTCCATATTCGGTCAAGTATACTTTAAAAATATATAGAAGGATTTTTGGCCTTTAAAAATCGGTCAAATCTATTCACCGAGACCGGAAACAGCTGTCGACAGAATATATATCGGCCACACGCTGAATACGCACTAGTATATCTACTTAGAACCGCAGCCAATATATGAAATATGCTGTACACCTTTAACGGGGTCTATCATATTATTGTAATCTACCAGAAATATACTCAATATCCTTGCAATCGGTTGAAAAACAAGTACCTGAGATGTAAACAATCTTCACCTGCTCACCAATTTTTTATAATAAATGCTAAAATCTGTAATTATCTCTTAGCCTCGTAGGATTAAAAAAAAAAAAAAATAAAGCATTTCCTATAAAAGAAACTATTTTCGCGGAATATTTTAATAATACGGATGATTTATTTTTTATCGAAAATAACACGCGCTACTAATTTTTACATAATTTAACGTTTTTGACGCGATATTTGGTCCATTTTCAAAAATGTGTAACGATTAGTAATACACTACACGTAAACATTGTAATAGAAGTATTCCTCGAAAAAAAGGAAAAACAATGATATATAATGCGCAGATTTTCTAATGATATATAATGCGCAGATTTTCTAATGATATATAATGCGCAGATTTTCTAAATATCGATTTTTTTTTATATATAAAATACTGTTATGCGCTATCCTTAATACTACTATTAAATAAGTACATATGTTAGTAATAGAAAATAAAAATAAATGCGAACATGTATGGGGTTATAAAACTCCTTGAATTACTAAGTTAGTAATGCTACTGCTAGACAAGATCAGTTGGATGGCGACGTAACTTGATGAGCTATTCGCATGCTTAATCGATTTTCATGCGCTGCAGCGAACTCTTGTATGATCGACAAACTTCATATGTAAATCCTTACGAATGTTTTCATTTCGCGAGTATGCATCTATAATTGCGCCTTAAAATGATGCTCCGCCGTGTCTGCACAATATTAGACTTGGCAGCGCATCCCCAAAATGAAAGCCCGTACGTCCATATAGACTTTATAACTTGATTATAGAGTAATGGTTTCCATCGCGTACATCCAATACAGAACACGCCTATCGATGAGCTAGTACAAACTATGTACTCTGCGATTGATTTCATCTTTAACGTGGACTTTCCGTGACGTTCTGGCGTCCAAGTGCATTCCGAGATATTTAACCGAATCAGCTCACGGAATAGGCTGATTGTCGAGATATAATGAATGAATAAATCATGAAAAAAAAAATAAAAAATTCTAAATTCCCTATATTTCATAGAAAACTATTATTATCATCATTATTATTATTATTATTATTAAGTCGTTTTTTCTTTATTCTTTTCATTTTTGAATTTTTTTTTTTTTTTTTAATTTTTAACAGTGCACACAATGGGTAATTTTGGTTATTAGACTTAAGCCCAATTATTGTAAATAATAAATAAAATTATTATTATTATTATTATTATTAGACGTTCATGATTAACATAATTATGTTTATTTTATGTATCTGTTTTAATTAATTAAGTAAATTAACTGTAATCAATTTTTTTTTTTAAATTTAATATTTATTTTTCTTTTTTGTAGCAGTTTTTTTTTTTTTTCAAATTTTCCCGTATATTATCATCGTTGCTTTTATACCTTGTTATTATTATTATGATTGTATTAGCTACTAACGGTAATTCGGTGTACTTAGTATACAATGTGCTGTTGTTTACAATTTGATTTAAATGATATTTCTTCTTCGTTATTTCGTTTATTATATTTTACATTGTGTATTATTATTTCAGAACCTGATTATATATATATATTTTAACAAAGTAGTTATGTGTACGTGTATATGTATATATTTGTATACGTTCATTATGTCACAATCGGTATAGTGTATTTATGTATGTAGACGGACTGTGAACAAGTTAGTTTATCGTAGTGGCGACTCCTAGTAAAAACATCTAGCGGTTACAACTCCCCCTCACCGACATATACACGCAATTTTTTTTTTTTTCTATTTCACACAACGTCGCACAGTAACGTTAATAATATGAAAGTTAGCAAAGTGTAATACAAAAACGAAAACCTTTAAAAACTGTACGAAGTTCTATCAATCCTAAGAAGAAGTAAATAAATTGTATTACATTAAACCGAAATATATTAAAAATTTATTTCCGCATGAATAAGTACAAAATTTATTCAATTAGAAACGTATACAAATTTCTAAAACGAAACAATTCGATAAAGTATTCTTAGTTTTTCCCAATTTGCAATCGTCCGAAAATGAAACGATCAATTATCGTATAATAAAGCTTCAGTAAGGAAACAATTCGACGTATATTAGCATAGGTCACAGTAATAATAAGAACAACATAAACTGGAGAGAGAGACGATGAAACAATTCACACGCGGAAATTAAGAGAAACAAGGATAGAAATTCTAAAAATAAAAACACGGCAGATTTTTAAAACTATTTTCGCGGTCGATAGTCATAATTAGATACAATAATTTCGGAATAACCGAGTACAAAAAAGAAAAAAAAGCGATTTGAAAGGAATTGCTACGTCAAGCCTTAGAGATTGATTCAAGAACTTCAACAGAGAGGATGGCGTCCGACACGGGATGGAGAACGGTGATTGGTTAATTGAGAACCAATCAGATGGTAGTGTAGTTTTCTCTCTATATATATATATATATATTTAAAGTAATTGTTATATCGGGGTTAGTTCAGTTGAATTCTGATGATGGGCACGGCATGTTGCTTGAAACTCGGCTTTATTAATATATCGTTTTACTTTTATTAATAAATAAGTTTTTTTTTTTTTGTTTTTTTTTTTTGTACGCGGTTATTCCGAAATTATTGTATCTAAACATGACAGATGTTTAAGGATCTCATCTGTGATTTTATGTGATGATGAAGGATTTAACAGACATTTTTGTAAAATTTTATATACTTCTGCAGCACCTAAATGCAATTACATGAGTTTTTGTATGGAAATGTCACCCCCCCTTTAGGTGGAACTCAAGGTAGCACAGAAAACAATACTCGTCATCTGCAGGATAAAACAATATTTAACCGATAATGTAAAAATTTCGTTGTTTTTTTTCTATGAGTTAAATTTGGCGAGGTTATATAGTCCATCATATCGTAACTTAATTTTGACACCTGTTTCGGATGCTCGTTGTGTAAAAGCTTGACGCACCGTACTCATACAGAAATTAAATAACATAGATGCCATTATGCATCCTTGTTTAACTCCTGTATTTATGTGTCAACTAGTCTGCTTAATTCATCATCACATACGATGGCTGCTTTGGTGTGATTATGGTCTCAGCGAAAAGATCATATCAACTACGCTTCGATTTTGTCGGAATCCATACTGGATTCCTGGCTGTCCGCAGTGCATAAACGAGCTATGCCTCTGTAGTTAGGGCAATCGGCCTTGTCCCCTTTATTTTTGTATATAGGTATTATAGCTGCATCTTTGAAATCCTGCGGACATTTTTCTTCATTCCATATCCTTATGGTAAAGGACATACAACCAACTCGCAATGCCCATTCCTCCAGTTTTAAAGATGTCCGCAGGTATGCCGTCAAGTCCTGGAAAATCCGCGTGCGTCATTTTCATCAGCTACAGTCTGCATTTCGCTTGATTTGTTTTTCCTCCATTCATCTTGGAGTCTTCTGATCTCTCTTTTCGCTTTTGCTTTTTTAAAGGCATCGTAATTAATTTTGTTCGTTTTGAGCAGACTGCTATGTGATAAATGCCTGTTTCTTATTGTCCAATAATATTTTGATTTCTCCTGCTTTATCGGCAAACCAGTCTTGATGTTTCACCCTCTTATATCCTAGAACGCCCTTGCAAATATTATTCTCTTTCCCCTTAATTACATCCCAGTACTCGGTAGCTGACGTATCCACATGCTGGTGTATTTCCTTGATTTGCCTTCTTGAGCTCTATATCAAGCTGTTGCAATATCTGTTTATTTTGTAAACCACTTAAGTTGTATCTTTTTGTTTTGTTGGCATTTGGTTGACTCGTGCAGTAGAATAAACATTTTTTGAAGTGGAATTGCGAACGTAACATGAAGTGATCTGTATAGTATATATATATATATATATATATACAGAAAATCGTCACGATATCTCCTGGGATGATTACGACTTAAATAATAAAATATATTATATACGTGTGTGTGTGTAAGAATAAATTTAATTTTTGTAATAACTAACAATAATAAACTTTTTTTTATTTATTTTACAGCGATTCGCCACATTTATTACAGTTTCTCTGAGTCTGTTCGTCGGAAATGTTATTATGGGTTCGTATCGATTGATTTATTTTTTTCCCTTTTATTTTATTTTTTTAAAGTGCCGTTTACCTCAACTTAGGTTAGAGATACCGAGGGGGCACGAAAGCAGACTCCACAAAGATTGCGTACATAAAGCTGAACTCATATTTTAAGCAATCGGGTGGCCTCTGGAAACGGAAATATATCCGGCAAATCCTACCACGCCCGGATATAATATACGAATTAATAAATCTAAGAAAAAGTCCTTTTCAGCACCGACGAATACGATTGTGATAACCTTCATTAATGTTGAAAGACTATCTAAGGTTAAGGAAATACTATTATCGATCATATGTAGAAGAAACAAGAGCGATGTACTGATGGTACAGGTGACGTCCATCGTGGTTCCACTAAGAATAGACCAAGAGTAAGTGAAATGAAACTTCTAATTGAATAGCCCATGATCAATATGCAGTGAAGTTTTGTCAAAAATGATCTAGTCATCAAGTTCGTGTTACAAACTGAGAATAAGTGATATTGAAATCCTAACAGTTGAATAAACTCATTGTAACATCTGTACATAAGCCATCTGCTGCTAATTTTCAGTTCTTATAACCTCACAATTACAGACACTGGGTTTGTATTATAGTGGGCGATTTCAACTGCAGAAATATAGCCTGGGGATATAATGATACCGACGAAAATGAAGAAGCCTTAGCAGAATGGGCTGAAAACAGTGGAATGTATTTAATACATAACTCTAAGTTATCATGTACATTTAACAGCGGAAAATGAAAAAAAGTTACGAATCCTAGTGATATGATTGCAACAAAACAAACGATAAACCTATTCCGCGATCTCAACACCGTCCTACGTCATGCATGGTTGAACCGTTAAATGTACCTGAAAAAGTCAACGTTAAAAGGCAATATAATTTTAAAGAAGATAATTGGGAATGATTTAGTAAAGATTTAGATACCAGAATAGAGGATGTAGAACCGAATATGTTTGTGGGCTAACAACAGAATCTAAATCGTTAATGGGTAAGTATGAACAATTATTCACTAATGACCCCTTTGCAAAGGACACGATAGCAGCAAGAGAAAAACTAATGGAAGCAGTTTGGGGCGGCCAAACGAGACAAATGGTGTAAAATGATTAATTGGACATGAAACAAAATAACCATCGAGCATGGAAAATGTTGAAGAGTCTTAGTAATTATTCAGAGGAAATTAATAAACCGGTATTAGTAACAACGAATAAAATTGCACATCAACTTCTTTTAAAAGGCAAGTCAAAATGTAGGACACGTGCCAGAAAACTGCCCCCTGTCAAGGAAAATAATGTAAATAAATTCTTGGAAATGCTTTTTAGAATAAATGAACGAATGCTGCTATAAACCTTTCGAAATTAAATAACGCGGCTGGATTAGACTTTTGGACCAAAAGTAAAAATGTGGCCTTTAATGATGAACGCATGCATAAGGCTACTGAAGATATCAAAAATTTGAAGAAAAGTCCAAGTAATTGCACTGCTAAAACTTGAAGAAAAAAAACCCTAACGATCCAAAAAACTTTCGCCCCATATCGCTGCCACTTTTTTAAAATTTTCTAACGACTTATTCTGAATAAAATTATGTGGGCGAGAAGCTCATAATGGAACAGGCCGTTTTCAGACACAGTAGATCATGCTGCGGTCAGATACTTAATTTACACAACACATTGAAAACGGCTTTGAACTGAAGAAGATTACCGGAGTAGCTTTCGTGGATTTAACGGCTGCATATGACGCAGTTAATCATAGATTGGTATCAAGAAGGATATATGACTTGATTAAGGATTATCAGCTATCCAAGGTAATGGAAATGATGCTACGAAGCCGTCGATTTTCATAACGCTGTTTGGAAAAAGTAGCCGATGGAGGAATAAAAAAAAATGGCTTACTTTAAGGAAGTGTATACTAGCATCCATATTACACAATATTTACACAAAAACAATCAACCGATTAGCCTTTGCACTGGATAATTTATCTACGCTGACGATACTGCAATTGCAGTTCAAAGAAAAAAATTTAAACAAGTTGAAGTAGGATTGATAGTCGCCTTGAAAGCCAACGGGAAATAATATAGTGAAAACAAGTTGAGACCAAACCTAAATAAAACACAAGTCTAAAATTTTCCGTTACAGTTAAATTCCATAGTGCTTTATGTAAACAGTGATAACGACAAACATTTTCGTGTTTCTATTCTATTAATTGATAGTAAAGTTAATCTATTCGTCTATCTATCCATCGGGACTATATTTCGAGTAGGATAAACGGTGGGCGGGGGGATTTAAACACCCCGTCAAATACGATGCTCGCAGGGAAGTGGCCTCTCTCATGTACGTTAACCGCTCTGTCATTTTATTCGTTTTTATCTAGAATATATGACACCTTTATAACTTCGACTATAGTCGTTATGATAGTGTGTCCGTAAATATGGATTACCTACTTACCATATTAAAAACTTATAAAATATATCTTGAAACTAAACTAATTTGATAATTTACGTCAGTAATTTTCATTTGAACAAAATTTTATTCGCAACATATAATTAAATTATATATATATATATATATATATATATATATATATATATATATATATATATATATATATAACAAAACAAACTAAAAAAAAAAAAAACACACAATAAACCACTATAAAATATTTTTTACTTGCGCGAAGCTTTTCGACAGTTACGTCATTATCAAGCGTACACAATAAACATTACACATAAATTAACTCTCATATTTATATAACAAGAATTTATATATTTCACATACATTTAACTAGTTATTATTCAATTGATTTTTACAAGAACCTTTATTTATAAAACCAATTTTAAAATTAATTC
Source organism: Coronaproctus castanopsis (assembly GCA_032883995.1). Lineage (NCBI taxonomy): Eukaryota > Metazoa > Arthropoda > Insecta > Hemiptera > Monophlebidae > Coronaproctus > Coronaproctus castanopsis. The sequence goes on along the minus strand of CM065054.1, from coordinate 100,272,011 downwards.
TTCGTCAAAGTTGATCATATTATTTAATAAATTATTATTAGTTCTGTGTTTTATAATTTGTAATTTTTCAAATAATTCTCATTTTTAAAATTTATATTCTATGTGCGAAATTTTTATATTATCGGTTATATTTATTTCAAAATTGGCTTGATGAATAAAGGTTATTGTAAAAATAAATTTAATATCAAATTACTTCTGGCTAATTCTTCTTCTTCTTCTTCTTCATCGTTTGTTCGATCTGAGCATCGTGACATCGTGAACCTCAATTTTCCAAACTTTTGCTCGCCATGCGTTTCTGTTCCCCGCGTATTGAATAACTCGCTGAATCGCGTGGCGTTTGTCATTTTTTTAATTATATCCGCGAAATGGGCGCTCTTCCTTGTTTCCTTTTTCCTTCGACCACGCCTACCGGAAGTATAATGTGGCCAAAGTATGTAGCTATTCGTCTCATCACTATATCACATAGACACGCATTTCCGGGCGGATTTCATTTAGGATTGAGACGTCTGTTCTTTTTTGGATCTATGAGACTCTGAGCATTCTTCTCCAGCAGAACATTTCAAACGCATTTATTCGTTGGATGTCTGTTGCTCTTAACGTCCAGCATTAATTAAATGTACATTAAGTATATAAGTTCTTGTTATATAAATATTAGTTATATTTATATGTGATGTTTATCGTGTACGCTTGATAATGACATAACCGTCGTAAAGCTTCGTGCAAATAAAAAACATTTTATAGTGATTTACTGTGTTTTTATTTTGTTTTATTAATTCATAAAATGACTACTCTCCGGTATATCTATATATATATATATATATATATATATATATATATATATATATATATATAATATATGTATGTGTGTATGTGTGCATACATATGTAACGTTTATTTATAAGTCTAGATTAATATTTTCGCGTTATCTTTATTTAAAATTAGTTTCCAGGTTAGGTTCCAGCTGGCACGTTGGCAAAGTTCACATATCCAGTTCATATAGTGCATTAACGAGAGAATTAATCACTGCCGAATTAGGCGTTTACATAGGTTTAGGACACGTTAACATCACATTACGAGGTACAATGAACTATTAGGTGACGAGCATTAGCTCTTTTTCTTATATATTATATATATTATATAAAATATCATTATCATCATTGCCATCTGTATGCCAGTCCGTAGACTGGTTAGCCAATGCACTAATCGTTTTCGTGTAAGTCTGTCAAATATGTTCTTTAATTTTGCATACTTTGATACTCCGTTTTCATGTTTTTTTTTTTTTTTTTTAAATAATTGGTCGACTCTGTAGTTGTTTCTCTTTTATTATAACTTCTTTGAAAATATCCCGGTTTTGCCACGATACGTAATCTAACCACTTAAGTCGCCGATCTTCTCCGATATATTCATTTTCGTTAATTCCCTTTAATATTAATCTGTTGCTGACTTTATTTCACCAGTTAGTTTTCTGAAAATGCAATTTATTACGATATTTTTGTTTCAACATCCACGTTTAAATACAACTAATCATATAATTATAACACACACACACACATATATATATATATATATATATATATATTAGTAATAAATAATCTGAATAAATGGAGAGAAATTATATGAACAAGGTACATGTTTACAACGTATATAAACACTTATGTATCCACGGATCTACCACGTTTTACACTGACGCATCTCAGTTCAAAGAATTTGTTGGATACTCGGTTATCAGGGTTGAAGCAGTCATCGTTCATTATTCACCTTATCGGAAGTTCTCTGTCATTTCTGCTGAATTATACGCGATTTACCTCGGCGTGCAATTCTTTCAATGAGTTCCGGTGTTGGTCAACCTTCTATTATATGTTTTGTCTCACTTCCGGTACTTACCGTTCTTTGAAGGTGGTTAAAAAAATGACGGAGCTGGTTTTCGAGGTTGGATCAGAGAGTGACGTCACTGTGGATTCCGACTCACGCTGGGGTTCATAAGAATAAACTGGCTGATAATGCGACTAGTCAGTTCCGGCATCTGATCTTAAGAAATAGATCAAGTCGATACTTCTTACATTATGGCAAAAGAAATGTCGGCTGACTTCATCAAACAACAAGCTCCAGAAAATCAAGTATTCAATTGGTCCTTGGACGGTCCCGCTTTTAAACCCCGCAAAATTATACCCTTAGACAGTTACAATTTCAAAACAAAGATACTTTAAAAGAACTGGCACAATTTTTACATAGAATTATGCATTTATTAAATAATTCCAGAAAATAATTCAAACAGGTGAAAATATATAGTAATATTTCGTGTATAATATTGTTTTTTATTAGATGTCTGGATAATTTTTAAAACGTTATATAAATATTACTAGAATTTAAACATTATTTAATGTCGACTAAATTATTTATTATTATGAAAGTGTATATTATAAATTTACGAACCTTATAGAGAATACTTTTGGACGAAACGTCCAAGTTTTTCGATTAACGATTTTAACTTATTTACCGGCTTAATACGTTATTTTCAGCTTTGCCGAAAGATAATTTTGAAAGCGTCCAAGATATCGACTTTAACGAGAGATTCTCGTGGCTCGGTGCTCACGAAATGGGCGAAAGTTATCACGAAGCTTTAATACGAGGCTTGCCTTTTCCAATATTAACGGTTGCCGAATATTTCAGTCTTCGTCAAGAAGGTTTCACTTGGGGTGGTCAGTATAGAGCGGCTGGATATTACGGATCTATTATGCTATGGTAAGCCTGATACAAGTTTTGATAAATTCACAACAGAAGTTTGAAAATTTTCGATGTTCCAAGACGCTTCGAAAAATAAATAAAATTCAAACGGAACTTTGAAATATGATAAACCGAATAAAAATACCCCGATTCTAAATGAAATTATGAGTGAATTATCATTACCACGCATTTAGATATATATATATATAGTATGGGATATCGCCTGACCATTAGAGTACTAGCCAAACGATTTAGGCAAGCCGATTAGAGTGATTTGTCATTAACTTCCCTAGCTTTTATATTTTTTTATTTTCCAAGCAAGTTGGTACTCATTTTCTAACCAATGGATAGTTGAGTCAAGTAGATAACTATTTACTATGAAAAATTCTTGTCCCTGTTGGGATGCGATATAACAAAATTATGTAGAAAAAGAAGACATAAAATGGTAACAAACAGTAAACGTATCATATAAATGCCTATAAGAATTAATTGACTATTGCCGCAGCCCCCACGTTTGGTACAGTAGTCGATTATATTGTCTATCACCAATGCGGAACATTGATAATAGTAGCGCTAAAATTATTGCCTATAAGTAGCGCATTTGTTTATCTTGTTTACTCCTACTGAATATGTTGTTCGATTTGCGATCCTACAATCGCTGATTATTTGTATTCAGTGTGCACGTACACAGATAAGCTGTAGCCAGCTGAAGTGTGTGTAATACGGCTATGTGTAAGGCCTAAAACATCTTTTGACTGGGTTTTTTTTTTCAGTTTCCTTATTGGATTTCCCGGAAAACATAGTCCATGCATTTCAGTTCCCATGATGTTGTTATTTTTTTCATGCGGTGTTCGAAAATCAGATTAAACAGACTATTCTCCCTTTATGAATATATTCGCATTATATATTATTATTATTATTATTATTATTATCGGTTAAAAAATGTGAAATGTGATTTTTTATTAAAATAAACAAAAAAAAAAAAGAAAGAAGTTAAATTCATTTTAAAAAATTCTTTATGAAAAAAATCACAAAGCTTTCCGGCTGTTAGTCCATTATCAGGTGAATATTTAGAAATAAAAATATAAAATGAGAAAATATTAATTTTCGATTACAATTCATAGAGAACACATGCTTAAATGTATATTCTATTTTATTTTAAAAAATAATATCGTGTCGTTTGTTTTTATTACTTATTATAAATTCAGAAGAAAACGGTGGTAATGAGATAATAAAAAAATAAACATAAATTTAGAAAAAAGGAAAAGTACAACAGGTAAAAAAATACAAATACCTCGGTTCGATAATAACAGCTGATGGGACAAGCGATCGAGAAGTAAGGTCAAGAATATCGCAGGCAAAAGCCGCATTTATGAAAAAGAAATCATTGTTAACATAAAAAAATTTAAGTGCAGAAATACGGAAAAAGTTAATAAAGGTGTACGTTTGGAGCGTGCGGCTGTATGGTTCTGAAACATGGGTTATAAACAAACGTAGACAAAAGCAATTAGAAGCGTTCGAAATGTGGTGCTGGCGAAAAATGCAAAAAGTTAAATGAACAGATAAAGCAAAGAATATAGATGCGCTTAAGACCATTAACGAGATGCTTAATGAAGTATATAAGAGAAAGAAGAAGCAGCTGGATAGGACACACTATAAGAAATAACAAATATTTAACAACAATAATCGTAAATGGAAGCAGATCAAGAGGAAGACGAGACAAGAATACATTACTCAAATAATGGAAGACGTAAAAGTACATACATACCAGGAATTGAAAGAAAAGGCGAAAACCAGAAACCTGAAAGTATAGAGTGCTCTACATATTGACTACCAATCGAAAGAGAAAGATTGAGAAATGAAGATACAGACGACAAGGAAAACGATCGTGTAAATCTAATAAATTATGCTTAAATTACCAAATTATTATTTATTTAAAGTACACATTGTACACGAACAAAAAATGCCTTTATATGTTTTATTGATTATTAAAAGTCGTTTGATAATGTTCGGCACAAGTTGATTGAAATCCTTCAAACAATCGGAATTGATAACAATTATGTAAATATAATAATAAATATTGAAATCAAGAAGCAGAATTGGTATTAAATAGAAATGAGCCGAAGGTAAACTTCGAAGTTTAACATGGTGTACGACAAGGTTGTGTGTTGGCCACCCTATTATTTAACCTATATGTTGAACAAGTCGTCGAACAAACCATAATGGACCAATCGTACGGAATAAAGATTAATGGCAAAATCATTAACAATATCTCCGTTATGCAGATGATACAATCGTATTAGCAGATAATCACAAAAACCTACAACAATAGTTGTTGCGAAAATTTAATGAAACTGGTGTGATTTATGACCTGCATATAAACGTAAAGAAAACTAAGTGGATGGTGATAGGCAAACAACAAGTTCATAGTCTCGTTATAAATATAAACAATGAAACTATTGAAAGGGTCGACAGATTCAAATATCTTCGTTGTTATATAAATGATAATTTAGACGGATGTTAAAGTTAAAACGATATGTTATGCGCGAACAGCTTTCAATAACGTGAAAAATTTATTATGTAATCGATTACTTAGTCTTAGCAAAGGACAAAAAATTGTTCGCTGCTACATCCGCTCAATTTTGTTATAATCGAAATTATGCCTTTAAATAGAAAACAAATTATCGAAATGTGGCTCCGTCGAACGATGTTGAGAATGCCATGGACGGCCAAGATATCAAATAAAGATGTTTTAAAGGAGGCTAATACAAGCAGAATATTATAAAATCACATTATATAAAGAAATGTGTCATATTTCGACGATATCATCAGGGACGCAAAATATGAAATACTCTAGATAATAATACAAGGAAAGATGGAAGGGAAGAGAAGTCCTTGAAGAAGTAGAACAAATTGGCTGTAAAATATTATAAGCTGGGCAAACAAACAACTCTTCTCTTCAGCAGTTACTGAAAGATGCAAGACAGCGTAAAGTCTGACCAACCGATTAGTGATCGCCTACGATCTGTAAAGTGGCACGAGGATGATTATGATTGTCTTATATATTATATATATATATATATATAATATATATATATATATATATATATATATATATATATATATATATATATATATCGCGCAATCAAAAAAGTAAAGTGGAAATAGATAATTATCGATCAACTATGAATAATAAAAAAATAGCATTATTTGTTATATTCGATCTTAATTAATTTAACATATTTTTATTTAAGGGCTGCTTTCGCGTCATGGTTAATGATGAATTTACTATTAGTCGTAGTGCCACGATACGGAGCTTACGCCATGATGATTACTGGTTTATTATTAATAGGAGCAGCTTCCGTGTATTATTGTTTACTACCGATCAACCCGTTAACCATTCGCTTCGAACAAAATAAACAACTAGAATTCAGTTTCGGATGGTGCTTTTGGCTGGTTCACGTATCAGGTAAAAGATAACTATACACACACACACACACACACACACATATATATATATATATATATATATATATATATATATATTATCCTTAGATCTTTATTTTATTTATTTGTAAAGTAGAAATATTTGCCACATAGAAGAATAATGCAATTACTTGTTAAAGAATTGTTTAGTTTTTTGCAGATGATCTATCAATAATCACTGGTATGTATCTTAAAGGCTTTTTAAAGAGGCTGCAAAAAAAAAAAAAAAAGATCTCTTACGGTTATATATAAAAACGGTAGTATAAAACTTGATATTTATATTTCCTATTCTCAATTTTATATATATATAAACTCCGTGGATAAGAAAACATTATTCAATATACTTTTTGAATTTGGGTTTGATTGGTCTTTCACCCTTACTATTCAATTGTGTTTTAGAAAAAGTGATACGCGAATGGAAAAAACTTATTGTTAAAGCTGGCGTGAAGCCGATGAAATTAGGACATAACGGTCCGAAAATAATATGCTTAGCATTTGCAGATGACTTCGCGATACTAGCTAGTAACTTAAAAGATGCGCGGAAACAAATAAATCTATTGAAGGAGCTATCTGAAAAAATTTCCTTTCAAAAGACTGAATAGTTAACAAATGTGAAGGACGCACCTGCATTTATGAATAAAAGGCATGGTAAAATTAAAAAGGCTGCCAATTTCAAATACTTGGGGGGGAGTAATCCAAGCAAATGCTTTAAATAAGGAAACAATCGCAGCAAGAGCGAGGGAAATGGAACTAGCATTTAACCTAACCGGAATAAAAGAACGCTGTCTATGAATACAAAATTACTTCATTTACTTCATTATAGCACCGTCATCAGACCAAAGTGCTTATATGCATCAGAATGCCTTATACTCACGGTGGGAAAAGAATTAGAAACGATTGAGAAAAAAAAAGAGAAAAATTATAAGAAAAATACTTGGCCCTAAAATTGTGAACGGAAAGATATTTCTTAAAAGTAACAAGGATATATATGAAAAAGTAGAGAAAATTATAGAATCCGTTAAAAAGAGGAGAATGACGTTTTATGGGCACGTTAAGAGAATTGAGGCAAATAGGCTGACGAAACAGATATTTAACTTTTTTGACAGAAACTTTAAAACAAGACTTAGATAGTTTCAAGAAATTAAGAAAGATTTGAAACAAATGAAGATTTCGGATAAAGATATTCAAGATAGAAACCAAATGCGGAGAAAAATTAAGGAATTTCATAACTTTCTGGAAACCAACAGAACGAACACGGGAAAAAAATGATGTAAAAAACGGACAGAAAATCATAGCTTAAAAATGAGACAGTTCTGGAAGAAAAAGAAGGCAAAAAAAACCCATAGGTTGAAGGAACTAAATCGAGAAGAAGCCGAAAATCAAGAAAAAAACTGGTGCCAAATGGAGTGAACAAAGAAAACAGTTACACAGTGAGAAAATGAAGCAATATTGGAGAAGAAAGAAATATTTCAGCCCCTGATTTCTTTGTGTTACGTGGTCCTCGTTGGCCGATATATATATATATATATATATATATATATATATATATATATATATATATATATAATGGAGTTTATAAAATTAAATATATATATTACAGTAATATGAAATTTAATAATTATGCTGATTATTTAGAATAATCTAAAGATGAATATGGATTGTGGGAGGCAATTTGTTATATTCTGACGTGCGTTGCTAATTCACTGAATACCGACACATATTACCTAATTAATATGTCGATGTGAGAGATAATTTACCAAGATTGTTTTATACCGGATTATATATATATATATATATATATATATATATATATATATATATATATATATATATATATCGTGACGCGTAATTTATATATATTATTCTATTCGTTTAATATAAAGGTTTTATTCCCCCATCATTGCTAATCCATATAAAATAGTTCTAATCGATGGTAAAACTCGAAAAAACAACACGCAATAGAATATTTCAGTCGAAATGTGATTACTTCATTTCAATCGAACCAAAATAACCGAATAATAGAACCTACTAACAGATATTAGTCGAAATGCAACTAAATTCAATCGGAAACGTCATCTGTTTTAAAAGTAGTCGATTTATATTCTAAAGCACATCACACACTTACTAATTAAATAAAACAGGAAATTTACTTATATGGACGAAATAACAAAGATTTATAAACATATGTAAACATCGTATATAAAGAAAAAAGAATATTTAATCAATTGCTTAAATTAATGAACAATTTTTTTTTTCATATTTTCTGAAAACGACTGATTTATTCGGTTATGTTGAGAAAACCGAATTACTCGATTATTTATTTATTTATTTTTTTTTTAAGAAAAAAAAAAAACGGATTAGTTAGTCATAAGTCGGTTAAATATAAAATTTAATATATACCGTTAGAAATATGATTCCAGGCGCCGTATGTTTAATGATAGGATTGATAATAGTATGTATAGATTGTATATATCCTCACAAATTTTCGACTGTGTTGGAAGTTGATTACGACACACCGTACGACAGGCATATTATTATAGAGGACAGTCATTATCATAGGAAAAAAAGGACTACCAAAGGTAATGAAGAAACTGAAGGAATTGGACGCAGAATATTAAGGTATCACACTGATTTTCAATACTTTTCTCTGTTTTTTTTTTTTTGTTTTTTTTTTCTACATATTATACATCAAACTCTCTATATAGAATTATCGTACACACATCGTAGTATATGCGTTAATTATTGTTTATTATTATTTTTTTTTTCATTTCTACATCACGATTTAACAGAAACCATCGTATAAATATAAATTTTAAAATTACCTTTTTAATTTACCTTTCCTTTATCCCATCTTAAATTAATTTTACTTAATAGGCATGCACAAGCATAAGCACACATCTACTACATATACGTACAAAAACAAGATTTTGCTTACGAGTTCAGAGGAGAGAAAACCTAAAATGGTAATTTGCATTTTTTTAAATTAAAAAAAAATATTTATTACATCGAACGTATAACCCAAATTTGCTAAATTTTCACAATCAAAACTAATATTTTCAGTAAAACTCTATTCGAATTAAAAAAAAAAAATTAAAAATCTTTTTAAATTTAAAAAAATACGTAGATTAGTCTTGTTAGGAATTGTTTGCACATCATACGTACTTTTTGGAAGGTATTAAAATTAAATTTTAGGATTAACTGAAAATCTATCGACAAGTAAGAATTATTATTTTTGTTAAGTATACAAATTATTTCGTATCGTTGCCCAGACACAATGTTAACTTAATTATACACCTTTCAGTCACAATATACACAATATGGGACACGAAATTTGAATACCAACAAAATTGTACACATATTTTCTGGTGGTTCACCATGAAATGTCTCAATTTTAATCATATTTATATCGTTGAAAATCGTCTAGAATCATCTAAAAACCGGTATTGTATAGGGTGACCCAGAAAAGACGGATGGTTTTGTTTTTTTGAATAGCGCAGTTGGTAACACTGCCACAACGCAAACCGCCTGCTACACATTTAGTGTACATGCGAGAGATTCGTTTTTGTCCAGTTTCAGTTATCACGGCGTCCTATAACGAGAAGGAGTAGCGCGCGTTTTGCGTGGAGCGTTATTTTTGGCGTGAATCAATCAGGAGAGTGCAAAAAAAGTTTTGAAAAGAATTCAGTTACGCGGTGTAAACCTGCACCATCTCGCAATTCAACTTTGAAGTGGATTGAAAACTTTCGAGAGACCGCTTCTGCAGCGATAAAAAGCGTCCGGGCTAGTGTGGTGAAGTGGGGAATACTATGGCTTTATTTTTTCTGTCAACGGAACGCGCTATATCGAGATGATAAACAAGTTTTTGCTTCCCTCACTTCGTCGTCGTCGTCGTCGTCATCTGGGCCGTACATGGTTTCAACAGAATGGTGCGACGTGTCACGGTTCGGCAGAAATGCTAGCAACACCGAAAGAAGCTTTTGGTAATCGCATATTGTCGCATCCCACGGATTACACTTGACCGCAGCGCTCGCCAGATTTGATCCAAATTTTTTTGTGGGGACACCGTAAGAGCCGCGTTTACTAAACACGTCCACGAGATCTGGAAGACAGCATTACCCTCACATAATCAACAAACAACTTACTCGCATGTACAAAGCTCGCAATAATAAATATTGGTTCGGTCAAAATTTACCTCCATCTATTCATAGTCGTAACAAACTGGACGAGACAAGTTTAGTACAGACATCTTTAGATCCCTTCTATAAGACTTCCTTCCAGATACTACAGTGTAGATTAATTGTAGATACTAGTTTTTTCAATACATCGAAGAGTCTCCAAAATGGCGTTAATAATTCCATTGTTGAATCAGTATTAGAGGAGTATAACGCTTATGGAATTATTTACACCGATGGCTCTATTGAACATTCTAAAAAGAGATATACAGCCGTTTTTTTTTTACCACAATAGAAACATATCTAAGTTGTTTCGCATACCATATGCAAGCTCATCATTTTTTATGGAAATGTACGCCATATACGAGAGGCCGTTTCTTTTATTAGATTATATAAGAAAAAAAATATCCTAATACCGATTCCATGAGTGTTCTTTTACAACTATCTAGACTCTCGGAATTTTCAATGAGTATATTAGAGCTATCAATACGACAGTGGGTTTGGCAACTTCACAAGCGTGGAACTAAGGTGAAGAGTTTAAGTGGGTCCCTGTCCACTGTGGCGTACGTGGAAATGAGATAGCGCATGCGATTACTCGATCGAATCTAATTCCGGCTATTGAGAAGCAAATTACAATGGAGACACAGTTAATACGGAAGCTTAAATGTTTTACCGTTCTTTTCAATCGTATTTCGAATTTCAAAGCTTGTTAAAAGGTAAAAAATATGCCGGAGTTCATCAGAATTGGAGTTTGTGAGGTATGTAATATCGAAGATCGAACATCAGTTCTGGTCCTGTCCAAAATACAAAAATAGAGATAGCTTTATGTTTGAACTTTTATCGACAAAGAATACGCTGCCAATACAACTTCAAGAGCTTATTGTTTATCCTACCTCCTTGCATGCGCGTAGATTACATAATTTTATTACGGCTAATAATAAAAGTTTATAGTCTGAACAATCCACTTAAACTGGCCAAAGTGTGAAAACTGGGCCAAAAAAAAACAACAAAAAAAAAATAAAAACTCGGATTTCTGAAGAAATTTCAAAAACTCGGCAACCTATCCTCGAAAAAGTGTTTGAAATGTTGTAAAAAAATTGAATGCATGTATTGTCGCAAGTGGCGGTTGTCTGAACGATATTGTGTTCTAGAAATAATTGTAAGCTAATCTCTCGTTTTCCTATTTTTAAATAAAATTCCATTCAAAAATTTTGATCGAGTAATTTTTAGGTTATTTAAAAAAGAAAAAAAAAGACCGTCTTCTCTGGGTCACCCTCTAAAAGATTTCTAATTCTGTCTCAAAATTTCATTTGGGAGCCGGAAAGGTATGTATGTTATTATTTGGAATTACCTACTTATTTGCAGCGTTGCATGAAATAACGTCGAAACTGGAAACGAAATTGTTATGTATGTGCAAGTCAGTTTTTCATGTATAAATATAAATACACTTTTTCTTACTTACCGCATCTTGGTAGTATCAAATGTGCCTGATTTAAAAATTTTTACTCGTTACTAATACCACGTATCAGCGTATTATCCCTGTAATTTCAGAAACCAACGAAAGGAAATAAAATTAAGAGCTGTCATTGTTACATTAATATATATATATAAATAAATCTCCTGTAAATGTTAAAATAATAATATATGCAAAAAAAAAATATGTAGACTACTAACACACGATATAATATATGATTCGTTAACACGTGATTTTATCCTACTTGTTTGTACGCGTATTTTGAACGTAATTATTATTAACAACTATTTCCCCTCGAAGTTATTACTGTTATAATAAAATTTTTAGACATATAATTAACGATATAAAATTACAAATTTAGAAGTTAACGAATGTAATTATCTACGAAAGTCGTTATCTTATATCTGTACCGTCTCCAATATAGCTGGCCGTTTCCTTCCCGGTCGTGCTTTATACCACCCAGTATTTTGCCGTCGACGGTCAATCTAAAAATCGGATCGATCTGTTATTCTTCGCTTTATGTACACGTTTCCTTATTACTCTTCGAGGATGGGCAATAAAATCGGTCCGGTTACACCGGTACGACGCAACACTTCCGCGTTGGTTATCTTATCAATTTTATTCTACGCATTCGCCTGTGTGTTCACATTTCAAACGCTTGTAGCATTTTGTCTGTTTGTTTTTTTTTTCCAGAATATACACGTTTCCATGAAGTTGTACTATCTTAAAATACCGTTCTTTCTTATAACGGATGATTTCACATTTCATACGTGGAGAAAGCTTCGTCATCTCAAATAATCTTATTTAGCTTCGCATCTTCTTACTTATATACATACATACTTCCCTCTTTCTCTGAATCCTATCGTCCCTAGCAGGGACATCGTGACATAGAAATGCAATCTTTATGAATTAGTTTGCGCCATTTAATAGACTGCGTGTATGTATTCACTGAAGCTCCTCTCTACGAATTTTGTTAGTCCATCCGACCATCTTAACACGGCCACGACATCTTGTTCCGTCCAATTTCTCTTCTATGACAACCTTTTCCAATGCGTTTGTTCGAACTATACGGCCGATAAATCGTCCCATTCTGATAAGTATTTTCGTTAGTAATCGTCTAGGTTCGCCGACATCTTCTAGTATAGATTCGTTAGTTCTCTCGGCCGTCCACGGAACGCGTAACATTCGTCTCCAGCACCACAATTCAACTATGCGTCTATGTTCAGTTCGGTGTAATGTGCAAGTTTCCGCACCGTATAAAAATATCGGAAATATTAATACTTCGAGCAGCCTAACTTTAACTTTTCTATTTACTGCTTGATCACGTCAGATTTTTACTAAGCGACCCATCGCGCTTTTAGCTATTTGTACGCGGTGCTGCAGTTCCAATTTGTATCCGCCAGTATTCTCTATAATTGAACCCAGATATATGAACTTATCGACCACTTCAATTCCATATCTATGTGCTTTTTATTTGGCCAGTTTTTTTTTATCTCGATTGATTATCATCATTTTGGTCTTCTTTCGATTAATTAAGACCAAAATGATTACATATATATATATATATATATATATATATATATATATATATATATATTTATATATATATATATATATATGTATATGTATATTTAATTATTAGACGACTATCGTCTAAAAAAGACGACGACGGCGAAGGCACTGTTCAATTAAAAGGAATCGAAAATCGAGCTTTCGAAGCGGATCCTCCTAATTCACCGTGGCGATATCCTTACAACAGACCAGCTATTAAAGGAACAGCTTTTAAAAGAACGCTATCTCAAGATTCTGCGTCCAGCACAGCATCGTCAAATGTGATCGTTACATTCACAAATAACGAACATCCAACGGTGCACACTAATTTACCTTCTAGGTGAGAATATTCGTTCTAAAAATTCACATACGCCCCGCGTATATATATTAATTATGCGATAAACCGCAATTTCATGCGGTAAAAATCATATAAGGTAAATAAGTACATAGGAAAAAATTATCGATAAAAATAAAATTAAACTGTGATTTTTTTAATAGCTTAACCGTATATACCATTTGGCCACAGAAAGAACAAAAAATAGCTCATAAATAAATGTAAACGGATGAATTAAATTACAACTAAAGAGAGAGAAAAAAGAACGATAAAATATTAATAATAACAAGAGAAGAAAATCAAAAGGAAAAATATAAAAAGAGGAAAAGGAAAATTACTCCCAAAACAAAAACCAACTGTTAGAATACGATTAATAGTGAGGAATTTAACTAGTATTATTAAAACACCAACATCCAAAGATAAGTAAGATAGAATACAGTAAGGAGGGAAAACACCAAGAGGAGAGAATAACTTATCAAGCAAATCCATATATGTTCGAAACATACGCAGCTGATAAACAACTGATTAATATCTTCTCTAAAATTAACGCTATTATGATCGATACAATGAACATAAGAAGTATTTACAAGGTTCAAAGTAACTCTAGAATGACCAGAACATAGCCTGTATATATATATATATATATATATATATATATATATATATATATAATATATATATATGACAGCGACAAATCTTCGGACAGTTGTGATCGGAATAACAGAGAGAAGATGACTGAATCACAGGGTACACGAAGAAACTCAGTTTGAACAATACTATAGATTTTACCTTTGATTAAAGAATTATGTATACTTTCGAGTCAATCCGTTTTAAAACTCCTCCTAATCATGTCGTATAGGTCACTTGAAGGAATATATGGAAAACGATCTCCGGAATTGATATCGCTAAAATATCAACTATGCCGTTCATGGAAATGCCACAATGACTAGGTATCCGTAGAAACTTCAAGTTACCTACACGTTAAATGTAATAATCAAGCATTTAATATCCATAACCAAAGGGTGACATTTTAAATTAAAACTACTAGCTTGAATAGCCGAAAGTGTACCCAAGGCTGTCGAAGCAAATAACAAAATTGTCGATACAAAATAACAGTTTTATAATATATTCATAGTAATTTTCGCGTTGCATTTTATCAAGCTCTTCATAGCCTTAAAGTTCCGTTTCCTATAAATATTTCATTTCTCTTAGTTCATCAATAATCCAACATTTAATATTCATAATCAAAGGGTGACATTTTAAATTAAAACTACTAGCTTGAATAGCCGAAAGTGTACCCAAGGCTGTCGAAGCAAATAACAAAATTGTCGATACAAAATAACAGTTTTATAATATATGCATAGTAATTTTCGTGTTACTTTTTATCAAGCTCTTCATAGCCTTAAAGTTTCGTTTCCTATAAATATTTCATTTCTCTTAATATTCCTATATTTTATATTCTGGTATCATTATTTAATTTTACTCGCCTCTACATTTATTCTCAGTCTGCCTACATGATAAATGTCCGCTTCTTATTTATTTCATAATATATAAATATATAAGTAAACTATACGGAAGCCCAATAATAATTTAAAAAAAAAAAAAAAAAAACTCAAATAATAACAATAATTTAAGTAAAACTCTGTATTATTAATAATTATGTTCAAATCGAAGATAATTATACACTTTTAACGGAAATAACGATGATGAAATAAGTGAAGAAACAGTGCCGCCATTTTTAAAAATACGTTATAAAAAATGAAATATCAGGAACGTTTTAGTATTTGATAGTTTTTAATTTGAAATATTTTGTTTGCAGATATTTAAGAAGATTCGACGCATCTTGAAATGTTCATCTTCGATTATTATGCTACAGTTTTGTACGTGTCATTATTTCATGTATTACGAGCGATTTTTTCACTAAAACTTTTTCATCGACGTTTTATGATGTACATTAAATAAATAAACGATATTTTAGAACATGAAAAAATTGTATACTTCTTTTACAAATGAAGCATAACGTTAAAATTAATTATACGTATTCATATTCACGCGTCAATTGGGAAACATTTTCAGAACATCTCGAAAACATCATTGATTTAAAAATACAATTTAAAACCACCGATGATATAGATAATGCTGTAGATCACTTCATTAACGTTAGCCAACAGTCGTCCGCTTGGAAGACGACAATGACGATTAAAATCTATCAGCCTGTACTAAGTTGTCCTGAGCATATCGAAATAGAGACGTAAATTTACGAAGAAAGTTAAGGAAGCAGTGGCAGATATACAGAAATCCTGCATATAAAAGTGCATTGAACAAACAAAACTCGTTAGACGTTTGTTACAGGACTTAAAAAAACAAATCACTTAACGAGCAACTGAAAAAGTTATCTTCTTTCGTTTTCTACGGAAAGCTGCGAGGAGTGGACGAAAACAATCCGCTTATCCAAGAAGAAAGTCAAATGGGGCAGTTGGGCTCGTACTGATATGGAAAAGGCAGAACTATTTGGAGAGTATTTTGCCAACATATTTAAATCACACCCTGTTGATACATTACCACATTCCGACTCGTACTGACATGATGTATCAAAACTCTTAAAATTTACATCACCCGGTGAAATTAACAATATAATACGTACAATGAACCCCCAAAAAAAGCAGCTGCTAATGATCTAATGACAGCAAAAATTTTGAAACGATTGTCTGCGAACGGACTAATGCTGTTAACGTATATATTTTCAAACTTGGTACTTTCTAAATTATACGAAAATTTGCTTTTAAAAAGAATAATGCCAATAGTAGAGTGCAAACCGGTAATAACTTTGCATCCGTTTGGCTTTTGAGCAAAACATGATACAATAGAACAAGTGCATTGGGTTGTTGAAAAATTTGAAAAATCCGTAGATTAAAAAAAAAAAATGATTTGTAATACCGTATTTTTAGATGTAAGTCAGGCGTTCGATCGAGTTTGGCACGATGGTCTACTGGAAAAACTTGGAAAACATTTTCCGTATCAACGTAATGATTACGATCATGCCTAAATGAAAGATATTTTTATGTCAAATACAGTGACGACCATTCAGGGATGCATCCGATACAAGCAGGCGTTCCACGAGGCAGCGTATTTGGCCCACTTTTCTATCTTATCTATACAGCGGATATGCCTACACCGTCACGTGTCGATGTAGCGACCTTTGCTGATGACACAGCGATCCTATGTTCAGACGCATGTACCAAAAATGCAAGTCAAAACTTGCAGACCGCAGTTAACGAAATATCATCGCGGTGCAAATCGTGGAAGATAAAAATCAACCAGGATAAGTCATCTAGAGTGATTTTTACTAATCGCTGAATTATTTCGACCGAGAATATATACTCAAGAATGGTACTCAGATCTCTCAGAATGATGTAAAATATCTGGGTATACACCTTGACAAACGGTTAACTTGGAAGAAGCATACAATAACAAAGAGAAACCAATGAAACGTTAAGTTAAAGCAACTATATTAGCTGCTAGGTAGCGGGTCAACAGTATCTCTTGAAAACAAGTCACCACTATATAAACAAGTGTTAAAACCGGTTTGGCAATATGGCTGTCAATTATGAGCCTGTGTAAAAAAAAAGCAATATTTCGATAATACAAAGAGTGCAAAATAAGATATTACGCATAATTATTAATGCTCCTATATTGCCAACATCACAATTCAAGAAGATCTTAAACGTTGTAATAACTGCGGTTTCACAGAAATATGCTGCCCAATTGGAAAGCCATCCAAATAACACATGGCCAAAACGAAACCTGTAGACTTAAGAGAAAACGTTTCCCCGACCCCGTGTGAATATATGTGTGTTTGTGTTAATTATGGGCGTGATTGTTGTTGTTTAGAATGTAATATATACATATATTTTGTTTGTGAAATGTCTATACATTAATAATCAGCTCCTTTCACTGGATAGGTAGCTTATTCGTGATACTTTAAATTAAATTGCATAGATTTACCAAACAGTTTAAGAAACTAAGTGTAAAATAACACTATATATATAACAAATCTTGTGTCGATAAACAATTCATTTTCATTTGTAACGCTTATTCATCAAAGAGGACTTTTATGTTTTTTAATACATTTATTTCCTTATATTTGCGATTTCAGATTAAACTGATGACACTTTGTAATACGCAGAGTTCTTATTGCATTGTTAAAATATAAAAATTCCCCGCATTATTTCGAGGAACCGTATAATGGGGTGAATAGGATTAGTTTTTTTCCTTTAGATGTTTACTATTCCTTGTACATTTGCAATGCGAAAATGAAACAATTTGAAGAATGTAGTGATTTTTTTATTAAAATAAATAATAAAAGAAATTAAAATCGCTAAAATTTTTCTTTATGATTTATCATTTCAAATATTCACTTGATAATAGCCTAACAGCGGAAAAGTTTTATATTTTTCATAAAGAAAAATTTTAGCTATTTTAACTTCTTTTTTATTGTTTATTTTAAAGATGAAACAAAATGCATTATACGAGTCTTAATTTAACTTTTCCTTAAAACTGATAATTTTCATTCAACAACCGATACACAATTTTTTATCAGCTATTGGTCAAAAAAAAAAAAAAATGGTGAATAGAATCACGCTACGGGTATTATTTATTTTCTACTTCTGTTCCGATGAATAGGATACGAAATATAGGAAGAACAGATATACCCAATTTTAGATTTCAGTAGCATTATCTGAAAAATATTTTTGGATGCTAGAAACCCTGAAATTCAAATTTTGTGTTGATCACACTCGTTTTGGGTTAATTTAATCGAATAAAAACCCGGTTTAAATAACATGTTACCGACATAGTTTAATTATAAGTAGGTATCTAGATAATTGAGATAACGAAATTGTTCATAGAAGTATTTATTTGTAAAATGGAATTTTATAAAACATAAATTTAAAATTAATTTCAACTTATTCTAAATATGTACAGTCAATTAAAAATGTACGGTGCCCTCTTTTTGTACTTCATGGTTTTACAACCTGTTCTACTTGTTCCAAAAATCATCTATATCTGGAAATACGAAAGCTACCTTTTTTTTCCTACTCGTTTCTTCAAATATTTCACACATATAACTCTACTCAGATCTATATTTTGCAATTGAACAATATAACATTTTGTTCCTCTCATCTCTTGGAGAAGTGCAATCAGCGATTTATCAACATCGTCTAAAGAAGAAATATCACCATAATTTTCATTTGATGGGATTTGTTCAACAACTTTAGAAGAATCAAATGAAATAATCTCAGATTTCCTAAAATTAGCTACTATATTGTTTCTTGCATCAATTTTCAGTTTCGAACATAAGTTGACATAATAGCCGAGGAAATACAACTTTTGGAGGAACTGTAGATCCCCATTTTTCTGGACCAATTTTCCACTTTTATAAAATCTGTCGTCAGGCTATTTTCAGTGACCTGAAAAATGCAACATTTAAAGGTTGAGTTAGATTAGAAGAAATATCATTCGAATGTTATTTTCTAACACACAGTGTAATAGATTTAACAGATAGATGTGAGGAAAGATTATCTCCTATCAAAACTTTGGTGCCCTGTAGTTTGTTGCAATAATGGGGCTACAATAGTCTTTAACTAGTCATTAAAACATTCACTATCAAACCAATCAGATATACTTCGGTCGAAGCGAGCTCCTTTTGGAACATTCTTAATCTAAGTTAAATACAAATCGCTTTATAAACAACATTGCCAGTAGCAGCAAACATTGTAGACACAGCCGATTTTGATGTATTCGTTACCAGCTCTGGATATTTGCAGCCGCGTTTTGTTGTTACTTTAACACGACCAATCATCTGTTAAATTCGTCTCATCATAATTTATAACATTTTCAGTCGGTATACTATTTATTATTATTATTTTTTTCTGAAAGAGTATTATTATTATTATTATTATTATAAATTGGACTCTGGAATTAACCAATCTGTCCATGAAAAACATAAAAAATAAAAAAAAATTAACATTATAAAGTAACTTTACATTCTAAAATAAATTAAAATAAAGAATAATATATACAAGTATCATCCGAGGAAAGTAATGAATTTAAGATATAGGGAGGCCGATGGCCTAAAGATATCAGCTTAGAAAATAAACGCGATTGTTCTGCCGAGTAGGAAGAACAATTAAAAAACAAATGATTCGAATCCAGAATCATATCGGTATCGTCCGGGTGAGAGCAGGTGCTGGTTTCGGCCATTCCAATTCTGTGCAAATGAACAGGTAGGCAACAATGATTCAAACGAAGCCGAGTTAATGTTGTAACGCTTCTTTGGAAGGAACTGGTTTAACGCTTTTATAAAAACTGCTGACTTTATTGAGATGTAAAACAGTCCAATCTGATTCCAACTGGGCTTTCACTACAACGCGGAGATCTATATATGAAATGCACGGACACAAAATGCCGATGGAGGCTGCTGATTTTGCGGCTTCATCAGAAACAGCATTGCCAAGAATTTGAACGTGACCAGGAATCCAACAAAATTCGATTGTAATATTTCTTAAACTGAAATAGTATATTTCTTCTAAAATTTCAAATATAAAATAAGATCCCTTGGTAACATGAAAGTTCGGTATAGCATTAAGGCAACTAAGAGAATCCGATAAAATAAGAATATTGCCACTAAAATTAGAAGCGCGAAGGAAGCGTAAAGCCTTGACGATCGCAAAAGCTTCAACGGTGAAAATCGAGCACGCCGATGGTAATTTAAACTTTCTGGTAACGTTTTCTCTTGGAATCATGAAGGTCGATCCTATCAGTCCTTGAAAACCATCTTTAGATCCGTCAGTGTACACATATAAAAATTCGGGCCACTTGTTTTGAATTACTATTTAGTTATTTATTCAGATAGTAAAAACATTCTTGCAGAATGGTGCGACTTACAGCTGCTTGTGATCATTTAATGTTATAAATTGTTTCTTCATGTTGTTTTAAAAAATTTACAATAAATTCATAGGTATATTAATTATTAAATTTCTTGGCAGTCTTTCCACGGCGATGTAAATAACCTTTCATAAAATAACGTAAAGCTGTTCTATCAAGAGGATAACCCCATTCAGCAAATGTTAATATTAACTTAATTATCGCAATCTCTTCCTCGAGCAATAGTACTATTTGTCCACCTTGTGGACGGATGTCAGGATTTTCATAATGACGGTATAGCACTAAATATGGAATTTTTACATCTTTAGCCACTTGCCTGATACCTTTGCCGAAACATGTGCTTTAAAATCATCTACACGTCTTTTTTCATATTATTTCTACATAGATCTCTTATGTAATCACGTGGTAGTAATATTAAATGTGATCCTATTCACCTCGTATTTTAAATTACATCATAAATTTTAAACAATAAATAAACTACATGATCATCTAAACTTACCAAAAGTAATGTGAAAAACAACAGCGGTGTAAAATTTTGAAACAGTCGATATTTCCAAAATTAACAAAAATCACACAACACAAAGTTCAAAGGACAACATTTTTTACAGGCATAAATATAATTTTGTTTATACCCGGTACAAACAGTGCAGCTGTATAATCTTTTTTAAAATATTGATTCGTACATAATTATAATTTTGAGCCTCCACTATTTAAAAGAAGTGCCAATTTTTTAAAATATAAATTACACCTTTTAATATTTAATTTATAATTATATGTGTTAGTATAGTCATTGTTTTATTTGAAAAATTATTTTAGTATAATAATGAACAAAATCATGCATTTTAAAAATTATTTTTCGATAACCATTTTATAATTATAATTATGTTAGGTCAGTTATATTGTTAATATAGTCATTGTTTTATTTAAAAAATATTTTATAATAACCCTGTTATAATTATAAATAATTAGGTTAGGTTAGATTATATTGTTAATATAGTCATTGTTTTATTTAAAACATTATTTTAGTATAATAATGAACAAAATTGTGTATGTTAAAAATTGTATTTTAATAACCTTTTTATAATATTAAATAATTAGGTTAGGGTATGGTTAATGAAAAAGTGAGAATACGACTATATTAAAAATGGTCAAAAATCATTAGATAGAAATGTCAGCTAATCTCCTGATAAGGCTAATTCGTCAGGTACATATGAAGTAAACCATTTTCTTATAAATGTGATTTTAATGCTCTTTTAATTTTTATTTCATATTAACTTTTGATTATTATAATTTACTTATTTTTCTATATTTTCCATCCCATGGTTTAAGTAATTTCGTTATTTTCCCTTCATTCTAGTCATATTCATATTTCATTTTCTTCCTATAGAATCTTACACAACAGTTTCCGTGGATTTTTAATTTCGTAACTCGTTAAAATTAGATACTTGTGACATTTATAAACAAAAAACGCAAAAATTGGGGGTTTAGTATTCTAGGAGTTTATTTGTTTTTAATTTTGTAATTCATCTTTTTGCCATACTGGAGTAAAATTATTTTCGATTTAATTCTATATTAACATTTCGTTCATTCCAGAAAGATGAAACTAATATGAGGGATAACTGGAAATTTCTTATTGCTTTCTTCTAAAACAAAATGAACAAAATGTAATAAATTAAAACACCGAAAATTAATATTTTTAACGTAAAACTGACAGCATAAAACTAATCATTAAAATTTTAAATAATTAGCTTTAACATTTAGTTTCAAAATTTTTTATTGAAAATTCATAATATATGTGAAAAATAATTTTTCTCCAATTATGTTGTTATAGGAGTCCAAAGCAAAATGCTGCAAACTAAAATTGTGAATCGTACTTTCCATAAGTTAACAATCAAATAAATCAGTTATTTTGATTTTTTTTAAATCTTATTTACATGCAGCTCATCTGTGTAAACACATATCACGTATTATAGTTTATAATGCGAGCGCTATACATTAATAAAAAAATACCGCTGACAGAACGCGAAGTCAAAAAAATAGTATATTCTGCTACTTATAATTTATGTAAATTGTAAATCATAATAAAGAATAAGTACATTATTTTAAATTGTAAATAAGGTATGTAAATAATTCATAGATTATCGACAATAATGTAGTTAATCGTATATTTTAATTATGTAGAATGTAATTACAGCATATTGTTTTCATTAGCCATTTTATTAACCACGATTTCTTGAAAATATTTTTGAAAATCATATATTCTTATGTATAGGTTTCAGAAAAATGAGCATTTTATTTAAGAACATACATCTTGCGACTGCCGGAAAACATAATCTACGTGCATGTTTACGCCAGTTCGTTCCAAAAGCATATTTTTCAACTAGTAATTGTTTATTTCCCAAACACTGGTTAAGTTATAACGATCAGATATTTCCACCTCAAGCTGATGGTGAGGAAAAACGTCCTGCGGTATGTATTATATATTTACGTTACGAAACACGCAAGTATTAAACTGTTATGATTAACATAGCTTCTCGTCAGTTGTATGTGATAATTGTTGAACATTATATTTATTGTATCTTACCTATATTTAATTATAGTAACAAACAAATGCAAAACAAGCAATCATTCGTGTAGTGTATGTAACGAATCCACAAATTTAGATAAGTTTCTTTAAAAATTGCATTATTAGAAAAAAATCGTATTTATTCTGAAGACTGACACTGTAAAACGAACTAATTGTCATAGAATTAAAATATAAATTAATATACATTATGATGTCTAATCATAAACAAATAGACTAAGCGCTGAATCTAAAATTCAATGTAATAGTTACGATCATATTGCAGCTTTTTAAGGACGTAGTTGTTACATACAATTTTTTAATATGAATAAAGAGTTTAAACGTTGTATTATTGGCAATAACAATAAATGAAACAATGAAATGTAATTTATTATAATTTATTTATGTACATTAAATTTTTTTAACTAATCGATGCGTTACTACTCAAATGATAATAATTTAATCATTTGGAAAGCGATATTCAGATTTTTTAGATGTTTATGAAAAAATTTAATCCGTAATACAAAGAAATATTTTATCTAATTTACGAAGGGAAATACTTATCTAAAAACATATTTTACAGAACTCTTTCATATATATATATATATATATATATATATATATATATATATATATATATATATATATATATATTGTTTGTTTTTCGTGCGTTTTCATATAATTATAACAATTATTCATTATCAGCATCACCATATATTTATAAATTTATTGTAAATAACGTACATTGAATGTTATTCGATAAAATTAAAAGTTACTTAAATAATACGTATATATCACCGTCTAAATTCGTTAGAAAAGTACATTTTAATTATGTAACAAAGAACTGAATTTCAGTATTTTTATTTTTCACTTAGTCAATCGAAAATCGTTCATATTATTCGTTTTAGTTGCTAATTTACATATATTTATTGTTTACAGTTCGTTTGTCACGTGAAAGAAAATGTTAAATATTCCGCTGACAAAATGTGGTACGTGGCTAATTTTATAAAAGGTATGACCGTAGATGAAGCTATAAGACAACTAAAATTTGTGCCTAAAAAAGGAGCTAAAATCGCTATCGATACAATTCTGGAAGCTCAGAAAAAAGCAGTTGAAGAACACAACGTGGAATATAAAACTAATCTTTGGATCGGTAGGTATAATGTAATACAATATTCCGCGACTCTATTTTGTTTATAATTACTTTTAATTGATTTCGTATATAATTCTTTTTCAACTACGCGAACATGAGTATTATTCTACACTAAAAAACGTACTTACTGATTACTTATTTTTAAGCATTTTTGCTTCGATTTTTTGAACAATTTTATGACTCTGTTATTTCATTTTCGAACGGTAACATTTTCTATATTACATACAGTCATTCAAATTTAACGATGTTGCGAATATGACTTCTAAGATTAATTTTTTCGAGAGTCATTGTACTTCGATGTTACATGTCAAAATGTTCGTAATTTCTCATCCAGTCTTAAAATCGTGGAAATAAATAACATATTTAAAAATAAATTACAGAAATATGTCATATAAATAAAGAACATTTCAGAGTTCCCGCGACCAGTAATCAAAATGCAAAGAGACCTTAAGACCTTAAGCTCATCACTATATGTGACCTGTGATAAATACCTATTATTCGATCAAAAAGTTGTACATTTAATGACAATTTCATTAGTTTACTATATTAATTTATTAAATATTTCATCTCAAACACGGCGCATATATCTTTATTAATCATTTCTTTTCGCAACAATTTGTATTAATTTTCAATAAAATCCTTTTATGTTTGATACAATTGTTTCTTTCTTTCTTCATATATATATATATATATATATATATATATATATATATATATATATATATATATATATATATTGTTCTAAAGTAAAACTACCTTTTTATATTAGTTTTTCCGTGTAATTTATCATATGAAACGTTTAACGAATGATATAATTCGAAAACAAAACAAAAAAATAAAAAAAATAATACTATACTAATATGGTTAAATATGGATACTAGAATTTAGAATATAAGGATGTGCTATACATTAGCATTACGAAGCGCAAGAAGGAATTCGATATTAATATTAAGAGAAAGAAAAGCTCTATAAAAATCATTCCAGAAATGACTATCCTGGGAATATTCGAGAATGATAATTGCTATCCGTATAATGCGTACAGTTTGGAGAACTAACCATCTACATTCTGTATAAAAGCAAAAGGCTACCGCTAAATTGCATATGTAAAATAGTGGTAATAAAGCTTCGCAATTCGATCGTATCTCTATTTTCAGTCGTTACAGAA
The DNA here is from genome assembly GCA_032883995.1 of Coronaproctus castanopsis. Taxonomy (NCBI): domain Eukaryota; kingdom Metazoa; phylum Arthropoda; class Insecta; order Hemiptera; family Monophlebidae; genus Coronaproctus; species Coronaproctus castanopsis. Next base: position 100,246,444 of record CM065054.1, on the reverse strand, counting down.
CCACGAGTGAGTTTGTAATTAGCCGAAAATCGTTTAAACCGCAAATTTTTCCGATATGCTTAATATAAGCTAGAAGATCAACAGAGTGCAAAACGATGAGTATAGCCGATAAACTAGGCAAATGATCAACTGGTGCAATACCATAAATACCACACACATTAATGAATACCCCGAGCGAGCTTATTTCATTTTACAAATTAATTCATTAATATAAGCTTTCGAAAAATGAATTTTCTTTTGTTCGTTTAATTTTACTTTTAACATGATACGCCTTTCATTTTTATTTTCAGCCGAATCATTTGCTACTAAAGGTAAAACGATTAAAGGAATACGTCGTCATGCGAAAAAACGAATTGGCGAAGTTACGTATAGATATTGTCATTATCATGTCCGACTTGAAGAAGGAACTCCGCCGGCGATTTTCTACTACAAAGATAGATTTAGAAGTGGGCCAGAATTATTGGAAACTTGGTTAAATCAGATGAGATCGCGTAAAATCAAAAATTCGTTATAAATACGAATTTTTTTTTAAAGAATGAATCTGTTTCAATTTTCATTAATAATGTAAAATTTATTAAATAATTATAATTATTTTTACTTATTTTGTATTTATCAATCATTTTCGGTTTTAATTAATGCAATAGCTCTGGATGAAAAAAATACAATTTTTATAATTAAATATAATAAGTAAAATAAATGATTAACGGAGGCGTGGCCGGGCTAGAATAATGTGGTTAGAAAATCTAAAAACAAAGTGGTTCAAACTAGATACAATTGAAATATTTAGAAAAGTTATGGATAAAAATCAAGTCAAGCATATCGCCAACGTTCTCCGAGTATACGGCATATAGAAAAAGAAGAAGATAATAATTTCGAAACAACCGCGTACAAAAAAAAAAAAAAACAAAAAACAAAAAAAAAACGATTTATTACTAAAAATGAAACAAAATATGAATAAACCGGAGTTTAAGAACATATTGAATCAAAAATCTAAGAACAACTACCAACTACAGAACTATTCAGAGCGGCAGGGGTATAAAAAAAAGATGAAGTATTATATTTATAACGGACGTCAGTATGTAATTGAACAAAATTTAGAATTAATTCTGAAAAGAAGTGTAGGCTTTTTATTCATTTCACTATTATTTTCGAAATTTCTTCTGTAACTTTCCCATTTGACACATTATTAAAATGCCGAGTGTGTATCGTAGTATCATTTTTATCTAAGCATTCTTTATACAATTGACTATTGATAATTTTAAATTTCGCTAAATAACCGCGAAAATTATCGTGTTCACTGATGAACTGATTAATGATAATGTTGATGAAAATTGTTCATTTTAATTCTAACTTTCGCATTCGAGAAAAAAATGATAGGTTAATTAATCTTTCAGCTGTGGCATTTTTAAGCAATTCTTACCGTTTTGCTAAAGTTAGTTCTCTTACCTGAAGGACCTTATTTTCGTGCAATGTAACTGATCCTAACTTTTAATGATGGGTATCCCTGTAAAAGGTCAAAAAGCAGTTGTATCTTCTTCGTCATTGTCTGTTTTCAGACGTCGCAACAATCATAACCTTTTTTTTTAAAACTATTTTTCGTCATTCCTTCAGATTCTGGGCCGTTTCCGTCAGTTGACGTGTCATATCCTCGCTGTATATAGAATGTATTCATCGAGTCGGTGGTCGTCCTCTATTTCTTTTTTCTTCTACTAATCCTTGTACGACCGTCTTTTCAAATCCATTTCGGCGTATAGCCAAAAAATCTAACAGCTCTTCTTTTTATCTTCTGTACACCAGTCTATCCTTTTGCTCTATTCCTAAATCTGTCAAAATTGATACTGTCAGATCGATGTGTCGTCCACGGTATTCTGAGCATTCTTCTATAACAGATCATTTAAAACGCTTCTAACTTACGACATAAAGTTTCGTTTAGATGATTCAGATCCGTAGCTCACTATCGAAAATGTTTCAATTAGTCTTTTCTTAGTTATATATATATATATATATAGAATGATCTTTCCATATTTTATATTATTTAGGGCACTTTTAGATATTCCGATTCGTCTTTTGATTTCGCTTGTATCATTTCCGTTACTTGTACGATATATGCTTCAAAATATGTGGTATTGTTTCGGGCAGTTTCCCAGTCTTAATTATAGTGCATTTCGAACGATTTAATATTAGATTTGTTTTTCGACTAAAATGTTCTACTCGTTTTAAAAGTGTTGCTATTTCTAATTTATTCTCTCCTAATAGTACCGTATTGTCTGCATAAATTATAGATTTTTCTTCCAACAATCGTTATAACACCGTTCCAATTTTCAGTTGTTTGGCGCATAATTCATTCACTATGTATATATATATATATACATATATGTGTGTAATGAAGTATCGGTGACAGTATGTAACCCTGTCTCACTCCTTTTTTTGGTTGAAAACTATCAGATAGTTGTCTATCTACTTTTATGTGCACAGTATTATCTTCGTATAATTTTGTTATTATCATTATGAAGTGTTCAGATACTCCTGTTGTATCTACGTAATTTAAATGTTTACTAAAATGTAGGTTTTCATCTATTATTACACTACAATATTTGACATTTTTTCAATTTTAACTTGTTTATTGTTAACCTTAATTTCTTGTTGGATTTTACGTATAAATCTGTCTCTGCGATTTTTACGTTTTCGAGTGATTATATTAGAGCAATGATCTTGGATTCGTCGAATTTTAAATTTAGACTTCCGCATATATTTATTCGTAAGTTCAAAGTAATCTATTATATTTAATTCTACGGATAAAGCAACATCGCCAACATAAAAGCATATATATTGATCAAATTTTTTTATGTATTCGAGAAAAAAAAATACTGAATATAATTGAATCGAGGCAACTTCCATTACAACTTTAATTTATATTGAAGCAGCAATTTGTTCGGTTATATAATTTATATTTCTATTTTTAAAATTATTAGCAATCAGCTATATTAGAAAATCATTAATTTTGTTTTATTTTTTTAAGAATTGTTGACCATCTTTTCATATCGAAGGAGCCAGAAATATCAACACTGAAAAAATAGTACAACATTATAGTTTTTTTCAAACTGTTTTAAGATATTATAAATTTTTACGTATCTTTGTGCAGAACGTCAACGTTTTTTTTTTTTTTTAGTTGCTTAATTTAGATAATGAATTATTCGAAAAATTTTCCCGTTGCTGGCCTATAAGCTCTGGAATTGTTTCGATCGTTTCCTCGTTTGTTAATCAGCACCAGTTTACCGTTTTTTCAAACTTCAGGAAATATTAATTACCGAAACACATCTAATATATTTTTAAGGATGTTTTAATAATTTTATTAAGCTGTTAAAAAAATTTATTAACAAATCTACGACTCAGTCTATTAGATAATTAATATTCTCTAACGTTGAATGCAATGGCGAAATTCATTACAATCATCCAACATATGTTATATTAGCTGCTCTGTTTTTCCGCATTGGTACGTAGTTGAAGTCGTACGAAATTTCTGCATTATAAAACAAGAATTATAATAAAAATTATATGTTATTATTCGTCTCATTTATTATATAATCATAAGATCAATCTACTAGGTATTTTGTCTAACCCATTAGCTTTTTTATTTTTAAGTTTATTGATTATTCTGTATAAAATTTGATCATCTATCCGAAATTATCCAGTTCCGACCAACCTAGAATCATATTTTTCAACGTTATCAACATATGATTTTCGTAATCATCATTTTGTCATGAAGTTCACATATTTCAACGTCACTCAACTCGTTCAGTAAGGATATATAAATTTTGTTACACTTATCCACGATAATTTTAAGTTTACCCAAGACACCCTTGTTTCCGCTGTTAAATATTCCAAGCTTTGATTTTTAATGTAAATAAATTCTCAATATTGTTCAGATTGAGCGGTGTTTAATGTAATTATCATGATATTAACTGTTCATTTTTAAATTAACAACTTTAAATTTCCAATTCCAAAATCTACCACTCGCTCCGATTAATTATTTTAGTTCCTTCAGTGACAAACCCAGTTAAGTTTGTACAAAATTCTTGAATATTGTTTATTTTTACAACTGTTAAATTTGCTACACCAGAGTTGAGCTGTTTCCCAAAAATATGATGTGACGTCTGATTAATTTTTTCCTAGACCTGTTCAATAACACTATACGAGTACTTGTTTCATTTTTTGGATTTTGCGGGCGGATTTATTATTAATTCTCCGCATCTACACTGATTTTCTTACATGTCGAATTTTTTGCATGTTCTAATTTTAACCGATTTAGTGTGATTCCTATTGCAATTTTTTCTACACTTCATATAAGAGCCGCGAACTGTCCGCTCGCACTTATATATAATACCCGAATAAATGATAAACGTATAAAAAGTAATGTTTCGAATCGAACTCGTGATAGGTAAGGTAAACTGGATACAAAATGTTCGGTGTTCCATTCAAGCGTAGCCATAAATATATTTTGCTTATATTTTTTTTTTTTTATACCATATACCTCAAGAAATAAAATCGAAATAAATTCATCTTCATTTGTTCTAAAACTGTAAATAGAGGAACTACTTTTAAAAACATTAAAAAAGGTCGTCGTATCGTATTTCAACTAATACCAATTTTGAATCGTAGGCATACGATGATAAAAAAATTTAAAACCATTTCGAATAAAAAGTAACATTTCGCATTATACGTGTAATTAACCTGAAGAAACAAACAAGGAAATTCATAAAAATAAAAATCTAGATTTGTAACACTTTGTAACGTACACTTTTATCCAAGATATAGTCTTATGATATTTTTTTAAAGGTTTTTCATCGATACAGATTTTCCGTATATTCACCGTGTTTTACAAAATGTTTAAAAGAATTGCTGAAAGGTGTTTTTGTTATTTTGCCTAAATATTTAAAATAAATAGTTAAAACTAGGTAGATATAAACTATAATATTATGCGAGTAAGTGATCAAAAAGAATACAAATTTGTTACATCATCTACCTATAAGAAGATATAGATGAGAATATCTTATACTCCATGTCCAGAATTCGTGAAATTATATACTTTGAGAGAGAGAGAGAGAAAAAAAGCAAATATTAGCGAGTTATACAAAAATATTTTGCTTGCAATTCGTATGGAAACGCAATCATGAGCGCTGACAATAATTGTTTGAAGCAAATTAATCAAACAAAATTCACACAAGTTGATAATGAATTACGGCTGTTTATGTAAAACAGAGTTATGTGTGCAAACTAAATTAACAAATGTACGCATTGAACGTGAAAATAACGATAAATTGCTCAAATTTAAGCTCGTTATTAATACAGTTCGCCGTCTTTATGTTTATTAAACTAAGGTGTGTTATTTGAAATTTAGTCGTTTGAAAATATATATATTTAACAAATTTCATACATAACGGTTTCCGGTTATATTGTGTAGTTCCAACGAATACGGCTATAATTCCAAATTTTCACAACTATTATAATAGTATTTAGGTATTACGATGAGTATCTTGTAAAAATTCCTCACAGTACTGGCTCATTTCATGATGTTTTATTCCGGTTTTAATTATAACTGCCGTTCCTCCTTGTGCTTTTCCGCTTGGGTGTAAAGTATAAATATTGTAATGTGGAATTTTGATATAACTTTTAGTAGTAAAGTGTGTTTCGGACAGTAATAATATATCAATTTTGTTGCTTGTTAGAAATAGTTCAACCTCATAGCCCATTGATATTCTATGTTGCTATTGTTAATAATAGACTCATTTAGAAATTAAACTACAGTTGATAGCATATTTATTATCATACTGTTTTGCTGCATTAACTGATTGAACATATTTTTGAATTTTAATAAAAATTTAATAAATAGATTATTGATAATGTCTTTATCATCATTATTACTATTATTAGGAATGTGACTATTTACCGTATTTAGTTCTGAGGTAAATGATTTATTTGCGTATTATGACGAAGAACATTGGCATAATTACGTCGAGATGTGTTGCTAGTTTGCATCTGTATTGGTTGGGAAGTTTATATCACTCGGGTTGATATTACTGGCGAACATTTTGTTTTTATTTGGTAAGAGTTATCATTTGATTTGTTCCTAATTTTTAACAGTTCTTTATATATAGTACACTCTTTATAATTAGCTAGATGATTACCATCAAAATGTGCACACTTTGCTGGTGCATCAATCGATTTCATACAAGTTTTATTTTAATGTGATTCGCCGCATTTAACACAAACAAACGGTTGCGTACGATAAGATTTTGCTATGCCCATAGGATTGGCATCTATTGTATTATTCCCATGTTCTTATAAGGAGGTTCCAGTTTTATTTTCATGTTTAAGAGATGTTCAAGATCGTAAATTTCTTTATCGTTTGCCTCCGGTATTAGGTCCATAAAAAACATTGGCAATGGTTAGTTTTTGCTTTTTTTACGTTAATAACGTTTCTCGTTGGGAACACTAAATTATTTAAGTCCTCTCTGATTTCTTCAATAGGCGCATAGTGTGATGAATATTTTTAAGCACTACTCGATAAGTTCTGTCTTCTTTCATTTGATATGTGTGATAAAGTACGTTTTTTTTTCTTTTAAATGTTCGATTATTTTTCTGTAACAATCCGAGTTACTGGTTTTTAATTTAATTTTTTTATACTTAGAGCCTGACATGTGTATTCACTTTTACTTAAGACAGAGGAGATATAATCATCCATCTGTCTCTAATTAATTATTCCACATAAGAATATTGGAGGCGGTTTTGAGATGTTTTTTGTTTCAACGGTTGCTTGTGTATTATTAAGTGTTTGATTAATATCTGAATCAGGGTGGTTTATTAGAGGCCGGAATCTATTTTTCATTCCTGCAGAGTCTGGAGAGATTTCGAGAGTTTGAATTCGCTGTCTTTTTTCGTGTTGGAATGACCTGACATGTGTTGTGCGTTTGTACGATTTTAATTGTAGGAACTACTTTACGTGACGTATTCTCATTATTATCCCTCATTTCTACATCAGCAGATTTACTAGTTTTACTTATAATTTTATCATCCCGGGTACTAAGTTGTGTGTACTGTGTGACGTTTTATCGACATCTGTATTAGTAATATTATAAGGAACGAGCTCACCATTGTTGGATTCGGTTATATTTTCGTCCCCTGTAGTGAGGTTATCATGTATTTCAATAATACTGCTGCTGCTGCTGCTGCTACTGGATATACCGGTAAAGGTATTTACTTGATTTTGTTGCCGACGCGCGGACGGTGTAGATTTGTTGATCATTATTAATGTATAAAGAATACACACGCGCAAGTAAGAAAATTTCGATATCTAACAGACTACTAGTAATATTAGACACGAACAACTGATATAATAAACTAGAGATATACGAAAACGTATAGAACAGTAGAAAATCAACTACATACGACAAACAATATAAATTATGTAAAATAAAACGTGTCCTATTATTCGGCATTAATTCAATTTACAGTCACCATAAGCCGTAATTTTTCATTTGCGACTTTCGGAGAATATATTTTACAGATGAAAAATTAAAATGCCGCACACATCAAAAAAAGTTAAAGGCAATAAAAAAGACGTTTTCAAATATTAAAATTAAAACGTAGTAAAAATATTACACTTATTAAATTAATTTAGAATGTTCACTCACCGTACAAATGACGTATGCAAAAATTACATGATTAAAATTTTAACATGCATCTTATTGCTGACTGCGTAGATATAGATTTCTCGGTTCTTTCGATAGTTTCTGAAAACATTTTGTACTCATCAGATCACTACGTAAACCAGTTAAAATAAAAACAACGGCTGATGAGAAAAACATGGATATGCGCACACAGCGAGACGTTTGGTTCTCATTGTCCTCAGTTCTAAAATGAACATTGTGTTTAAACGTTACGTAGTAAAAAAAAAATTGCCATGGTTTACACTGAAAAAAAAACACACAAAACTATGTTTTTTAGAAAAATAAAAATAAATAGTACAATCTTATATTAGTACTAGTGATAAACTTATATCAATACAAACGACGAAACAGGCGTACATTTACACATTTTTAAGTAACAAATTTCATACATTCTCATTTGGATGAATATCGTTTGTAATATGTGTTAGTAAAGTACCATGTTGTTTCATCAATAAGTGGGATTTATCTTTATTTTTCTGATACCATTGTGCACCAATTATAGATCGAAGACATTTGTTTCTGTCGGATAATTAATTTGATTTTTTTTTCAACAGCCCCATAATTGCATCCCGTACGTCTAAATTGGTCTAATTTTATTTGCATATATAATATTTTTCATTACGTAGACTGAGCTTGGAATTTCATCCAATTAACAAATACATCGCCGTTTATTAGTGATTTTTTTTTCATCTTCATACGCGTTTTCCACTTCATTCGAGCGTCCAAATGCATATATCCATCTGCTAATGTAGCGATGCTCGTTTCAACTGATGTTGGGATGTCGGCCATATAGATAATGTAAAGAACAGGTCTAAGGACACTTCGTTGCGGAACACCTGCATGTATCGGGTATAATATTTTGATTTACTTTCTTCGTGAGAAACACGAAAGATTGGTTCGGAGAGACACAATTCTAATAATTTATACATATTTTTCGGTAGACTACGTGACTCATTTTATGTACAATCCCTTCAGGCCAAAAAACTCGTGTGAGGTACCTAAAAAAAAAAAGATGCCGAGCAGAATTTCTTTCTTCGACGGCTGTTCCTATTTGTTTAGTGTCGCTCTATCGAACGCTGGTTACGGAACCCGAATTGATGATCTGGTAAATGTACTATTGTAAGATCATTTTGATCAGTTTTTCATATTTACAGCTACTACTTCGTATGCATAAGTACTGTTTGAAAATTTTTTAAATTGCCTCTATGAGTTTTTTACCATCACTATGGTACCGCCATATGCATTTCCTTCAGGATAATGGGCCATATTGTACCCTTTCATTTTAAAACTTTTCTCACGTACGACATTTCACTGATTAAGGCAACATTAACAACATTTTGATTAAGGAAAATTTCAAATTCGTGCCCTTGTTTTTGCGAGAATACTTTTCATATTATCATGCGATTAACGATAGTTTATCGATAACTTTTGTTAATCGATTTAGTAAATGGCTTATCGTAAATTTAAACTCATTTAAAAACCAGATTAGCTTTAGCGATACACCATCACTATTATTAGTTTCTCTATAATTAACCCCCCCCCCCTGATGATTTATCAGTAATATCAATATTGGCTGTCTTAATAACATCGGCGTAAGATCTTCGATTTGTATTTATGCTTAAATTAAAAGAGATACTGTTTGATGGGAAGGGAGTATAATTATTCGCTTCCTCATTGACAAAGGTCGTGGCAGTTTTATTATAATATTGTGCGCTTGTTGCCTATAAACAGTACAACTAGCTTGCCAGATGATTATCATCGCATAAAGCTAATTTTGCTGGTGTTGTTATATGTTTAGTGAACATTTCAGAGTCACGTCTAGCAGCACACTTAACACACCGTGTGGGTAAATTATTGAGCTGGTGAATGCTTCTTCTATATCTTTTGTACAACAAAAACTGAATTCAAGATATGATCATAAATATTTCGCTATTCTTCGGGAATAGTTTTGATATAAAAGGTAGCGGTTGTTTGGTTTGTTTCTTAGAACATTAGTAATTATTTCAAAGTTTTTTAATTCTAATTCTGCCTTAACTTATGACACTTTGGTAGTAGGGTGTAGATTTTAGGTCAATAAAATGTCGTGTTCGTTGTTCTAATTCAGTTGTAGTCTTCAGTCTGATCTTGAAATCTATTGATTCACCGATTTTAGCGCGAAATAAATCCCAATAGATGAATTTATTAGTGAATGTATGTCGAATCTTTTTCCTTAATACAGAGTATGGTCTGATGAGTAACTTCTACATAATTGGCACCGAGTACTCTGGTAATAAAGCGATTTAGTAGATCGGGGTTTTTAAGTTGGTCAGTAAGTTGATATACACGATGAATAAAAGTTGCATCCGCAGGCGGTAATAGCAGCGAGAAATTTATTACCTTTATTTGGTGTAATTAGTCGTGATATGCTGTGTGTTTCACATTAAAACCACCACCAAAATACCAAAAATGAAACATTATACATTTTCAACTTTATACTAAACACGATTAATCGCTAATTTTAGGGTCGGAAAGAGGTTCGCACCTTTTTGAACTGCTATACTAACGCTAAAGTCCGATTATCGATAGATAACGCTTACTTTTATCGATACATAACGTATAATGACTGTTTCGTTATTTCATGGCATATTTTCATTTTGCAAGTGCTTCAAACATATACTGCCAGGAACGTACATGATATTTGATGGACGATTATTTTACAGGGACATTGAAAATCTTTGCGATGGTATCTATACACATTCAATTATAGTGCTTGTGAAATGTTATTAAATCCAATGATGCACATATACACAAGACACAATTTTTGTATGCGAACAAAACACAAACGTTGAATAGACAGTTTGGTAAAACAGATCATATAACGAATTTGTTTTTAGAAATTCATTCGAACAGTGTAATATGTTGGTATTTTTTTAAAGTATATTACGTATAAACTATAATTTAATGCAATTTTTGTAATTTCATATTTCAATTTTAAATACCGTTTGTAAGATAATTTTAACTTTCTCTTTTAACTTTATTTTAGTGTTTGCTGGTTTTTTATTTAATTTTATTAATTTTAAATTTTACGTAACCTTTAGCTGTGCATCCATTTGATGAGTATAATTATTAATTATAGAATTAATCATCTATCATTTGGATATATCGATAAGATGTAATCCTATATGGAGAAATTTATTAGCGCTGGTATCGCCGTCAAAATTGTAAACCTCTTGTCGCTACTCCCCAAAATGATTTTAATAACATATTTAGAAATAAAAGTTTTCATTTTTTACATATTTATTAAGGTTTTAAAACAGATACAACAATGGCAAATCCGAAATTGTAAAAATAATATGCGAGTTACAAAAAATAGTTGCTTATACGCAATTAAAATTTTGTAAAATAAATTCTACACAAATTTTAACTCGTATCCTAAACAAAAGTTATTATTTTGCAGTTTTTACGTCTTGAAAATTAAATTACTAACCTAAAAAAATCATTAACCACCTGTGTAGTATGTTTGGTACATTCGTTTAGACAATAACTAAAAGCCAAGAATGGGAGAAAACCTAGCCGCTTAAAATAAAACAGAAACGCAAGTTTAGTGTTTAAATTGTATTGTAAGTACTTAATGAAATACGTTATGGAAACATCTATAATTCAGAAGGAAGAGTTAGTATTATAAATTAAACTTTTATATACCGTTCACTTTAATTAATTTCAGTCATATTGAAGCGTTGAATCATTGTAGAAACCGGCGTTCGTTTATAAAGTCAAATGAAAAGTCTTTTTTAGAAATATTTGTTGTCACGAATTACGCGTGATTTATGTGAAAATGTAGTTCAATTTTTTTAATCATCATTATCTTGTCCCAGTCGTAAGATTACAATTAAGTACTTACAGTTAACATTCTGGAGTTTATTAAACAATTGCGTAGTTGTAGACGTACATATAATTGAAAATACGTATTTACATTGTAAAATATTTAACATAAATTATACGCATATTACATATGTATATAAATAATATGTACGTCAGTACAAATGTATTTTTTTTTTTTTAGTTTATTTTTCTTTTTTATATGCTGTATCTTATTTGCTACTAATCTGATTGTTTTGCTCAGTTTCTATTTTACGATGGAACTGCATTTTGTTTTTTGTTGTTTTTTTTTCTTTTAAGAAAAAATAATTGTTCGTACGAGTGAATTTTTGAAAAATTATTATAGATCTGAAGTGGAATTACATTCTGTCACATCAACCAATATTGATCAATTGAGATTTTTGAACAGCGTTATATTTCCTATTGTTTACGAGGACAAATTTTATAAAACTGTATTGAGAAACGGGCAATTAGCCAAATTGGGTAAAAATACGTTTTAAATAACATAATTTTAACGTTAATCTATCTTAGTCGTAATTTATGTTACTACAGTATACAAGCATTAATTTTTTTTCATTTCCTAAATCAGCGTGGATATCTGTTAGTAATAGTATGTAAACTATACAACACGGTTTATAAATTACTCTTTTCGAATCCGTTTGTTTTATACATAATGTCCTGTATATATATATATATATATATATATATATATATATTAGTATTGAACTACTTGTTAGGATTATCCAAAATTTTATGTTTCTTGTTATGTGACCATTTAAGTTATTAGCTATATGTAAGGATTTCAAAATGTAATGCGATAAATTTTACTCTATGAAATGTTGAATATATATATAGGTATATATATTTCAGTCGTACGTGTTCAAATATAAGGCGTCTGTATGAAAGTAAATCAATCGTTTTTTTTTTCAACATTTTTACATTCGTTAGCTGTATAAATTTCCATGAAAATATTTCTACGGTTTATACACACTCGGCTTTTTAGAAAAAATAAATATATATAGACGCTCGGCTAGGATACGGATGGTCTCGAAACTAGAAATGATCTGTTTCAATACGTCCGTGAAAAACGTTACGATCCACAAAAGGATGTTTATATGTGATATGTTGATTATGAGGAAGTTTTTGACAACATCAGACGCGAACGATTAATAAAATTTCTTTCAGAATGTGAAAGTCAATACGAAGATCCATGAGTAATCTATATTGAAAAACTGGGAAATAAGTTAACTTTGTTCCAACCTACATGTGCAAACTTTCTAGCCGAACTTCCGGTAATAAGTACCGTAAACAACAGTGAACACGTTAAATTTAATTTTTTTTTTAATATCCAGCATTCCGACGCATACAGTAAAATAGAGAAGACTAAGGGTGCGCCCATGAGCCGAATTTTTGTGTTCTTCGTGATGTCGTGGCTCTCCCATATTTTGTTAGTTGAGCTAACGCATTTTTTGCAGTTCCTATTCTTCTTTTAATTTCATCGGTCGAGATTCCATCTTTGGTAATTACTATACACGAATTTATCAACTACCTGAAAGTCATGCCATTGCCGAATGCTATCAGAGTTGTTTCGATCAATAATCATTATCTTAATTTTGTCTTTATTTATTGTCAAGCCTGCAGCTTTACTTATGGTATTCAACTTAAGGAGTAATAAAGCCTGTAGCTTCCGTTTAGATGCGGCAAATATGGCAGTATCGTAAATTGTTGATGCATGTTCGTCCTATTTTAACACCATCTTCCCATTCATTCATGGTCTCATTGATTATCCCCATTCATTGTATATATATGATAAATAAAATACGACTTAGTATGCGTCCTTGGCGCACTTCTTTTTCAGGCTGACTGTTATTTATTTTCACTTTTCCACTTGTGTTTTTATATAACCTTATATAATATTCATGTTACAATCGCTAATGTCGATTACGACGATGCGCGAAATAAAATCGATAACTCTAAGGAATTATATTCGCCGAATATAATGACACACATTGTAGACTACTTTTTAACATATGTATACGTTCAACGGTCAAATTATTAAAAAGCCAATCGAAGAGAATAGAAATTTTGCAATTACACAGGAGAAATCTAATTGAATTAGCGGATGACACTGATCGTTGTGAAAAAAACCATCATTAAAGATGTTCGAAGAACAAAATTTGAAAATAAATCGTAATAGAATAATATAAATACAAATAAATAATATTAATAATCATTATATTTTTCATTAATAATATTAATATTTATATATTACAGCGTACTGTAATGGTAAGGCGGTGGGAGCAGTTTGTTGTCGTGTAGATTTAAACCCGGATCGCAAATTATACATCATGACATTAGGGATTCATTATCGTTTTCGTAGATTGGGTATCGGATCAAAAATGGTTCAACACGTAATTGACTTGGCGAAACAAGACGGTCATTTTAGGAGCCTTTATTTGTAAGATTTACCTTTTTTTTTTTTTTGTTTATTTTTCCCATTTTATTAAGTTCGCGAATAGCGTTCTCCCAATTGTCCATGCATGATTTGCACCTGCTGCAGCAGGCTTTTCCTGTATTTAGGTAAAGGGGAAAGGAGAAAAGAGAAAAAAGAACTCGAAGATGATCCGCGTGCTAGAAGAATAATTGCTGCGTATTAATTATCGAATTAAAACATATCGAACACGCGATTAACAATACGTCATAGATACTTCCGCGAGATGAATAACTTGATTCGCATTATAGGTACCGGTCACTCTTCGGTGTAAAATATTCCGAAATGAGAAATAATGTGAGCATTCACACTATCGATAACGCTCTAGTTTCGCTCCAGCCTCGCTCTAGTCACGATCGATCCAAAAGAGAAATTTTGACCGGATATTAATAATAAAAAAACACAAACGTATACGAATGTAATAAAATAGTTTGATTACTTTATAATAATAATAACATTAACGAATAGTACGGAAAATATAAACGATTAATTAAATGTTTAATTAATTTTAAATACGAACAAATAAAACTATTTTTTATTAAAAGCGGAATACAACCGAATTCGATTGTCGACGGTTCACGAATGACTGAAGCCTGACCGTAAGTGTGAACGTTATGCGAGCGTGACGTATAGTGCGAATCAAGCCTAAATGATACGCATTTCAAGTTATTAAATACGTTTTCTAAGATAAACAATTTCGGTGAAATAGTATCACCTGATGTACTAATTTTATTATCATTATTATTAAAATCTTTTTCATTTTCTTCTATTAGTATTCTAGCCTAAATGTAAATAATCTGAATGTATTTTTCAATTATGGTTTAACGAATTTATGTAGCGTTTAATTTTATATTATTTTCGTCGCGTTTTAGTATCAACATTGTGTGTAATTGTTAATAGATATTGTTCGTTTTTTAAAATCGATCTATTTTATCGGCTGATTGAACTCAATTTGTTATCGTTATAATTATAAATATTGTATATAAATCTTCCAAAATGTATTTATACTATAGTTTGATAAAATGTAGTTATATTAATTTTTCTAAATATGCAATTTATATATATATATATATATTTGTCATGTTTACGCGTCTGTTATGATAACGATTAAATTATTAACCATCTAAATAGGCACGTTCAGGTGAATAATATAACGGCCATCAAGTTCTATCGAAATTTCGGCTTTCAAATAATGGATGTCAGAAAATACTATTATAAGCGACTGGAACCTCCGGATGCGTATGAACTGGAACGGGTATTATAACAACGAATTGTAAAATGAACTGAGACGTCATGGTGATATTACCGTATAAGTATATTATTTTTTGTCGATAAGTTTTTTTTACAATAAAATGTTATTACCGTAAATTGTTATTTTTAAACATATTCCGAACGAAATAATAAAAAAAAAATACGATTTAGAAATCTTACCAATACACGTGACAACCGTAAACAATCGAATGTCTACACATTGATGGTTAAAAATTTAATTAACTAAATAATTGCATCATACAAACGAGATGATATGGAAGTTTTAAATTCATAATATATATATATATATATATGATAAGCCTTTGTCTTCCACTGCAGGATGAAGGCTAACGTCTTACACCCACTTCTATCATAGGCCCTCCCTGTTTCCTTTTTCTGTTCATTGGCCACTACTGTAAGATCCTCGCTTGACCCATCTATTATCTATTCAATTTTGTTATAGCTATTCGTTCCACTACATTATCCAACCGTTTTTGCTTTCAAGTATCCGTGCATCCTTTTTATGATCTGATAATCTTATATCCAGCAACATTCTCTCATGTGCTTTCTGAGCTTTTCTTATCCTTTTTTTTTTTTTTAACGTTCCAATGAACACACTTCCATAGCGTCGTATTGTTACTTGTTAGCTAATCATGGGAACTCAGTATATCACGAGGCCATCGGCGTTTTAGTCTTCGCGTACGCGGTAATTGATTTTCTGCTAAGGCTGATATTAGAGCATTACTATTGTAGGCCAACTTGTTGTGAAATTTTTTATATCTGGTCTTGACAACCTCTGCGACATATGTTTAGATCTCGATGAATTATTTTATTCGAAACGAACCACGGAGCATTAATTATCTTTCTTAATATTTTGGGATTGTACACTTTGGATACGATTCGTGTTTGATGATTTACAGCAACCTCATAAAATTCGGATCCATACGGCCAAACGGGTTTTAATAAGTTGTTATATAGAATGACTTTGCTTGTAGCATTTAATTTGGATCGGTGATCAAGTAATCAACGCAGAGTATCTTTTTCGTAGCTCTTGGTTCTTAACATTTAAATGGTATCTGCAAGTTAAACGGCTAAAATCACATCTATCGTCAAAAAGTACTTTAAGTTACCTTATACAGTATTAGCTGAAGATCTAACTACCGTGAAGGAAGTGCATCATGTTATAAAAAACCTTAAAAAGTAAAAAATCAATGGGTTTAGATAATATCTCCATAATATTGATTAAGAATTTACCGCTTAAAGGTTTTGTTAAACTAACTATTATAATGAATTCAATATTCCTGTTGTCACACTTTCCCAACTGCTGGAAAATAGCGAAAATAATACCTATACCTAAGATTGGAAAGAACATATCGGATCCAAAAAATTTACGTCCTGTATCGTTACTCAGTAACCTAGGTAAAATTGCTGAAAAAATTATATTGTGTAGAATTAAAAAGTTTACAGATGATAATAATGTGATAGTAGAACAACAACTCGGGTTCAGAAAAAATTTATCAACTGTCATGCAACTAGCGCGAATTACTGACTTCATCACTGACGGTTTTAATCAAAATAAGCACACAGGTTTGCTACTTCTTGATATAGAAAAAGCATTTGATACTACATGGCATCTTAATTTACAAAATGATTCAAATTAAATTTCCCGCGTATCTAATCCACCTTATTAGAAATTATTTGAGTGACAGACTTTCTGTTGTAAAAGTGAATAATGTAAATTCCGATGTAAGGTCTGTTCTAGCTGGAGTACCTCAGGGAAGTATACTAGGACCCTTCTTGTTTCTCCTTTTTATCAATGACATTCCTAAAATCACGAATTTAGAGATGGCTCTATATGCAGATGATACAGCAATTTATTGCTCTTCGTTTCGAACTGATACAATACAAAAACGGTTAAGTGATGGTTTCGCTAAGCTAAATAAATATTTTAGTAAATGGAAAATTAACATAAATGCTGATAAAACTCAAGCGATTCTGTTTACCAAAAGACGGCCGCCTTCACAGGATCCTGTAATTGTAAATAACACCAGATTAGATTGGAAAATGCATGTTAAATATTTAGGAGTAATTCTAGATAAAGGTCTCACATTCACCAAGCATGTTGAGTACATATCTAACAAAACACATAAAGCTCTTTTTAGTCTATACCCAATCTTTAATAGACGATGCCAAATTAGTCCTGTTAATAAACTATCTATAAAACTATATTAAGGCCAATTATGCTATATGCATGCCCAATATGGTCGTATACAAGCCGTTCAAATGTGTCCAGATTACAACGTCTTCAGAATAATTGTTGCAGGATAATTCTTAAACTTCCTATCTATGCGAGAACAGATCGCATGCATCGTATATTAGACTTGCCGGCTGTAAGGCAGCACACAAAAAAATTTTTTGACGATTGTAGACGCAGCCAATACTCAATAATAAACAATATAGGAGACTATATGCGTACTAGTCTTCAGTTAAAATATAAAAGATATAAACATAAAAGAATAAAACACACGCTATTATAATGTATCACCTGCTTTTTAATCGTATGTAATTTATATATTTAATTTTATGAACTTTATTAATGTAATATATATATATATATATATATATATATATAAAATAGCTGAGCAGTCATATTATTTTGTTTATATTTATTATTACTGCCTTAAAATTCTTCATAGAGTTGTCCTGAAATTGTATACAGGTTTTGGTGGTGGTTTTCCTGTAATCTAGTTCCGCGCTATTATTACTGTATTTATTATTTATTTTTGTTTTCATTTTGTATACGTAGTAAGAATTTGTTCGGTATACGTAATAATATTGTTTTGACATTGATTTTGTAATTTATATTGTGTGCTAAATACACTTTTTATTTAGTTATTTATCGAGATAGAAGCCAAGATAGCGGACACGATCGGAGCTAGGAATAATTGCATTATTGATACGTATGGGATTGCACGTTCCTATTCTAAGTGTAAACGTGACGTGATGACATTTACTGACGTTTAGAGGCGAATACGCCATTTCATAAACCATGATTCGAGTAGATCAACATGTTGCTGTAAGGTAGTGGAAGCTATCCTTTTTAAATTTGTTTTTGTATACGGTCATGTTTCCGAACCATATATAAGAATCGGACGTACACATTGGTCATCTAGTTTACGTTTTAGATTAATCGGTATTTATTTATTGCGGAATATTATGCGTTATTTTCCGAGCGCAATCCGCGATAGTGATATTCTCCTTGCCATTTCTGCTTTCATTATCACGTCTTTATTTGTTGCGATTTCTTGACCTAGGTATATGATATATATATATATATATATATATATATATATATATATATATATATATATATATATATAAAGATAAACGTGTATATTGAGTAGTTAGAATGATTGAAATACGAAGAAATTTCGTATAATCACATCCGACTTTATTATTACCTATTCATTTTTTTTTTTTTCAATCGTATCGCAAATATCTCATTGCAGGTATTAAATACGCTAAATTTATCGCGATCGCTGTTGGTTTACTTGCTAACGGTACGATAAAAATAAAGGGGAAAAAAAAGGCAATATCGAGAAAAACGAGTAGATGTTATAGGGGACGATATTGAACGTAAAAAGGAATATTTTAGGATAGCATGTAATCCGTATTAGTTGCTAAAGGGTAAGATCGAGTCATTTTTAAATGTCGTCCCCGTCCGATTGGCGAGAATACCAATCTGAAGCGAGCATCTGGCGCCACCGTGTCCATTAGACTAGTCAACACCGACAGAAAGTGTGCGAAATTGAAATTATCGCATTACTTTCGCGTGTTCATAATCGGTAGCATATTAAAATTAGAAGTATAAACGATGAACGACGTTGAAGCTAATGTTGCTAGAAAATCTTGAGAGAAGAATTTTCATTAATATTATTCGTACAATTTGTCACACATTTTAGCCTAATGTAGTTATATATAAGACGGTAGATTTTTTTTTTTTGTATATTATAGAAGCCATCGAGTGAGCCTAGTGGTCTAGAGCACGGACTTCTATACGAAAGGTACCGAGTTCGAATACGACCGACGACGCAAAAGTTATCATCATCATTATCGGAAAATAAAGAAATATAAATAATGCTAATATTATTATCGCTTGGAAGGCATTGGCAAACTACCATGTACAACACCATAGAAGAAAAAAATATCATTTATTTAAATTGTCGACATAAAATACAACACATTGTATATTAAGTACACAGAATTACTCTTGGTAGCTTCAATGTAATAATAATAATAATAATAATAATAATAATATTAATAATAATAATAATAATAAAGCGCAGTCTATAAAAGCTACGATGATATAATAGAGGAAAATTTGAAGGAAAAAAAAACCTGCCCCAATAAAAGAGAAAGAAAAATAAATACAGATAGCGTGCAATTAAGTTGAAAAATAGATTATAACTAATTTACTTAATTTATAAGTAAACAATTATATAAAATAACAAATAAAAATTATGTTAAAAATCGACGTTTTAAAGCTGGCCATATCCTATGAGTTTAGTTCGTTATACAATTTCCGTAAAATTTTTTGGCAAGCTCGTTGATATACTAAAGAATAAGGCATATCTCGAATGTTGGCAAACCTGGTGGCATTGAGAACGGTTTTTGTAATAATTGTAATTTACAATTAGAAACTGAACACCAAACGAAAAGGCATGCATATGTTCATCGGGGACTAATAATAGTTTTGTATATAGTAGTTTTTTATTCGTAACAGCGAGGTGGGACCTTCGATGAAATAGACGGGTGAAAGAATTCGAATAGCTTTATAAGCATTATACAATATGATTATTAAACGACAAACGCGAGTCTAGAGAGTGACGCCTAAATATTCGATATCTTTAACCCATTTAATAATTACAATTTCCGGCAACGGTAATGGGTGTGAAAAAAAGGTTGGTTTTAGTTTTCTCGGTGTTCAGTTTCAGCTTCCAACGTTCACAGTACTTACAGACAGCGAAGTCAACCTTTCGTAATCTACTTTTAGATTGTATCGCGTCTATATGAATCACGGTAGTATGGAGCCAAGTCTATAAAGAACAGTTTTAATAAAAGGAATTTTAGGTAAATAATTTATTATTAAGAGTAGGAAAAGGAAAGGACACTACCTTGCGGGACTCCAACATGATTAGTGTACTCAGTAAGGAACTATTAGAGCGGTGAGTAACAGAAAACTCCGTTATATAAATACAATTTTATTACATTAATCAAAGATGCGGGATAATGATATTGGAACATTTTATATAAAATAGCACATCGTACTAAGCCGTTTTGATACACGCATTCGTCTATAAAACATCATTTATTTATTTCATCAGCAGGAGTTGATCGAGGAATGACAGGCAATGTTCGACGAAAATCCCCTGACAGTAATATCAAAGCACCACCAAAAAGCTGTCGATTACCACGTAAATCTTGCATTGTTCGATTAAATGCTTCTAGTAATTTTTTATTCGCCATTGTACACTCTCATCCCATAAAATAATCGACGTTAATCGCAGAAATTTTACCATAGCAGAATTTCTCGAAATATTGCAAGTTGGAATTTCAATCACCTGTACATTCAATGGCAATTTTAATGCAGAGTGTGCGGTCCGACCACATTTTCTAATAATGTAGCAGTAATTCCCGAAGATGCAAGTGTCGATGCAATTTTCTGTTCCGATCGAATAGTCGCTAAAATCAATGATATAACGAATGTTTTGCCCAAGAAATATAATCCACCTGCATTATTGGAAACGGCTTGTATGATTGTGTCATATACATGTTTTTGCTGAATATTTAATTTGGTTATATTCGATTGTACAAATAAACGCAAATTCGACAGAGCACAATCCCCATCTGAAAAAAAAAAAGTTTCAATTTGACAAAATTCATTCATTCCTTTTGTACTAACAATAGGATACTCGCCATTTATGATGTAATTTTCTCAGTAGAATACTAAGGTGCATCGAGCTACACCATTTATTGAATTCATTTGTTACAAAAAATGTTTTAAATGAAGAACCGCTCGGCCGATTTTGTGCAAACTTCACATAAACCATCTATTAAGTAGTCCGAACAAAGCCTAAACATTTGGTTTGGATAGGTTAGCCCCTTCTTGAGTTATAAAACTACAACGAAAAGTGGCATTGATTTTTATATATATATAAGAAGATAAAGATATATATATAATATTTAGTTCCCAGTCACAAACAAAATTTCGATCATAAAAGCTTTACGGCCAGGTTTAGAAATGATGATCACTAATTGACGCTCGAGCGAATTTTTATCACGTGCTATATAATCAAAAAAATTATAATTCCCACGAGATATGTCTGTATTTAGTGGTTGGTTGATTGTAAAGCTATTTATTACTCGGTCTATACAGGGGTATAATATCGTTGTTTTTTTTTTTTATTTTTATTTAAAAATTTCAATAAAAACGAAACAGAGAAACAAATTTAAAATATATAATAATGCATATTATATATATATATATATGTGTGTGTGTAAAATGTTGTGAAATTACGAGTACAATTTCGTTTTATATTCATTATATATAGACGTATATCACGGTGCATCTGCTATAGCGTACATATTTTAAGTGATATTACATTAGAATTAAATGAAATAGGAAAAATTAATAAAAACGAAATTTCGCCTTGTTATAGCAAATCTCGACGAAAAGCTTATTTTTAATTATAAACATTTATTTATAATAATTTGTATAAAGTTACACACGAACACGATGTTACATAAATAAAGTTTATCAGTGATAGTAAATTTCGATAAACATAATTCTACGAAATTACTACTAGTACCGTTGCTGCTTAAAAAAAAATCGAACGACAGATCGTGAATTAAACGAATTCAATAATTCGAACTATAAACGATTTCTACATATCGACCACGAAAATATCGATGATTTCCACGAAGTAAAGGATAAAACGTATTATGTTTTTTTTAAAAACTATTTCATAAAGATCAACCGTAAAACACGAACGAGTTTACAAATTTATTATTATTAATAATAATAATAATAATAATAATAATAATAAAAGCCTTTATTATTAGTAGATACTTAGGAAATATAAATCTCTAAAAGCCCATATTCCGAGCAAAGGCCTCAACCTATTCCCTACACGGTATTGGACTCTCGTATTGCTTATTATATATAAATTTAGTTATCCCGTCAAAACTGCCTACCTCTTTTTCTTTTATTTGCAATATATTAATCGCTATAAGTGTCGCATCTATTATTCACCGTGTCCAGCCCAATCCAACTCTTTCCTCTTACATTCACGAGAACAAAGTTTACCCCGTATTTTTGAATTTTCCTCTGATAAATGTATTTCTGATTCTACTCTTTCGTCGAACGCTCGACACGGACCTATACATCCCATTCTGACACTATTTTCTTCTCTTCCATTTCAGCGGTGGACCACGTTTGAGAGCCATATATATCAGCAGCATTGGAATCATATCGAATACTTCACTTTTCGCTCTAATTCCGAATGAGATTTTAAATATATACGTTTTCGAGATCAATAGGTTTTCCAAACTAATGATGATATTCTTCTACGGCACTTCTCCTTTAGTCATATTTCTCAAATCGTGTCCTAAATAAATTTATTTCACCTACGTATTCAATCGTTTGCCATCTATTTCGAATTATTATTTTTTCGCTTATGTTCGTAATGATTTATGTTTTTTCTATATTCATACGTAAACCAGCTTCTTTTCCCGCTGCATCCAGCTCTAGGATTCTTTTAGCTCAACTAAATTTTTCCTTACCAACGCTACATCATCCGCAAAGATTATTCATCCATTCACATTAATGTCCCTTTGTTCCCAATCCAGTTTCCTAAATACTTCTTCCAGAGAGCAGATAAATAATAAATAATAATGACAGCGGATCACCTTGCTTTACCCCTTTTCCGATTTAAACGTACTTCCCCGTTCTTTCTGCGAGTATTCGCGCTTCTAGCTTTTGTGTAAATGTCTGCGCTATTATCGTCCGAGATGAACACCCGGAATCGCCTGATTTCGAAACGCTCTTAACATAAATTTATGTTTTAGGGAATCAAACGTCTTAGTCTACAAAAGCTAAACATACTACTGTCTGGTATTCCTTAGATTTTTCCATAACTCGATTTATAACAAACTAAGTGATCTATAGTAGACAAAAACCTTTCCGAAAAATCCGCCCGCTCGATTGATAACGGTTCATTTATAACATTTTGATTTGTTTTCGTTTTATTTTTACAAACATTTTTCAAATTATGCGACTTAAATTTACTGCACTATAGTTTTATATTTCTTTTTTTTTTTTTTTTAATATAAAGTAGTTTTATATATATATATATATATATATATATATATATATATATATATATATATATATATATATTCATCAAGTAGGAGATAAAAAGTATTATTATCTTTTAACGATTTAATAGAAATCATCCGTAAAACACGAACAAGTTTACAAATATATTAAATAAATCGAAATCGAACAAATTACAAAAGCACAAATAAAATTATACGTACCGAAGTAAAATCAAAATCGCGCACAAAAAAGTAAACACAAATACAAAAAAAAACAACACGATTTTATTATTATTATTATTATTATTATTATTATTATTAATATTATACTACGCATACGTAATTAAATTAGGCGTGTTAATAAAAGCGATTTTCAAAACGAAACCAGTTAAAAATGATTATAACTTTGTATAAACGATTCTTACTTTTTATAATTCAAAACTTAATCACGCGCGCACAATAAAATAATTAAATTATCAACTAAATAAAAAGGCAAGGGACATAAAGGTACATATATATATATATATATATATATATATATATATATATATATATATATATATATATATATATATATACAGCGACGAGTGGAAATAAACATAAGTGTACTTAAATTACTATTGCAATCAAAATTTGTTTCTTGTAAAATTGAAATTTTATATTTCGTACATATATGTAAAAAATGCAAGATTCGAGAGAAAGAAATTCTATTTCGATCCGTTTATGTGTAAACGACAATTTTAGATACGCGTTAACGATAATACACCTTCCTCGAAACGCGTCACAATTAATTTATGCGGCGTATTAATAATTGTAACTCTTTCAGTCGTACATTTTAAAATGTTGACACGCATAAATTTAATACAATAGTTTATTATAAAATAGCCCCTTTTTATTAGGTGTGAACTATAGCTAATTTTCGATGTATTTATATAAATATTTTTTCAAAATTGGGACATTTCACGTCAACCATAAAATAAAACATTTGATTCGAATTAAAATTTCACGTACCGTATAGTGGACATCAGGTCTGAATGGGTTAAAGTAGCGCATGTGCCATTTGGGAACACTATGATCGAAAGAGTTTAAAAACCGAGCGTGATATAATAATAATAATAATAATAATAATTATTATTATTATCATCATCACGTTGTCCGAATTATTTACGCAATAAACATTCGTCTAAATCGGTATCGAAAAAAAGCTTAAGCAACTAAATTGCAAAGTCGACATAATTATGAAATAAATAGTTAATTACTCGCTCAAACCTACATCCGTACAACAAACCAGATAGTGTATAGGATGGCTCAGAGTCAGATGACCCCCATTTGCAACGGTACATTCATTCAAGGTTTTTTTTTTCTACAAAACTTTCCAACACTTTTTTCGAGTTTTCACATATTCCACATCTCGTGGACGTGAAAAAAAACAACGGTTAACTTTGAATTCTTTTCGAAACTAAACCGTCGTGATCGATACACGCCAGTTTGCAACGTTCCGCGTAAATTCTCGTTATAGGCGCCGTGATAACTGAAACTGGACCAAAACGAATTTCTCGTGTGTACGCTAACGCGCAATACGCGGTTTGCGTTGTAGCAGTGTTACCGACTGCGCTATTCGAAAAACCTAATCGTCCGTCTTCTCTGGGTCAGCCTATACTAAATAATAATTCTAAATAGGGGGAATGTATTAAATAAGAAAAATTACAATAATAAATTAAGTTTTAACGCGTATACGACGAATGCGTCGGAAGCCGCGTATAATTTTACGTTAATTAGTAAATCACCATCGCGAAATTTACAATTATAATAAAATTTTGTCGCAACTTTATTAACGAACGAGTGAATCTCCAGAAGGTTTAATCGTCTATGCGTTTTTTTTTATTTATTTAATTTTAAATTTTAATTTTACTTTTTTCGTAGCTACGCGTATTCGATAGAATTCCGCAACGTAGCCCCCTCCAATAGTATATGTGTTAACCTCGATCGAATTATAGCTGTATAAATCAACCGTATGTTGCCGGTATTAAGATACGACGACCCCGATGAAATATGGAAGAAGAAAGCATCCGGATGCAGTTGTATGCACTATCTACACAGTCCGATGTGATTATTGAAAAGACCGAAACGTACAATTTGCTGAATTTTATACACACGCAAAAAAGGTATATATTATCGGAACAGTATTGGATAGCGGAAAAGAAGGAGTATCTTTAGGTAGAAGATATAAAATGTAAGCGATTATTAGGAGAAATGAACCGTCCGTTGGAAAAAATTGATAATATCAACGATGAAATTTCAAATAATTATTAAGAATAAAACAAAAATCGCCAATTCAATGCTAAATTTTGATAATAATAATGTTTTCGCAACGTATTGAAATAGTCGACAAAAAAATTGACATATTTAGAATCGCTAATTAACAACGAAGAGTACAGATACCTAAACGGGTACATTGATAAAACTAGCACATGCACAGTTCCATTAATAGGATGAGCCTCGGTAGTTAAAAAATAATAATAAAAAGTAAAATCGCTAAAGAAAGCTCATAGCGTACGATGATCGACGTACGAGAAAAATATTCATTTAATATTTTTTTATTTTTTCGAGACCAGACAATATTTAAGTTAAAAATATTTATTGCGAACAGACAATCTTATTATTTAGTTCTTACTTCGGTTTAGTCACTAATACAGGATTGTTGACATTAACACACAAAGAACATAAATGTCAACAGTTTTAAAACAAAATTAAAGTCTAGATGTAGACATCATCGTATTATATAGCGTAAAATATATATATATATATTTTTTTTGTCAAAAAATTAATTTTTAAAATGTAAAAAATAAATATTTTTTTAAACATATTTAATCATCTAAGGAGTATAATCTAGACATAAAGAAAAAACTTCTTGAAAAGACTGAAAATTTCCGTTAAAACCACAGGCGTTTTATGGTGTATTGTAAATGATAAATATAACGTTTACATTCTATAAATTTTTATTACTGGAAATGTTATTAATTTCCAGCGTCTCGCCACTATATATATATATATATATATATATATATATATATATATATATATATATATATATATATTAAATATATAGGAATGACGCGTATACTTTACGATATATATATCACGTGTATTATAAAGAACGAAAACACACATTCATACACATGTATACACGCGCGTGTTGTGTGTGTGTGTGTGTGTGTGTGTGTGTGTGTGGAAATATTGTGAATTCTTCCCGAATACCACATTATATCAGATGGTTGTTTTGACAACTAGTGCATCGCGTACTGATAATAATAATTATATATATTGACTGCTGTGACGTATTCCATAATTAGCGAGTAGAAAGTATGCGTATTAATTTCTGAAAGTTACATGTGCGTAACGTGAAACTAAAACAATTGACGAATGAAAGAGACATATTATCGAGGTATTATTAATTACGCTCATAACGTAATTAATTAATAATATTATTATTATTAAACATATATAACGAAATTCGAAACGAATAAAATTAATGGCGCATTTGAAGAATGATGATTTTTTATCCACAGTAACATAACTTTTAAAGTTTAATGAGTAGGTAACAGTCGTGTGATAATCAACTGATGCGTTTTTCAATGTCAGAAGGATTATAGTAGTTTGTAATAAGCTGTCTTCAATGTAAGATTTTTATCTGTATTTCTTCGTGCGCGCGTTTATATTAATTGCACGTTCGCATAGTGTGACTCCAGATTTGCCCGAAATATGTATTATAATTTTATGGGCGTTGTAAATGAAATATTCGTTTGTGTCGTGTCCAGGCCATTTCACTATTATATTTACTCGGACTAATATTTTTCTAACTGCAGAGCACGCTGATCCGCGTTCATAAAATTAGTTAAATTGCACGAAAATCCGGCAAGTTTACATTCTAATAAGTGGCCCATCAACCGAATTTCTCCGCCATCACAGCTTGGATTCTCTATCAATGGCCGACATATTCTCTCTTGTTCGAGCACACCCAGGTCGTATTCTGTTTAGTGTCCTCCGTAAAATATTGGAAATATACTTATTTATTTTAAAAATTTAACCCAATCCGTATTTTGATAATTCAGTTGTTTTATACTTCCATCGGGTGTTCGTTGACATTGATCAGAGTACCGGGATTTTGAGCGTTAAGCGACACCAGAGATGAAATACTTTTTACGAGTGCCAGATCTAGTAGGCTATTTTTAAGATTTAGTTGGTTAGGAAAGTATTTGGTTCTTCCGAGCTATGTTATATGAACATTTTCACGAAGCGAATTTAAGATATCGTCCGGAAATTTTTCGTTAAAGCAGTTTGGCTTCTAGCATCGAAATCGCCGATAGTACTTTTTTTTGATTAAACTGCATCAGAACGCGGATATCATTAGCAGAGTTACGTAGACAAAATTGCGTATACGAAATTCGATTATTTTCGTTTCTTGTGTTAATGGTGTTGTTTATCATCGATAGCAGAAATACTATTCGCAGGATTGCGGCAACTATCAGTAAAGATATTGAGCCCAATCGCCTCAACAAACGGGATATAGGAAAGAGCTGAGTTCGCGGTTGCCATTTAATGAGAAATGCAATTATTCCCTTTTTCATATTTAAGGAATTATAATAATTTTAGATACATTAAAATAGCGCTTAAATCATACTTGCAAATTAACGCTAAAAAGCTAGAAAATAAAAAATTACTACTCGTTACTATTATTTTGCGCTTGTTTGCCTTGCCGCAGAAGCGTAAGTTGTTTGTCCGGAGTTTGATAAGTTGACAGTTATGTAAGGTCTTGAATTATTCCTGCTGGGGAATGGGCGAATAGGTTGTGAGTCGTTGGAAGAGACATATGGAAATTTATAACGCTTACAGTTAAGTACTTTCTTATCCGCGCTAACATATTCTTCCCAATTAGCCGGTTGATCACTATTGCAATTGGTACATTTAAATTATCATTCTCGGGGCGCAAACTGACTCTGAGCGCACTATGTTCGACGTTTAGGTAATACAGAATTATCAGGAGCTTGTCTAAAACGTTGATATTTATAAAACTGTAGAGTTACGTCTCTCGTATTTTTTATTTTATTTTATAACACGGAAGAATAATACACAAAATTACACGTTGTTGCGTACCGGCTGGAAATGCGATACAGAGTACACAGGAAGAGGTGTTGTGTGTTTTTTTAAAAATGAAATTGAGTTACGGATAATACATTAATCGGACGCTTTATTTCGTATTGGACGTCGGAGCTTTTGTAAAGGAGGAGGCTGTACATTTTAGTCATCATCTTAATCGGTTTTAGAAAAAGAAAGACACAATTAAAATAATGAGCAGAATTAGTTTTGAATACGAGGTAATAAAATCGAAATCTTCAGAAGAAGAAGCAAATAAGAAAGTTTTAATTTTATTGTAGTTCCCAACTTTAAATGTGCTTTTCGCGGTATGATTATTAATACTAAAATTAAAAAAGCGTCACCATTTTGGAAAAAAAAAATTCAAAATAGTAACGCGGTATCGATTAAGTTTTTTTTTTTTATTTTTATATATATAAGTATATATATATATATATATATATATATATATATATATATATATATATATATATATATATATAATAATAATTGATTCAATATTAACCTTTTCATCCTCTAGTGAAGTGACGTAAGGATACTTTTCTTCGTGAACGGAACGAATAATAGTTTCTTCATTCCACGGAATAGGAGAAAAACGATTAGAATTAGTTGACCCGACTAGCGAGATCAGTCTTTATCTTTTTCCATGTACTTTTGCTATTATGAAGCATTAAACCATTCAGACATATCGCTATCAGACGAGTTCATTGTATCGTCCGGGTTTTCTAGGAAACTTTTCACCGCATACAGTAGCCGATGTAGAAGGTTTCATGAGTTCTGTGTATGTTTACCTCCTCACACACACACACACACACGTGTACAATTGTTTGATTATTCTTCGTAAGAATAGAAGGCACATTACCGACACAATGCAGAATTAGCCTTGTTCTCTCGTGATCATCTTATCAACAAACCACTAAAGGAACACGTTATCGATAGTCTAACGAACGACACGATTAAACGTCAAACTATAATAATGGTATAGAGATAAACATTCGTTCAATCTACTTATATATCGCAACCGCCGTAACAACGCGTAACTATTAACCATACAAGACGACAAGTATTTTGTGAAATGAAATTTACTACATCGTTTCTAATAATGTCGCTATAGCAACAAGATGTTACAGTGTTAAATACACTATCAGCACAGATAGCGATCGTAATACAAGCTGAAAATTAGTATAAATTACACAATAAGCAGGAAAAAGCGCGCAAAGAGAAATAGGAAAATCGGTGCAAAATATATCGAAAAATTTACAACAGAAAAAACGCGAACCAAACGATCAGTGCAAAATTAAAGTAGAATCGAACTTCGTAACTAATACTATCGGACAGTGTGCGATTGGAGATATAGCTATAGAGAATGAATCAAAATATTAAGTACACCGATACTAAATTGTTATCGAAACAAACGCGACATACGAGAGCAGATGAATATGAGAATTTGACCGAGTGAACGCAATCGAATTAAGGGCACGAATGAAAAGAAAGTTTAAAAGAAACTTAATAAAGTAAACGATTGAAACGAACAGAAGACCAATTGGAAAAACATGTATATAAAAAACGTCGAATGAAATGATAATGTTAACGGATAAAAACAAAAAAAAAATTAGTACTATAAGGAGAACTATGCGAATTCTAAGACGCGAAATAAGCCTCAGCAGTCGACTTATATAGGCTAATCGTTATCGTCGTAGAGGACATTATCAGATATATATTGTTAGAAGAAAACAAGGAAGAACCGTTTAAAAAACGTGAAAAAATTACCTTAATTTGTACCACCCGCTACAATTGTCTTCTTCTTTTTCAATTCGTCTTCCATCAATACTTTACTAATCCCACCAGTGGTAAGCGCGTTCGGCCGTAAGGCGTTCACCATTCCCGGCGACGTATGATGTTGACCAGCGCGTATCGGTTTAGCTGCGATAAAATAATTAAATCAGACATACGCGCGCGTACAGATAAATTAATTACGATCAAATATGATGATCGGATGAAGAAAAACCGTTTATTTAATTTTACATAAAATTACCTTAATATACAACTAATGCCAACTACCCTACATCACTTAGGCGTGATAATTATTATATTACATTATAATAAATTAAATTTTAATATTTAATATTAATTTTCACGCGATAAAATTAATAATCGTATTCGCTTTATAATATTTAATAGAAATTTAAGAGATATATATACACACACTCCCGCGCGTTCAACCAACATACATGACGAACACTCGAACACGTTTCGTTTAATACACACACACACACACATAACACACTCAATTACAGAAGAAATTTAAAATCTTTCCTTTTTAAATATTTTTTTCGTTCCTTTTGCAAATAAAGTAAATAATTAATCGTTAGATATTAAGTTTTATTTGTTTTTAATTGTACCACGTATCCGGGTGAAACGTATAATATTTTACTTTTTAGTATAAAAATTTCGAAATAATTATCTCGATTTTTATTTTACTTTCAAATTATACATTTACTTACAACGTTTACCTAAGTATATTATACACTTCTACGAACTACGAGCCCGAATTATGTATATATATATATATATATATATATATATATATATATATATATATATATATATACTTATAACGTTTATCTAGTATTATACGAAGAAGACACTACAGTCGTGAAAATAAATGACCACAACGCATAAATTGTATAAAATTTTCAGACGATATCGCATTATTGGCCGACAATTAACAACGACTACTACTACAACAAATATATTGCAAACATACTTAAAGCAAATAAATTTAAACATAAACGAAAAAATAAAACGAAAATTCTACTAGCAGCAAAATATGAAAATAAACATAATTTTAGAAAACAAGACGTTAGATAGAGAACAGTTCGAATATTCATCGGATAGTATAATAACGAATACGCAGGAAGAAGCGATATAGAAAAATTAAAAATAATTGCAACAGCCAAACAATCGTTCGTGAAAAAGGTTTATATTCAATAAAAACACGAATATAGAAATACGAAAAAAAAAAAACGTTTGAAACATACCTATGGTATATATTATTATTATACGATTCAGAAACTGGGTGTGAACGAAAAACCTACAAGAACGCTTGCAAGCCTTCGAAATGTAGGGTCGGCGCCGCACGATGAAGATATCGTGGACGCAGAAGGAATTCAGAAACGGTAAATGAAAAAAAGGAAACTAATGAAAACGATATAATAAAGACGAGAAGACACAAACTGCGGCATAGTTGATGAAGTGTCAATAGCCGAAGAAAAATTGGAAAAAAGAAGAAAAAGACGGAAGACCTAGGATAACACGCATGTATCAAATAAAAGAAAGAATTCAACGTATAAAAAGATGAAGAACACAGCAAGCAACAGGAAAAAATGGAAGAACACATAAATACCGACAATGATACACATCAGAATTATATATTTACTTACAATGTTTACCTAATATTACACACTTCTGAGAACTCAAATTAAATTCGATCAATTTCAGATAATTCCCAATACGACTTTTATTACATTTTTTTATCGTCCATCTCATCTCGCGAACAATTATTTGTAAACTAACACAACAGAGTTATATAATAATCGTATAGATAATTCTTTTTTACCTATCTGAGGAACAGGACCACGTCTAGTTAAATTCTTCTGTCTGACAGCTTCTTTTATACGATCAACTTCGTACTGATAACGTTTCCTATCGCGCATAGCACCTTCTTTCGCATCTTTCAATGCAGTTTCTAACGCCTGTACAATAAATTAAATGCACAAAATTTTTATATTAAATTCTACATAATTTTAAGTAACGTTTAACTTTCACTCGCGTTAATTATTTATATTTTAATAGTAATATCTCCTATTTTTTGATATTGAATAAAGTTTCATCAAATCGATATATATATATATATATATATATATATATATATATATATATATACATATATATGAAATGAACCGTATGTCCAATCACTTTATCGACTCGCGCAAATTCATTAAATTTAACGCAGATTTCCTGGATCGTTTTTTTTTTATTGTTTCAAAAGAATATAATACATTTTATAATATGGAATTTAAAGCGACAATCCAATTAAGTCTAACTCCACTTAATAATACAATAATGTTGAAAATTAACATATTGTAATAGACAATTTTAATCCAAATTTGACGACTTACATCCCAATATATCATAATTGTATCTTAAATTTAATATTTTCATTAAAGTTCCAAACAAATGCTATTCTTATTAATTATATATTTTTTTGTTGTTTATTTATTCTATAGCTAAATTATTGAACTAATTAAATTTAACTCCTACTAAATCTTTCATACTACAATCTAACACTGTCCCATTGACATTACACCCTTAAAATCGCGAAAAATTGTCTCTGCAAATTTTAGTCATCCGTAGCTTAATATTATTTTGGCGGAGGAACGCGCCGTTTTAAATGTAAGTTTTCATTACGTTTGCCTAGCGATATTGATACAGAAAACCTATCGTCGTTTCCTATTTCAATCCTTTAACCCGTTCAGTCATACATAATAAAATCATAACATTAAACTATAAATTTTATGGGGGTGTTTATTATACAATACTGCTTCTTGGGTGAACTGTAGATAATTTTCCGTATATTTATATAAATAATTTTAAAATCGAGACATTTCACGCATAAACATTTTTGTTAACATTAAAATTCCATGTCCCATATAGTGGACATAGTGATTGAAAGGGTTGAACCGAGATAGCGTCATAATTAAAAATTTGTAAGTTTTTCTTTTAAAAAATAAATGAATACGCGAATTAAATCCAAATACGGTGCATCAGTAAATAAAGAAATGAACTTATTCATGAAAAAAACACACGAAAATAAAATCGCAAGATTGTAAAGCCCGAATAAAATAATTAAAAAATAAATAAAAAAAAAATTAAAATCACGAAAAAATGTTCTTTACGGTAAACCACAAAGCTTTTCGACTGTTAAACCATTATCAAATGAGTGTAAACAAAGGTAAATTATAAAAGTATATACAAATTTATAAAAATATATACAAATGTAAAAAATATTACTTAAGATACAGAATTTAGAAAAATTATCAAAAGTGAAAAAATAGTATTTTTTAAAATAATCTGATAGTGAATATGCTAAACAACACAATCAACAACCAGCAATATAAAATTTATACATAAACAGTAACACAATAGTAAGTAAAATAAAAATAAATGAAAGCATCCAACAATATAATATATATATATATATATATATATATAAACAATAACAGAATATTTGTTTATACTGACGGATATTTTCATTTATTTTAAAATTAAAATAAACATAAAGTTTTCATATTGTCGGATGTTTTTATTTACTTTAATTTTACTTGCTATTGCATTATTGTTCATAACTTTATATTACTGATCGTGTCGTTTATCATTTAAAAAGTACTTTTTTTTCCACTTCGTTAATTTTTCTAAATTGTGTTAACATTTTTTACATTTTATATTTTTATAAATTCGTACATATTTTTATTTATTTTTGTTTATATTCACTTGTGATAACGGCTTAACAGTCGAAAAGCTTTATGATTTGTCATAAAGAAAAACTTTTAGCGATTTAAACTTTTTTGTTGTTTATATTTTTTTAAAATCACTACATTCCAAATTAATGAAAACTACGATTTATCGATGAAACAATAATGCCGGTTGCTGCAAATAAAGAAGAAGTCAAAAGATATGAGTTAATATTTCAGTCTCGGAATTGAAAACGGGAAAACCCGAGAGATAACGGCAATTGATCGGGAAAATATAATAAAACAAGAGAAATAATGCAAAGTTCGTACACTTGAAATGAAAAGTAAAGAAGAATCTGAAAACGCAATCACAAGAGGTGAGTTCAACTGGTGCAAAAAACCGTAATGAGGTTAGATCACAATATAGAAAGATTAGACCGGCTGTGTTACCAAAAAAAAAAACGTTAAGATCCACGTGCGCATTTTGATTTTTAAATATTTTCGTACGCTGCAGAGATGTGGACGATGAGAAAGTTGAAATAAATCCGCATTGATAGCTTCGTAATGTTATGTTTGTTAATGCTCTTTCATTTTGGAAGAAGCATACGCAGTAACTTTCATTTCTGTTCGCTAATTCTTTTTTCAAACACATATATTCTATAATACGGAGTCCCGGTTTGACTAAGCAGTTGCCACACCGTGAAGATAGATACACAATTGAATACAAAAATGCGGTTAGTTACAGGAACGATTAAATCGGCGCAAATCGACTGGCTACCAGTACTCGGCGATTTTATGAAACCTCGCATACGTAGAAAAGTAGCAATTGTACGGTAACGGGCAAAGTACAAAATCTCACCGGAATTCCCTATAAATAAGTACACGCCTCAAGTTCACAGATTGAAATCACGAACACCGGCATATGCATCTGGCGAAGATCTAATCAGAGGAAAATTCGAAGGGAAGTGAAGCTAGCGAGAACAGTGGAGCGAATCAGATCCAGATAACCGTAAACTGATAACCCAGTCTGACGCTGCGGTAAGTGGCTAGATACTAAGGAAGAACTGGGTGCAAACCGAATACGCACTGAAAACGGATTGCGCAACGATATATGCTAACGATCAAGTTTAGAAATGACGCTGCCTGTGACTGCGGTTATCAACGCCAAACCATCGAGCATATCGTCTGTGATTGTCCAGAAACAGCTTTCACAAGAACTTTTGACGATATCCACAAAGGATCACCGACAGCGCTAACATGGATTCGAAACCTAGAGAGTTCAACTTCGCATCAGCCGTACGAAATGAATGAATGAATCATTTCTCGCAATCGACAGTTTGTAAAAATTCTTTTTATTTAGTTTACATTAATTTATTATTATTTTGACGTTTAAATTGTTTTTTCTTTGGTCTAATTATATGGTTTCATCGTTCGTTTTCGTTATGATAAAATAGTTGGAAAATTATTATTATTTAATTTAATTATTTATTTGTAGTACTTGAAGATTTTAGCTCATTTAATTATAAAACATTAATTCTTCTTTTATATATATATATATATATATATATAATACATCACCTTAACGCGTTCCATCGTAGCGCGTAATCTTTTCTCCAGCTTCGGTAATTCGCATCTAAGATCGGCATTATCACGTACTAATTGTTTATGCACCTTCGTCAATTGATCTAAATTATTTTCTAAGAAACTGATCTTTTGCTTTTGCGCTAACGATCCACCATCTTCTTCCGTCTCTTCCGTATTGATGGACTTTTTAATACGCGATTGCACATCTTGCACGAATAATTTTCGCAAATTATGCAACGTCTGCAATTCTTTCGCGACGGTATCTTCTAAACCTTTTAAATCTTTACGGGCTTGTTCGTGTCGTTCGTTAGTAAATATCAATTGTTGCAATCGTTGACTTTTTTCCGTTTCTTCTAATTTCAATTTTTCATAATCCTGCTGCAATTGATTATGAGCCAACGTAAACTTTTGATTTAGATCTTTCAATTCGTTGATTAACGATTGTTTATCGGCTATTTCGTCTCGTAAATCGGCTACTTGTTTATGATGGACCGATCTTAATTTTTCCATTTGTTCCTCTAGAGCCGCTTTAACTTTAGTCGCGTTTTCTTTCTCTTCGGCCTTTTCTTTGGTCGAGGCTACGTGTAATTGTTCTGGGAAGAAAAAAATAAATTCGATTAATAACGTGGCGAATATGTCTTTTAAATCAACCAATACGAGCTAAACTATAAACAGGAGGAAACAACGTACTAGAATAAATTAGGATTATATATATGTTTTTTTTTTTAAATTTCCCGGCTGTTTTCCGTAGTTTTAACATTTATTAAGAAAAATAACTAAGTACGGACAATCGGGTCGATAAATAAATTTTAATGTAAATGCTCGATATCGAAAAATTCGCAAATTTTATACAGAAACCTTTTATTAATTTTTGAATAATTTCACCATTCTATTAGGTCAATTTCCGTTAATTTCATCGACGGTGTTTTAACGCGTTCGTAAAATTGTCGTACGATTCGATATTTAACCAATTTGATATTTTTCTACCGGTTTTTCCCTTATTATTAAATAACGTCCGCTATTTCAGCGCCATTTAATTCGCAACGCTATGAATACCGTACGATAAAATAGTAAACGGCAATGTTTGAAATTTCCTCAAGTATTAAGTATAGGCGCGTGTGAATATAAACGTATGCGTTTTGCTCGTGAGAACGACGAATGTCTTATTATAATCCGAAGTAATTTTAGTATAATTTATTTAAAACGTATTGCCGGTTTAAAATTTCGTTTATCGATCGATAGTACTAGAGAAAATAATATTATTTAGACGGTCAGTTTGGTTTTATTCCTGAACACGATCGGAAGCGATTTCATCAAGTTGTCAAGCTAAATCAAGAGTAGCTCGGGGGAAAAAAATAAAGTATGTACCGATTTTACATTTTTTGAAAAAGAAAAAAAAAGTAAAATGAAATTAAAACCTAAGCTGCGATGGAGTTCGAAATGTGGGTATATAGACGTTTGCTGATAAGCTGAACGGAAAAAATAAGCAACAAAAATATACTACAGCGTTTGCAGACGGAATACGAACTACTAGCAATTATATATATATATATATATATATAAAAAAAAACAACTAAAGTTCCATATCTAGGACACGTCTTAAGGGGGGTGGTGGTGGTGAAACAAATACGTGTTGCTGCAACTAATACTGCAAGGAAAAATAGCAGGGAAACGAAGTCGGGATAGACCGAGGTTATCCTGTATGCAGATATGAAAGACTGGACAGGAATCGGAGAAATAAGAAGATGTACCGATGTTTTCATCGATATTAAACAGGTATTTAACTAACTTTGATTCCTCAGTCTACTGTACCGGATTAAAACTTTATTTATTTTTTTTTTTCAAAGTCAACAAAACGTAATATACGGGTTTCAAAACCGTAATCAAAAAAACGAAAAATTATTGAAGTAGAAGACAACATATTAATCGCTAAAAAAATATTATTACCGGCTGCTTTTAATTTGGCGCATTCTTCTCGTAAAGCGTCTATACTTTCCTCCAAGGCTCGTTTCTTATTATCAGCTTCTCTCATCGATTCTTGCAACGATTTCATACGAGCTTCGTGTTGCGATATTAGCAATCTGCTCTCGGCTAAATCTTTTTCATAATCGATAATCTAAACAAATATAATTTAAGATTAACACGACGTAATGTAACATTATATCATTCACACACACACAGAGCAAAAAATAAAACGCAAGAAATTATTACATTTAATATAAACTTCGCAGATTTCTGCGTTAATCTCTTTTAGAAGTGTATCCAAAAGTGTTAGACGACGTAGCAAAACGCTTACGATGCTTTTTAAGGAATTTTTCTTTCGAAATAACAGTTAACTATAAGTTTTATTATTTGATCAGTTCGCGTATATTTAAATTTTGATTCAGTTGATCAATTATGAAATTCGTAATTTTCGGAATGATAAAACGATATATCAGATTGTTCTTCTATAACTATTTTACAAAATACATATTTTTCTTTCTTTCTTTCTTTTTTTGTTTTCTTATATATAAAAATAAAACCGCAGGTGGTTTAACTGATAAAAAATAGGACTGAAATTATGGTAACAGATATTAAGCGAACATACATAATCATTAATAAACATCCGAAAAGGAGATTAAACGCACAGTGATATTAATCTGCAATAATAAGGCTAAATAAAATTTTGAGAGATCATTATCCGCTCGACGAAAATAAGGCTAGCGAATAGTTTAATATTTTCCATATTTCCGTACGCAGCGGAAATCTGAACATTACATAAGCGAGATAAACAAACAAAAAATTGACGCCTTTGAAATGTGAATATGGCGCATTAAAATCCCATCGACAGCGAACAAGATAACATATCACAATTCTAGAAGAGTTACAACGTTCGCTAAAATATTACGGACATAAAAACGAGAACAGCCTAGTAAAAGACGTAATAATTGTGGGCAGATAAAAGGAAAAAAAAAAGGAATAAAGGCCTTCAAGTCGGTGAATAGATACTATCACGATTCCTGCTGAATCGACAAGAATTCATGCTAATATCGGAAGGCCAAAATAGGGCCGCCAGACGGTGAAAAATTATATCAGATGTATTAAAATAAAGGGTCACGCTATTCGGTCACTGAGTTACCGATTATGATGATGATATATATATACATATTTTTCACATGCGTTAACCCGATTCCAAATGTTGTGACACTTAACACATGCAGTCAAGAAGAAAAATGATTCGTAGCATGATTTCATTTATTCGTAATTTTGTTAGTTGTTCTGTGTAATCGATAAATCATAGATGAAGTCTCTCGATTAGTACTTTTCCTCGAATAATCGTTTCTCTAAGACTACGTCGAATCACATGGCCAGAAAATTTAATGTACTGACGCTGTATTGTGATTACTAATCTTCGGCTAGGTGCAATGTTTAATCGTTCCCGCGATATTCTCATAATTTTACCGGTAGGCTGTCATCTTTAAAGTATATATCTATCTTCTGTCGCGTGAATCTTTTCAACATCCAGGATTCAGATCCATAAATAGCTGAATACTAATATTTTCATATACTTTTTTAGTTAGATATATTACGGTTATTTTATTTAATCTCGCTGTTAATTTTCTTACTTCCTCTGCACGTACTTCTTTATTTGCCACGCAGTACTTCCAACATATATCATGTTTTCCTTACGCTGTATGGTATCGTATTACAAATCGTTGCAAGTTTCCGAGTCCTATCAACCACCATTAGAGAACGATAATTTTGAATCACGAGATTGGTATGCCGCCGATTTTAATGGCATTTTTTCGTAGAATGACGTTACACCGTCTGTCTAGCAATTCTTTGTCGTAATACCTTTTTTTGTGAGACATATTCTTTCTATCGGTCTCAAAATTATACACATCTTTTATTATACGACCTATTTCTTATCATAAGATCTATTTTTTCAGTTTATGTTTTTCATTTAAGTTTATTTTTTTCGTTTTCTTTTAAATACTCGCTTATCGATGATTAATTTAACGGATAATTAACGAGAATTCGAGCTATAAAGCCGAAATAGGGTCAGCCGGAGAAAAATTATATGCATTAAAATAGAGGGATGTATATTTACAGCTATTTTTTTTTATTTTAATTTTTTCACTATCGAAATTGATATACGACGATATTAGTAAATTTGTCTTATTATAGAAAAATGCTACTTTAACGTGTAAGCAATTCCGTAAGTCTATTAACATTATCAGGGAACTGAATTTTAAAGAAAAATTATTTATATTTTTTTATCGCTAATTTATAATTAACCGAGTTGCGAGAATGTTCTCAACAAATAACAACGCAAATAAATTCCTTTAAAATATTATCCAGTTAAGTCGCTTATTTTAATTTCGCGAGCACGTTTTTTAGACGATTTGAGTAGTTGAGTAACCTCGTCTCGAATGAGTCTCTTGATAATTTGTTCCAGTGCGCCTGTTTTTGGATATAAATTAGACGTAATAGCTTCGAAATCACTGGATAATTAGATAATTAGTGTACTGGACACACTTTTATGAAGGTGCAGTGAATACACAGATGTAATTTCACACCGATAATTGATATTAATTTTTTTTTTTACATTATTATCTCGATTAGTACTAGTTTGCTGTGTACTCTTCTGTTTAGAGAGTGGGCTAGATTTCTGTAGGTTTTTATAGCTAACGCTTCCACTGATGGTATTTTTACAATGTTGCGATTACGTCATTAGCATAATCATTCAAGATGGAAGAAGTGACTAAGAGATATAAGTCTAGCAAAAATGGCTTTTGAAATAAAAAGAGGATCTTTACTAACACGGAGAAATGTATAAAACTAGAAAGCACTTTGTTAAAGCACGCGTACGGAGTATACTGATGTACGGATACTTGAACGATCAACCGCCAAATGTATA
The DNA here is from genome assembly GCA_032883995.1 of Coronaproctus castanopsis. NCBI lineage: Eukaryota > Metazoa > Arthropoda > Insecta > Hemiptera > Monophlebidae > Coronaproctus > Coronaproctus castanopsis. The sequence continues at coordinate 100,205,590 of CM065054.1, read as the reverse complement.
AAAGGAATAGTTCGAAACTATTAGTTGGAGAGAAAAAGTGACGAACGAAAAAGTTGTTTAAAAACGCAAACGAATCGATATAGAGGAAGGCCAGTAAATATATAAATAAAATAATAAAAGACACAAGAGCTAAAAGTTATGCAAACCTTCAGAAGAAGGACAGAAGATAAGTTTATTTGAACTCACTAGGATCATGAGAGTCATACACCACCGATGTACGAATTGAGGAAAAGAAGAAAATTAAAACGAAGAAATAAATATCGTAATCAAAATTATAACTATAGATTACCACGTATCGAATGTAAATTACAAGAAATAAATTTATAATCGACCAGACGACTTTGTATTAAATAAATGAATTCGTACTTTATTATTATTATTATGATTATTATTATTATTAATAATAATGGGGATTCCTTTACAGCTTACCCAACGTGATTAGTGTACGCGCGAACTTATAACGCGGACAATTTCTCTAGAAATTATGTCTGGAAACGCATGTAAATTTTGAAGATGAAGGAAGGACAATTACATTGCATGTAGGACACCGTCATAATGAGCGCAGTAATTTAAGGTATAGTCCAGAATTTAATGTTATTAAAGGAAAAAATTTTAAAGAATACACGATCAGAATCGCAAATTTCACATCCAGTATGGAGCGGAGGACAGTAAGAAGTTTCTCTAAGGAATAAGCGGTTCGGTAACGAGGATGATAAGTACAATTCTTTTACGCTTAATGTTTTCAAAAGAAATGTAAAAACATGGAAATCGAGGAAGAGACAATTGATAATACCGAGTGAACGGGTGTGACTGTTGTATATTTTTTAAATCGGTGTGTTACCGCGGGTTTTTTCTACATTCCGACTGTATGAAACGTATGATGTGCGGAAACTAAAGAAATGTATTTATAACAATTCCAATCATCTTACCTTCTTATTCGATTCTTGTTGATACAGTTCGAGCGATTGACAACGTTGAACAATATTTTTCGCTTCGGATTTCGCTTTAGACGTATACAGTCGAGCGACAGTGAATTCCTCTTCCAGTTTAGTATTACCGTCCGTCATCAACTGTAATAAAATGATTACGAATTAAAATTATATTATCGTCGTTGCTATACAATAACAAAAACAAAAAATTATGAATAGAATTATCGCGTTTTAATATGGTAAAGACAAAGCTCTAGAGCTATACTATCAGAATGTTCCGTGTAACAATAATCAACTTCGTTAAATTGAACAACACGTCCATCCACGGAATAACCCGTAATTGCGGAAATTTAAAAAAAAAAATATTCCCTAGCCTACACGTTGTATAGGCGATAATATTTCAACACGTGCTGCTTACGCGACCTAAATTCGAAACACGGACGAGAATTTTTCCTAGGACAAAAGACCCCTGCGCATAAATCCGTTTTATCGGTTAGCGAGTACCAGCTTGCTGAGAAGTAGATAAAATCCGAGAAAAACGACAACGGTAAGTCTGTACTCAGGATGCCTCGTTGCGACCACGGGTTTTTATATCAATTGTTGTGGGTCGACAAAGATCGTAGGTGACGTTTCTAGCGATTTGCGAGTTAATTTTTTTTTTTTTTTTTAATAACTTCATCCGTGTATCGTTTATATTGTTCAGCTGTATAACGATGCTTTTCACAATTTTAGATTTTATTTCTTTACTGCGTTACGCACCTTTATTTATAATTATTATTATTTTCTACGATGATTTCGGTACTGTTTATGTTAATTTCGAATATGAGACAAAAAGAAGAAGCTTTATTATTTTTACACGCAATAAAAAAAAAAAACGTCTTATTATATACCTTCAGGTCTGTTTCGTTTCCAAGAATAATCAATATATCCGACAATTCTTTTAGTAAACTGTTTAGTAAATCGGTAATACGTCTTTTTTGATGAGTCGACATATCTCTCAATTGTTGCAATTCGTTCATGGTCGTATTTAACGAAGACTGAAAATCAAAAATAAATATACATATATATATATATACATATTTTATATATATAACAAATTATGATGTTAAGAATATATTGTTAAAATGTGTATTATATCACTAGAACTTTTTTTATACGAAATTTTTCGACCATTACGTCATTATCGAACGTAATAAAAGTAACGTAATCGCACAAGTGTTACCAAGGAACTAATCTATTAACCCTAAATATTAAAACTAATTTATATCGCATCAATAGGTCAATAATAGTTAATTTTTAAATCTAGAAAACTTACTGCTTTAGTACCTCTGTATTTCTAATGTAAATTGAATATTTTCATTTATGGTTATTTAGATTAGATACAAAATTATTCGAAATATCATTATTATTCCATATTATTAAGATATCATTAACATATCTTTTCCATAATTTAATTATTATTTTTAAATATATTATTATTTTTAATACTATCCTCTAATTTGTTCATATAAATATCAGCTAGAATGGGTAATAATGGAGATTCCATAATTAAACCGCTATTTTGTTTATATTTATTTTGAAAAAAACAATTGAAAATTAGTTAAATCACTAATATTTATTTTCTTAAGGAAAACACAAAGCTTTTCGGCATTTACGCCATTATCAAGTGAAAAATTTAAAAAATCATAATTTTAAAAATACGAATTAAATATAATTACTTAAAAATACAGATTTTTAATATTTATTTTCATTTTATTTGTAAAATTGTGTTTTTTAAAAAATTTTGTGGTTGTATATTTTTATATTTTATATTTTACGTTTGGACATCATACATCGCAATAGTAAATGAAAAATTTAAAATTCCAACATTATACAACTTTTACAGAGAATCAGGAAAATAATATTGAAGAAAAAATTAATATAAAAAAACTAAATTAATAAACAAATATATTGATATTAAATTTCAACAAATCAAAAAAAATAGACCGACAGAACCAGACATCATTTTTGGATCATATTTTCACAATTACCATCACATATTTTTAAGTAATTATATTTAATTCGTATTTTTAAAATTATGATTTTTTAAATTTTTCACTTGATAATGGCGTAAATGCCGAAAAGCTTTGTGTTTTCCTTAAGAAAATAAATATTAGTGATTTAACTAATTTTCAATTGATTTTTTATAAAAAAAATCACTACATTCCACATTATATAAAAAATTAAAAAAAAAAAAAAAAAAAAAATTATTTTGAAGCTGAAAATAATTTCGATTTAATACACTGTCTCTCATATTTTTATATAATGATCTTTATCTATATTATTTAAATTATTAGTCTTATTCTATTACTTTGTTAGTGGGAATAGACATATTAGCTACATCCGATGATATTAGTGTAATTCGCTATCATTTATTAATACTGTTTATGATTTCACTGATTTTTGTAAATTGTAATCTAAATTAATATTTTTTAATTTTTTTTTTTTTTTTAAATATTCACTCGATAATGGTCTAACAGTCGAAAAGCTTTGTAATTTGTCATAAAGAAAATTTCTAATGATTTTAACTGGTTTTTCGTTGTTTATTTATTTAAAAAAACAAAAAAAAACATTCCACATTCTTCATATTACAATAAATAAAACTGACGATTAAAAATTCGATTTTGTATTAAATCTGCGTGTTCGGATGAATGCACTTATATTTGCAATAATACCAATATAAAGTTTTCTATTTATTTTAATTTAGCGAATATCTAAAATTTAGTACACGTAATAAGAGTAAACAGGTAAAAACGTAATCGCGATCTGCGATATGTAAATTATATCGCTATAATAAACAAAAGCTCGTAATTACTGCGATAAATATCGCGATAATAAAGAAACTAGAAACGCAACGATGGCTAACGATGGACACTGTCGAATATTAAATGCAGATTAGTTGCATATAACGCGCTTATCAGATTTCGGTTTTTCAGCTCGTTCGTCGGAGTTAGTTTGTTTTTTTTTTTTAAAATTCCTTTCTTATCAGGCACTGTGACATTCGTGATCTTTTTTTGGAACGCATGCGCATTAGCAAGGTCTAAATTTAGGTTTTGGATTGGCTACACCCAATACATCATCGTTCTTCTTTTCGATCTACGGAGTTAAATAAATTTAAATATGGGCTCCAAACATAAACCGGCATATTTGCGATATTATGCGCATCAAATATAGGCTAAATACGTTATTACTTGAAAATATTTTGCATTTATAGCGACGATCTAAAGTTTAAAATTGTCCGCGCATTTACACTCGGGACTCTAGGCAGTTTTTCATTTGTGTTCAGTGTGTGTAAGCGTATCAACTTTGAGGCGTGCGTAATCTATTCGATACTTAGTTCTATAGTAGAACAGTCATCATCTAAACAAAAACTGACGAATTTACTCCAAAGCATACAGAATCGTTGTTGGTTGATATTGAAAAGGCATGCGCAATGGAATTCTATTTAAAATTATTCAAATTCCCTCCATCGCTAGATAAACTAATTAAATCCTACTTAAGTAATGAATTCTTCTATGTTACCCATCAATAATAACTCTTCCGTTAAAACCTATTAGGCCGGAATTTCATAAGGCAGTTGGGGGCCGCAACTATTCTAAATACTGTTAAATGATTTATCCCGTATATACATTTTGTCTTACAGATCGGAAATCATACGTAATCGTTTACAGAATGCTACTGCTATCTTCTTTTACAAATATTACAAACTCCGGAATTTACGATTTAACATACGTAAGACTGAAGCTATACTATTTACGAGATTTTCAAAATCAGTATACCTAATGTTGTTTTTAATCTCGGTTCTAAGAATTAAAGTACGTATGGGTTGAGACTTCCGACTAAAGTCACATAAACCGGGCTGTAGATAGTGCATATGTTCCGGATGCTTTCTCACATATTTAATCGGCTTAATTCGACAAAAAGTTGATTTATATTATTATAATTCGACCGAGATTAACATACGCGTGTGTCCAGTTTGGGTTTCAATCTCGGACGTCACTTACAGAGAAGACTACAAGTAGCACAAAACTTACGTTAGAGAATTAACTCTCCTACGTACAACAAAATTATGCATAGACAATTAAACCTTGTACATATTCACTCATTCGTTAATAACGCTTCGACAAAATTTTATTATGGGTTCAAGTTACGAGAGGATCGAAATGTGGATGCTACGTTTTTTATTCCGAATTTCTTTACTCGACAGTTTCCTTTACCTTCCGAGACCTCCATATTTACAGCGTGTAGCAGTTAGCGAGGGATAAGGCAGGTGAATAAAAACTTGTATTTTAGTTATTAGTGCACTTTTACCTATTCAAGGCAGTAGTTTTAATTATAAGTTTCACTCGTTTGTTTTGGAAATTAAGGCGAAATGCTCTTGATTGTTGCTCAACGTGGAGGTTCAGTTTTTATGGATATCTCTAGTCATTGTGGCATTTCCACGAACGACGGAGTTGATATTTTAGCGAAAAGTGCTGTTAATGCTGCAGATCGTTTTCTGTATATGCTCTTAAGCGACCTATATGACATGATTAGAACTTTTAAAACCGATTGGCTCGAAAGTATACATAATTTTTTAATCAAAGGTAAAATCTATAATATCGTGTTCAAACTGAATTTCCTCATGCCATCCTGGTTCTATCTGATTCACTCGATGTTTTAAAGTCTCTCCACAACCTATATATACGGATAATGCACTTTTACAACGCATTCTGCTTGTCCATGACTTCCTTACTAGATCTCAAGTTTCCATAGTTTTCATTTAGATTCCCAGACACATCGGTCTTCCTGGAAATCAGGCTATTGACCGAGCTGCCAGAGAGGCGTCTTTGCTTCCACACATTTCCGCTCGCCTCTCTCTCTCTCTCTCTCTATAGTGACGTTAAAGCTTTCCTGAAATCTCTCGTAACTAAATCTTGGTGTCGTGCATGGAAGTCTAATGAACAGAACCATCTCCTTTTAATCAAACCTAATCCGCTATCCCAACTGCCATTTCCTTTCCAAACAAGAAAGAAAAATATTATCCTTACAAGAGTCCGTATATCCCACTCATTACCCATTCCTATTTTCTTCATGGCACAGACCCGCCACTCTGTCCCTTTTGCCGAATGTCTCAACTGCTCATACCCCACATACTAACATCCTGTCATGCTCTCACAACATTAAGAATCCAGCACAGCCTTCCTCCTTCTTTACCTCAACTTTTATCTGAATCTACTGGCCATATTCATAATGTGTTCCTGTTCCCGGATTCACTGAGCCTCTTAAATCAGATCTAGGACCACAGTAAGCCTGTGGGCGCATATGGCCCGTTAGTGCAGCCGGCGCCCGTATAAAAATAATAATAATATCATTTTCCCTCTGTTATTCCGATTACAAATCTCCTTAGATTTGCCACTGTCATATATAGGTTACCTTCTGATCATTCTAAAGTTGCTTCGAACTTTGTAAATCCTATTTATGTTCATCGTATCGATCATAGTAGCGTTAATTTTAGATAAGATATTAATCTTTTATTTTTTAGCTGCGTACGGTTCGAACATACGACACTTACGGATTTGCTTGATAAGTTATTCTCTCCTCTTGGTATTTTCCCTCCTTATATCTTATCCTTGTTATCTTTGGATGTTCCTGTTTTAATAGTATAAATTCGTTCGTATTAATCATATTCTAACAGTTGGTTTTTGTTTCGCGAGTAATTTTCCCGTTCCTCTTTTTATATCTTTCCTTTTATTATGATTATCCTCTCTTGTTATATTCATATTTTATAGTTTTTTTTCTCTTCCTTTAGTTTAATCGAATTCATCCGTTTATATTTATGATTTATTTTTTGTTTTTTCTGTGACCGCACCATCTGTACAGCCAGACCATTAAATATATATATATATATATTGATTTAATTTAGATAATTGGCGACTACGATATGGCTCTAGCTTACGCATATATGAGTTATAAATATTTCCGTCTTAAACACATCGTTTACTTAAATTTTAGCGGGATTTTATGACTTTACTGTACGGTGTGCAGGTTATTCCCATAATTTAATTCAATATTTATTATATAATTACGTCAACTTTGTATTTCAGTTGGTTAGGCTTTATTAATACTAAACTATGAATCGTCTTTTCACGTAAGAAATTATTTTAAATTAATAATAAATTAAATTTTCAATATTCCGTATAAATCTGATCAATTGTAAACGTATGACAATCAACCGTGAAAAGTTAAAATTGTAACGAATAACATTTGTAAAAAATTAATAAAACTTTTATCGAATTAATATATATTTTAAATTAATAACATTTTAAAAAATAATTATTAAATTAAATTTTTAATATTTAGTATAAATCTAATCACTGGTCTTTTTCAGTTTTCGATAATAAATTAACAGGCCGGATTGGTTAAAAAAATTGTCGTCTTTTTCAAAATTCAAATTATGATATCGCGTATATAGAATTAATATAAAAGATTACTAATAGTTTTAAATTTTTTAATACCATCCTCCCGATAGATAACATAATTCAAATTGGTTATCAATCACACACATGGTTCAAGGATTGTCAATTAAATTACCTTGTTCCTGAGTTATTTTTCTTTTTTGCCTTTACAGCCTACCCAACGTGATACCGCGGGGATCATTTATAATTTAATCAAAGATGCTGACTTCTCTAGAAGTGTTGCTATATGGGGGAATAATTGTACAAACAGTTGCTAATTAAATCGGCAATTTCCGAAATTTTAAAACTAATTAAATTACCTGTTTCGAAGATAATTCCTCGACCAGGTTTTCAGTTTCTTTGTTTTTATTCTCGACTTCTTGACTTTTCTGATCGTAATTCACGGCTAATTCTTCCAAAGCTTGTAATACTTCTTTTACTTCTTCTTTAGCGCTTTCGTTCTCTTGAGTAATTCTGTTCATTTCTTGTTGCAATAATTCGTAATCGCGTCTCGTCGAAGTAATCAGCTGAATACGGGAAAATTTTTTTTTATAATTTTTACATCTACTTCGTTCGATTTAATACGTAACGAATTTTTAAACGCGGAAAATAAACCGAAAAAAAAAATTAAATTAAGACGATTAACAAGTCGCGACGGTAAATTTTTTATATGAGAATCTTATTGATAACATTTGTAGAACCTTTGTGGTATTATATATATATATATATATATATATATATATATATATATATATATATAAATAAAGATTTTAACCTACTACGTTAAATAAGCAACAAATTTAACAAACTGTAGTTTGATCTAACAAAATCTAATCCTATTAGTCGAGCCTACGAGTTTAAAGTCAATGGCTCATCGACCATAACTTTTGACATAATATTCTTTTATTGTACACGTGGATTTCATAATTATATAACTAGATCTACTGGGTGGTGTCGCTTAAAACGCCTGACTTCTTGCGTGGTATCCATTAATTGGATTGCTTCCACCTTGACATGTTGCTGCAGACGCTTTTTATGAGTATGCGTATCTACCAACCCCTCGTTTACGAATGGAATTCGTTTTTGGCATTTTAAAAAATAAAATCCAACGAATTTAAAATTTTAACATAAGAGATTAAATAATTTCTAATTAATCGTTATAAAATACATTTTTTTATTTGCAACTTTTGTTAATTCGATTGGTAAAGATTTATATATTATTTATTGATGTATATTTTACAGAATATTACAGCGTATGCACTTACAGAACAATTATTAAAAAAAAAAAAAAAAAAAAAAAGTAAAACAAAAATAAAATTAGACCGCACTCACACAATGCGCTAATTAACATCAATTATATTAAAATATGGAAAAAAATTAATTACTAATACCAACAAAAAAATGTTTTATCAATTAAACTTGCTCTTCCGCGAGACATGCACATATTTAACACACACTAATTCGCAAATGTAAAAAACAGGACCGAAATACAAATTTTAATGCACATATTCCCATACACGGAAACTGTTACCGGATTCACGCATAATGACACTATACGATTTCACAGTGACAATGAACAGGACACTTTTTTATGACTAAAATGTGTTTCGTCACATAAAACAAATATACTGAAACTGAAATAAAAAGAATAAAGTTTAAGAAAATTTATTATATATCAATTTACGATCGAAATGAATATCTAGCTGCGGATGAATGTTTAATACGTTATTACACATATAGATGCAAGATGGATAGAATAACCTAGAATATATGGTTCATAGAAAACACGATGTGACCCCTCCTACTACTACTACTACTACTACTAATACCGTGAACCGTAAATAAGATTGTAGATAATAAATAATCATCATCTATACGAGCGTTACAAAAACCATACAGAAATCTATTTAGCTAATCGTATTAAATATTATAACTCAAAATTGTGCAGGATAGACATATATCGTTGGTAGGTTACCGTTACTCATTTCGTCCACCTATCACTGTTTCTTCTTACCACATGACCTAATCTGACTGCGGCGATAATGTCTGCGCATATGCTATCCACTAATGGGCAAACATTGCGATAATAGCCGATTTGTAGTCAGCAAATGACAAAACCATTTACGCGGCTACAATACGTGAGTTTTCCGGACACACGAAAAGTAAGTACTTACATGTGGTCTGTCTAACTCTATTACAGTTAACATCCGGCAATTTAGTCTGCTAATAGCTTGTCGGTCTAACATATTAATGATAACATTGCTCTTGCTTGACACCTATAAGTCGTAGCGAGTTTCTTCAGTACTTATTTTGTAACACCCCGTACTTCCGCTCGATAAAGCACGGAGAAAAACGTATTTTTCAGTACATTTTCTATTTTCTTTTTTCTTTTCTAGTTATTTTTATGCGCATTGTTCAAATTTCCAAAACAACGAAAGATGCGCGACTACATATAATAATAGTTCTAACCTCTTCTTGTTCGAGCATTTGTTCTTTCAACTTTTCAACGTACTGGCTCTGTTGATTAATTTCTTCGTCTTTTTCATCCAACTGTTGATAAAGCCGTTCTCTTTCTTCTTCTAATTTTTGTCTTTCTTCGTTCGATAACGATCCAAACATAATTCCAGCTCCGGGTGTAGCCGGCATCGGTAAAGATAAATCTGATATAAATAATAATAAAAATCGATTTTATACGCGAAATCGTAATTACAAATATTTATACATTTTATTATTTTTTTTTTGCTCTATCATTCTGCGTTCGCCGGTAAATTAAAAATTATTTAATTTTTGCGCGATTACATAATCAATCCACTTGTAAATTAAAATGAAATAAGACAAGACTTTTAGTTATCGATAGAACGGTACATATGAACAAATAACATGTATAATATTAAATCTAACAACGCTGCTGAGAAAATTTCCGATTTTTAATTACCAAATCGAGTAAATTTTATTTTGACGATAACCGAATAGAGAAAAATGCGTAAATTCAATGTGAAAGAAGTGCGAGAAAATTGTAGCTGTTAATACTAAAAAAATTATCCATTTTTACGTCGATCGAAATAAAATGTTTTAAAAATATTTAACACGATTAAACATTAACTACCGTTATGAACTGTGCGAAACTACATTATCAACTGGAACAATTCCAACTATTAATACGTGAATTTAGATTGCGGACATGTCAGGCCCTACTAGTACGACCATAATATATTATCAACTATCTGGTTAAATTAAATATACGTAATATATATGATACTGTCCCCCTGAAAGTCGTAAAATTTCAATAGTCTAATGTATTTGGTGGAGAAGAGTAAAACGAAATTTTATTACATCGGGCCTTGTAAGTCTGCTGGTAAGCAAAAGGGTTAATATAGTTTGTTTACGATCATTTTCGAAACTAAATCTAATTAAATGAAAAAAAAAATTCACCATACAAACTTTATGGATGATAAAAATGCGCGTGTAAATCTTTATTTCAAATCGAATCGAATCAAAATTTATTTTAATTTCAATACAATACGCTAGTACATTTCGAAATAGAAGAAATATAAAATGAAAATTAACTACAAATCGAATACGAATAAACAAATAAAATAAAATAAAATAATAAAAAAAAAACGGATAAATAAACATTGACAAATTAATTAAAGTACTTAATAATAATAATAATAATAATAATAACGGCATTACGCAATTCATTTGAGATTGTTTATACGAAACTAAAATAAAGGAAATAAAACCGCTTATGCGCAACACTATGCGCGATGGCTGGATTATTATTATAATATTATAACAATCGAAATATTTATCCGAACTTAATTATTAGTAATCCACATAGCCTTTTGTATAAACAGTTAATCGCAACACCTGCAGAGGACCGAACCGTGTGAATTTATCCACGCTACAAAATACAGTAGGTTTTATGTAAACTTTAATTTTTAAATGTTCATAATTAATTAGTCAAAAAATTGTCATCGTTTAACAGTTTCCTCGTCTTTGCAGCAGATGCATTTAGTTAATAGAGTTTCCTTCGCCTTCTTTTGTAATTAATTAGGCTAATTTTTACTTCTCTAGGCAATGCATATTTAATAATAATAATAAATAAATACACAAGGTGAATATGTGCGTACTTTTACTACTACTATTAAACATTAATATTAGTTTATTAAATTTGAAATAAGATTACATTTTCTTTAACTAATTATTTGCCTACTTTATAATAACTAACCGATTATTTTCTTATACTAATTTAGTATATCGATAAATATTCGAAAATAATTCATAGTAGTCGATTATCTTCAACTAAATTTAATTTATATTATTGTTTCGTACAATGTTTTCAGATATTGCAGATATGTACGATACAGTCTTTTATTAATTAACTTAATCAAAAATAAATTAAATTAAAAAGTGTAACCATAATTCTGTTTTATTTAGCAACAACAATAACAACAACCAAAAAAAAACAAAAAAAAAACAGGATGTGCATGAGAAACAACCCTGCTGAAAAGTCTCTCCGACTGAAAAGACGATAAGTCTTATTTTATAAATTAGACGTTGATTATAACGAAGATAAAATTTACAGTACGATTAAACATTCACAATCTAACATATATAATCTGGACGGACTTAAAACGTCTAATAATACGCTATTAAATGAAAATATAGCGTTCAGGAATTTATTTAACATATTATTTCTCAAAAGTTCCAGAAGCCTTCGAAATATTAATAAAGGAAAATCGTGTAAATTTAATTATTAACGGAATTCATAGAAATTATACCGGCGTTAGTTATTGGCAGTGACAGTCTATTAAGAAGATAACTCGAGAATAATAATGAAACGAATCGTTTCATAATATTAATAATATTAATTAATATTATTAATAATATTAATAAAATAACAAAAATAATAATATCATTATTATTAATAATATAATAATAAATAATAATAAATTTCACGATAATAAACAATTGCAAAACTAATAATACAAACCTTTTTTAACGTCCGTCGAAGCTAAAACAGGAGTAATAGCTTCCAAAGCTTCTTGAAAGTTAACTTGTTCGTCTTCTTTAACAGTTTCACCTCTACGCCAACTACACGACAAAAATTACATAAACAGAATGAGCTATACATATATTATATATATATATATATATATATAAACCATATTGTCTTTAATCCAAAGGGTTTATTACTGATTTCCAGATTTCCACCACTGGGGAGGGGCTAGGTGACGCTATTCGTTTCAACATTGCCGCATCTTCACAACATATCTGCGAAAAGTAATCAGCTCGCGAACAATAAAAATATATCTGCATAAAGTTGTACAACATAAAAATATAACACGGGGAGGGGGTTACACTGTGTACCGCCGGAGGGGGACACTTTACCGCAATATCTCAAAGTAATAAAGAGTACAAGAAAAACAAAAACGGTAAATACTGCAAAAAAGAAAAAAGTAAAAAAAAAAAAAAAATAAACAAGTTTCCTTAAGTATTAATTATTAATGAATGATAAATGTTAATATTGGAATTATTAAAGTTTAAACCGCTAAAATACGGTTCTTAAATTAATACTGTAGGCAAAATATGAAAATGGTCGACACATATACCGTGAAATGGGTTAACAGTAATAAATTAATTACAGTTGATTTACTACATTATGTTATGTTTTTAAGTCTTCCGCGTTTATATTTTTTTGTACATGAAACGAGGTTGCCTATCATAATCGTAATTAGCAATTTAAAGAGACGAACACGCGTTGTTTTGGTACGAACGGCAGGTCCTTGTGCACGCTGTCAATTCTAGAATAGAACAGATGCATTGAGAATAACTTGTAATTTATTAACGGTGGCTTTTGATATCGAACTCCCGGCATGACAAACGTAAGAAATATTTTCACTCTATCAATTAACGTAATCCTTCTAATTCTTTTTTCGTTAGTTCTTCTCAAAATACTCGCTCATTCGGTACGCGGCATCTAACCCGTTTTATATTTAGTAAACCACCAATCATTTATGTTCATTTTCGATCATTATCCGTGTTTTCCACGTTCGTTCTTTATCACTTACCGTTTCCCGATGGTTAACGATTTACACTGATATAGGAAAACGGTGTATTTCTATTTTTCTTTATACGTCGTTTCACAATTATTTGCCATATTCGTATTGTTTATCTGGTCACGAGACTGTGGAGCAGGTCCACCGTATAGTCAGTATTATTGAAGAATCGTTCGAATCTAAAAAGATACGTGACGCGGTTTTTCTCGATGTAAAACAGGCGTTCGATAGAGTATGGCACGAAGGATTGCTTTATAAAATTAGGTGCCATCTTCCGTATCAATTATTTGAAATACTCAAATCCTACCTTGACGAACGTTATTTTGTAGTTAAATATGAAGATGAAGAATCTCAACTTCATCCAATAAGTGTGTACCGCAAGGTAGCATACTGGGTCCGATGCTTTACCTAATTTATACAGCAGATATACCTGTACCAAATAATACAGAAATCGCTACCTTCGCGCGGACGATACAGCTGTGATTTGTTCTGACTTTTGCAGAAGTTAACTTACAATCAGCAGTTAATACTATTTCAAAATGGTTCAGAGGCAGTGGCGAATAGAAATCAATGAAAAAAAATCAACTCGTGTAATATTTACAAATAAGAGAATACCCAGCGTCAAAAATATTTATATCAATAATCAGGAAATTCCAGCTAAAGACTCGATAAAATACCTGGGAATCCATTTTGATAAAAAACTAACCTGGAAAAACCATATAGCAGCCGAACGAAATGAATTGAATATAAAGTATAGGAATATGCTTTGGCTTATTGGAAGAAAATCCGAATTAACACCGGAGAACGAGTTATTATTATTGTATAAACAAATTCTCTAAGGCCTATTTGGGCGTCAACTCTGGGGCTGTGCTAAACAGAGTAATTATAATACACCGTTTCGAAAATAAAACATCGAGAATCATAATAGATGCCCCGTGGTAAAGCAATCTTACATTACACGCAGACCTAGAAGTCACATCCGTTACAGATAAAATTCAAGAAACGGCTCGTAAATATGGCGACAAACTTATCACACGAATGCTTTAGCTGTTGCTTTAACAACTCTACAGATACCCGGCGTTTAAAACGAGTTAAACCTACAGATCTATTTTGAATAAATAATATAAAGTACTAAAATACAATTAGCGAAAGTCCTTACCGTTGGGTAATTCACAAGTCAATCGCAATTTCTTTTCAAAAAGATTGCTAGATAGCCTGAAGCTAGTGGCATAATTTCGGAAGAGAAAAAAAAAAAGAATATTCAAAATACGTACATACAGAATAAATAAATAAAAAATTTATCATTTCGTCAAATACCGGCCGAAGACCTCCCACCTATAAACATACTAACAATATTGTATAACGTATAAATGTACAAACCATGCACCTATAAATAATACACAATAATTACAACATAGTTATCCATGTTAGTACGTTTTCTTCCATTCCGTTCTATTCGAGTTTAACCAAATATAACCCATCCGCTGCGCTGTCTGAAGTCATTTGCCCACCTTTGTACTTATTTTATCGTAATCTGGAATTCACTCGGTTACATCTACGGCCAAACCGTCCCGACGAATCATGTAACCAGCCCAGTTCCATTTTAGGCTCATCTTCGCAATGTCCTTCATGTTGTGTGTAGGTTTTTTTATTTTTGCCTTATTATTTCCGAACGAATTCGGTCAATTCTCCTAACTCCAAGCGCAAATCTCTCCACCGCTCTCTGTACACGACTAATTTTATCAAAACGTGCAGATGACGTTTGACAAGCGTAACCGGTGGTACAACTTAATGATCCAGCTTCTACTTTGTAGAATGCGTTTTAAACTGCAAAATTTGTTCTACGCTGCGGTAATTTTTCTTCTTAGTTCTCTGTTCATCAAATCGTCGAATGATAAACACTGACCCTCCGAGCATATTCTTCTTTCTGATGTATTACTAGTACGAAACTTTGTTTTACTATTTGTTATATCTAAACCTACGATTCTACAGAGTTAGGGTGTAATTCTTCTAACATTATTCGTTGAAAGTTCAGATCCCGTAAATAGAATTACATCGTCAGCAAATCTAAGATTAGATAAATAGCGTGTCAGTTGATATTGATTTCTTTAGTTTCCAAGTTTAATTTTCTTAAAACGAATTCAAGTACCGTATTAAATAGTGCACGAGGAGAAATTCGATCACCTCGTTTTATTCCTCCGGATGGTTTAAATATTCTACTAAATGAAATGTAAACCCTACTAAGTTCCTATATTTCCTTAATTAAATTTAAATATTTCGTTTCTACGTCTGCACGTTGTGAAGCATCGAATCTGTGTTCACGCAGAATAAGTAATAATAAATAATGTGCAATACTGAAATATGCAACGATTAAATAAAGGAGACGTTACCGGCTAATTTCATATTCCAATTTGTCACATTTCGTCTTGAAACGATTGCATTTTTCTTTCTCCTTCTCGTATCTTCTTTTCCATTCCTCGGCGGTCAATTCTTCGTTCACAGTGACCACATTTTTGATAGTTTTCGCCCTAATTATAATCGTAATCATAATAATAATTATTATTTATTATTATTATTATTATTTAAATGTACAATGTAGTGATTTTTTTAAATTAAAATAAACAACAAAAAAGAAAAGTTAAAAACGCTAAAAATTTTTCTTTATGAAAAATCACAAAGTTTTTTCTCGGCCTATATTATCGAGTGAACATTAAAAAAAAAATAAAAAATATAAAATGAAAAAATATTAAGCGGCAGATATCCAGAAATCCTGCATATAAAACTGCATTTAACAAACAAAACTCGTTAGACGTTTGTTACAGGACTTCAAAAATAAATCACTCGAATAACGGAAAAATTTATCTCCTTTGGCGCAACAACCATCGTTCACTATGGAAAGCTGCGAAGAATCTGAATAGACCAAAAAAAAATTCGCTTGTCCAATAAGAAAATCAGATGACAATGTCGGGCTCGTACTGATGTTGAAAAGGCAGAATTGTTTGGAGAGTACTTTGCCAGCATATTTAAATCACATCCCTGTTGATACGTCATTTCGACTCGTACTGTCATGATGTATCAAAATTCGTAAAATTTACATCGCCCGAAGAAATTAACAATATAATACCCGTAAAATGAACCCCCTAAAAAAAAAAACCCAGCTGATTATGATCTAATCACAGCAAAAGTTTTGAAACAATTATCTCGGAAAGTATTAGCGCTGTTAACGTATATATATTTAATGGCGATTAACTTGCCAGTGCAACTAAAATTGTCACAAATTGTCGTCATTCAAAAACCGCAAAAATCTCCAACCGAGAGCCTTCATCGTATCGACACCTATTTCAATCTGACCGGTACTTTCTAAATTGTACGAAAAATTGCTTTTAAAAAGAATAACGCCAATGGTACAGTCCAAACGTATATTTACATCAGTTTGGCTTTCGAGCAAAACATGGTACAATAGAACAAGTGCATCGGGTTGTTGAAAAAATTGAAAAAGCCGTAGATAAAAAAATGGTTTGCGATACCGTATTTTTAGACGTAAGATCCGACCGAATTTGGCACGATGGCATACTGGAAAATCTTATGTGGCATTTTCCATTTACGGAGTTATTACGATCATATCTAAATGAAAGATATTTTTATGTCAAATACAGTGACGACCATATACATCCGATACAAGCAGGCGTTCCACAGGGCAGCGTACCACTTTTCTATCTTATCTATGGATATCCCTATACCGTCACATGTCGAATGTAGCGACCTTTGCTAATGACACAGCGATCCTATGCTCAGACAAATGTACCAAAAAAATGCAAGTGAAAATTTGCAGACTGCAGTTATATCATCGCGGTGCAAATCGCGGAAGATAAAAATCAACCCGGATAAGTCATCTCGAGTGATTTTTACTAATCGCTGAATTATTTCGACCGAGAATATATACTCAAGAATGGTACTCAGATCTCTCAGAATGATGTAAAATATCTGGGTATACACCTTGACAAACGGTTAACTCGGAGGAAGCATATAATAACAAAGAGAAACCAATTAAATGTTTAAAGCAACTATATTGGCTGCTAGGTAGCAAGTCAACGGTATCTCTTGAAAACAAGCCGCTACTATATAAACAAGCGTTGAAGCCGGCGTGGCAATATGGCTGTCAATTATGGGGTTGTGCCAGAAAAAGTAACACCTCAATAATATAAACATGTAAAATAAGATATTTAATGCTCCGTGTGGTATATAACCAGCATCAAAATTCATGAAGATCTTAGAATAAAATTTGTAAAAGAAGAAATAACTGAGGTTTCACAGAGATATGCTGCCAGATTGGAAAGCCATCCAAATAATATGACGAAGAAATTGCTAAATAGCCAAAACAAAGCCCGTAGACGTAAGAGAAAACGTTTTCAAGACCTTATATGAATACATGTGTATGTTAATTATGGGCGTGTAGGTGTGTGTTTACATGTTGATGTGTAATGTATTTTGATTGTGTGAATGTTACGTTAATAATTAGCTCCTTTGATTGAATAATTCATGATATTTTAACTTAAATTACATCGATTACCAAAGTTTAGGAAACTTGGTGTAATATATATATATATAAAATCACAAAAATCAGCAAAATGAAAAACAGTATTAATAAAATTTTATTGCATTGCGCATTTTAAAATTTAATTTTTTTTTTTTTTAAATGAAATGCATTATAATTTATTTACCGGTTTATTTTAACAGTTCGAACGTACACGTCAATTCGATCATTACGCATTTTTATATTTAACGACTAACTTGCTTCGTATAACGAGATTTTAAAGCGAACTTACAAAATTGCTGTATTACGATTAGAAAATTAAATGGTCAGGTTTTCGACGCAATCTGAATTTACGAATATTTATTTTGTGTCCGAATTTTTTAAACATAACCTGAATTCACGAGATACTACGTCAACTTTTTGACACAACCTGAATTTACGAAACTGTCTAATTTTACCCGTCTCGAAATTATTTTACCATTTTGTTTTCTATTTTTTCCCCCGTCACTTTTCTCGTAACGAACTGAAGTTAGTCCCCCCCCCCCCTTAAATATATACAAGGCCCGTATGTACGTAACGATATTTTTTTCCGTACCTTCTTCCGAAATCTAATGTCGATTTAGTTTCAGCTTCGTTAAACGACGCCGGCGAACAACAGATAATGATGGTAGTACGAGCATTACCACCGAGAGATTCTTGCAGAATACGAGTCAATTTCGAATCTCTGTACGGAATATGAGTTTTATTACCATCGGCCAATGCTGATATTACGTTTCCTAACGCCGATAATGATTTATTAATATTCTTAGCTTCGTCTAAAACGGTACCTTCGGCCCCGGTTTTACTCACCTGTAAAATTGAAATTATTTATTTTCGATAATAATAAATTTATAAAAAAAAAAAAAAAAAAAAAACGACCGAGAAAGTCAGTGAGTATTGTGAACATTCGAGAAATAATGTCGGCGTGTTAAACGTGTCACGCAGCGAGCGCACAGTTTTACGTATAATGTACCCGCGAGTTAATGAACTATCTGTTCCTAATTAATGTGTAAAGAAAAAAAAAAAAAATATTTCCAAGCAAAAGGATGAGAGCGATTTTTTTTTTGTTTCAATGTGGATTGCGGAAAAAACGAATCAGTCCGATTAAAGAGAGTCGATCCTTGTAGGACCAAACAAACAAACACAATACCACAATCCGATGCGACACCTTCAACGCCATATAGCGCAACATCTATAGAAAATTCGAACCAGACACTTTCTATTCAGCAGGTCATGGATGAGATAATTACTTACACTAAACATACACATATCGTTGAAAATATTTCCAAGCAAATGAATGAGATTTTTTTTGTTTCAATGTGGATTGCGGAAAAAACGAATCAGTCCGATTAAAGAGAGTCGATCCTTGTAGGACCAAACAAACAAACACAATACCACAATCCGATGCGACACCTTCAACGCCATATAGCGCAACATCTATAGAAAATTCGAACCAGACACTTTCTGTTCAGCAGGTCATGGATGAGATAATTACTTACACTAAACATACACATATCGTTGAAAATATTTCCAAGCAAATGGATGAGATTTTTTTTGTTTCAATGTGGATTGCGGAAAAAACGAATCAGTCCGATTAAAGAGAGTCGATCCTTGTAGGACCAAACAAACAAACACAATACCACAATCCGATGCGACACCTTCAACGCCATATAGCGTAACATCTATATAAAATTCGAACCAGACACTTTCTGTTCAGCAGGTCATGGATGAGATAATTACTTACACTAAACATACACATATCGTTGATTTGTTTCATTTGTAAAAATTTCGATAAATGCGACAAAGATCAAAGTTACTATTATCGAATGTACACAGCAGTAAATCGGAGGAAAGCAAAAAAAATGGTTACTAGGATACGCGGTAGATAACGATAATTATTTATAATCATTAATTCTGAGTAATAGACACTGAAAAGAAGAAACCAAGGGGCGCATAACACTGTGGTAAGATGCGCTATTAGAAAATTATTCAAGATCTAGAGGGGGGGGGGGGGGGAAAAGAAAAATGCTAAATTAATAAATAGTTTATAATATGTTCG
This sequence comes from Coronaproctus castanopsis, assembly GCA_032883995.1. Classification (NCBI taxonomy): domain Eukaryota; kingdom Metazoa; phylum Arthropoda; class Insecta; order Hemiptera; family Monophlebidae; genus Coronaproctus; species Coronaproctus castanopsis. Next base: position 100,185,491 of record CM065054.1, on the reverse strand, counting down.
ATAACGACGTACGAGCCGGAAGAATAGAGAGTATTATTACACGAGCAAATGTATATCGAGTAAACTGCGTTCGGGATAAATGTATCGACTCCGAATCATCTGGAAATACAGGAATGCGATAAAATTTTCCGGACACGTAATCACGCACGAATACAGTACTGCACCATGATAGAAATAAAGCAAAATAACCTGTACGATGGATTGATAGGATAAAACAAATAACAACGCTTACAATATGGCCTATAGCTAGTAGGACGGTGGCACGTCACGTAAAATGGAGAAAAATAGCGTAGAATGTCTCGTATTGAAGTAGTCGTCAATAGCTTCGCGGTGTACGAAATAAGCATATACGTACCTTTTCACTACCGGCCAAATCTACCAGATATAATTTACCGGAAAGCTTTTTCTCATTTTCAAGATTTTCCTGTTTCACGTTAATTAAAAACACGCTGTGACTTCTAGAACTGTGTTCGTTCATATCTAGCGAATGAAAATAATAATAACAAATCACAATATAACATCGATGTTATAATTTAAATCGCAATTGGAATAGACGTAATTATATACAGGACGTTATTTCCTATTGTTATAATATATAAAGCAACGTAATGAGTTTAAGAAAAATAATTACCAATACAATTCGATAAAATCTTTAATTTTCGGTATTACGACATCGTTAAAAAACGATCAAAGTAACTTATTTAAACAGCGTTAATTAGTTTCACCTTCAAAATTTATATTATTTTTAGAGCTTTATTAATATTTGAATAAAAAAATGTTTTCCCCGTCATTTTATGTTTTTTTAAAAAAAAAAAAAAAACCTAAATTTTATTCGAAATCCTCCTAAAACAGATCGAAATATTGTTCTTCTTGCTATAGTAAAAAACCGTAAAAATTTTTTATCAACTTGTACCGTACGTTTTCTCTTAATTTTAAAATTCCCGTTTAACAACGCTAAAATTAAAATTACTTTTAATCGCGATCGACGTACTATTTATCTAAAATTAACTAACGATAATTGAAAACGAAATTATAAGATATCACCCAGATGAAGAAATCGGGAACTTTTGTATGCATTATCTATAGACCGGTTTATGGTTAATGTCCCGGGTAACTCCCAAATATTTTAATTATTTAAACCGAGAAATACCGGCGCCATTAAGAACGATATTAAGTTTTCGAGAATCGCTTTGTAAACGGTACACCATTCTCATTTGTATTGAATCAGGAACGGACGAGCGTTTATATTTATTAGCAGCGGGGCCTTCTGTAAATGATTTACGCATGAGATTTCTAATCTGTAAGACTCCTAAAATAGGCCTAAGTCATCGGCGTATAAAGCTGTCTGAACAAAAATTGCGCTGAATACAGCCTCAGAACACGACTTTGTGGAATGATACTTAATGACGTTGTAACACAGTCGTGAACCGGACTTATTATAAATTTATTCGCGTCCGAGCCAATTATACAACGCAAGTAGATTAAATTGACGCTAGATTTAATTTATCCTAAATCTCGGACTAATACTGCGTCAGTTTTAGGACACCGCCGTTCGCGTCAACGACACTCTTCAATGTGCATCTAAGTATCTCGCCGTACTCGCATCGTTCATCCTCGGCCAGGGACTACACTTAACTAACTTCTGCTTTACATCCGGATTTAGGTTTAAAATTCTCCATGTAACTTTCATTGAAACCAGCTGAATGCTTTGAACTGAATCGAGTAGTTTGAAACATAAATTATACGGCAAAAATGCTTACGAAAAGGAGGAAAAACATTCGGAAACAGAGCGGATAAAATAGTGGAAAAAACTATAAAGAAGATTTCGACCAAGTGCAATTACAAACGACAGAACGAAGTATAATTGAAGTAACTGGGTAGATTTACAGAGAATCAAAAGTCAAAGGACAAAAGTTAATGGATAATCGGAAGAAAGCATAGTGAAATAATGAGCGAGTATATAAAAAACCTTGTAAAATAAGATTATTTTTGTAATTATCTTTTTAACGTCATAAATTACTGCAAACAACGGTGATTACATCATAGAGGAAATTAGTGTTAATCTAGCGACTATGAGGAAGAGAAAGGAATAACTTGATGAGAATGGAATGTACGTAAGAATAATATCAGATACAATAATTAGGAAAAAAAAAAAGAGACACGTTATCTTTCGAATAAAGAGGAAATCCAAATTTGTTAAGTGATCGGAATTATATTTCGATACTACTTCCTTCGCAAAGAGTACGTTGGACTATTATTCTTCGAAGATTACTTTTGCAAGTAATGCCGTACAACTCTTTAATCGATAGCACTAAATGGGAGCGATTGCCGCAAGAGTCCTCTTAGTCATTTAGAACCGATTACGTAATAATTTTGCGCGAATAATTATGGTTCTTCTAGTATAGTATGTGCCGCATATAGTTCGCCAGTCTCTATGTATACGACAACGTACTGAATTTTGAAAATTTACGTTAACGAAACTGTTCGGCAATTTATTTTAATTCGGTTTTCAAATATAAAACATATTTCGTCTTATTAACTATAGGTGGTCGTCATTTAAAAAATAATAATTAAAACTCGTAATTAAGTAACGACTCGATTTGTTACAAGTATAAACGATCAAAAATCACTCTATATATTATTACTATATTATCACGATCTAAGTAATATCATCTTCGTATTATTATAATTCGTCAATTACGCGTATAATAAAATTTATAATATTCGAAGACAATAAAATAAATATTAGAAGGAATTAAAGGTAAATACAAAAATTAAATTTCACTCACTAGTAACAGCGATATGTCTGTTCGCTTTGCCTTCCTCTATAACTTCGAACACTTCTTCCGGACTAGAAACGAAACGTTCTGTAGCGCCTTTAACGAACGGTACGCGATTCTTATCTTCATGTACGCTCAGATTAACCTTCGAAACTAGAAAATTAATATTATACGTAATAATTCGTTCTAATATTATTACACTTTTAAACTTTCTTAGTTGTGATATCCATATACCCCCACCACCAGCGGCGTAAACCACGTTTCGTTATTTTCCATACGCTGTTCGTATAATTTCCGCAGTCCCTCTTTTTGAACACTTGCAATACCGGGCTTCGATAATTTCTTCCACCGGAATTTGCTTCTAGTGCAAAATTCGTTCCAGAACAATTTCAAAAACTCCCAGAATCAGTTGTACTTTTTACTACACCATCGTGATTATATAATTTACTGAACTTTTTAATAAATTCTATCATTTTTCCGCGCATTGATTCTCTCGGCTTAAGAGTAATGTCATTTACTCGGTTTTTTCTGATTGTCCGGAACTATAACATCTTCAAATTGTTGCTGTAGCACACCACAATTTTCATCCAATTTGCTAAGTTCGAAACGAACACGTATCTCTGATTTCTGGAAATTAACCGGGGTCCAGCGTGTGGAATAATTTCTCATTTTCTTTTGTTAAACGGTGTTGTCGTTTCACGCAATTTGAAACGATATATTGCTATAACCGACATCTTTTTAAAAATGCGAAAAATCATATAATCCCGTTTACTAGATCGAACAGATTTTCTAAAGAACAAATTTGAACACATTCTCGCCGTAGAAATTCGTTAAATACACTTTTAAACTTTCAATAATTTACACCGGAAAAAAAAAAAAACATAAACGAATAACAGATTTTATTTTTAGACGTACATACGAAAAAGAGAGAGAGAGAGAGAGAAAAATATTTAATGTAACATTAGGTTCAAAATGCACAAGACGAATTTAGTTGTTTTTATTTTTTAAACATGTTTGTTAATAATATAAATAATCTAACTCATAAAACTGTTCGCATATAGAGCGACAGAGCAGAAACACGATAATTCCGGAATGTGTGGAAAGTTTTAAAACGCGGACGTAGAGTAAAATACAAAATAAGAAATATGCAGGAAAAAAAAAGGAAATTATGAGGAACAAAATTCGATCGGGTAGGATATATTTTACGAAGAAACTATTTAATTAAAGGAATCATATCAAACTGATAATATAAACTAAAAAAATAAAAAAATTAGTTCCGAAATAAGGTGGTCAATTCCAGTTAATATCTACATAATAAAAAAAGGTTATTCCAAGATCGCTTTCTATACGTGTAAACGTGTATATATATATATATATATATTTAGCAAAACAAAATAAAATCGAAGTTAATCACTAAAAAATTTATTACATAAATACAAACACGAACACGAAGCTTTTCGACTATGAAGTCATTTTCAACTATATATATATATATATATATATATATATATATATATATATATATATATATATATATATATATATATATATATATATATATATATATGTATGTATGTATGTATGTATAGTGCATATATATTTTTTCTCCTTTTAATAATGATAGTAATAATAATGCGTTTTCATCGATAGTAATATAATAATAATTCACCGGCGAGCGTTGTAATCGTTAATGAAGAGATTTTTTTTCCTATTTTTAATATAAATTATAATATTCTTAAGTTTGAAAGTTTGTACATGTAACGATTGGGACTATGTTTTGTCATCTTGATCGGTGCCCTTAAGTATAAGTACACTTTGTAAAGGACTTTCTACACCCAAGTTTGAAATAATTATTTATAACTTTAACCGACATATAATTTTCCTATTATCAAATCTGCACTATAGATTTTACTTTCATTTTTTTTTTGTTTTTTGAGTTATTAACGGTCCTTTGCACGCCTTTATACGTAGAATTATATACGACTATTATTAAAAGATAAAAAGAATTTAAACGAACGATACTAATAGCTCAATGGAAAAATGAACCGTAATGATGTTCATAGTCAAATGATCATTTAGTGGAAGAAATTAAAAAACGTAATTTATAACGTTACACCAGACTGCGATTATAAAAAAAAAAAAAAAAAAAACAATTGAAATTTTAGAATCGTATTAAAAGAAAAACAGAAATTTCCTCGCATCAGCAGTAGCTGATACTCTAAAGCACAATTCTCAATTAGGGTTATCAAATAATAAATTTTTCGTTTATTTAAAAAAAAATAAAAACTAAATAAGATACATAAAGCAACGCGGGGTAAATTTCATTTGATAGACATAATTTATTCGAAATATAATTTTTCATTCAATTTATAACTATAATTTATGAAACTTTTTACAGACGTAAATAATTATGAAATTTATAAAAGTTTTAAGTACTCTTACTTTCGACGACGATACATAACAATATGTCTAGATATAAATAGTCAAAATAAAATCCGAATTAAAAATTTAAAATTACAAGAAGTATTTAGTAATTAATTATTTCGTACATAAAACGACATATAGTACCGCGATAAAGCCTATTGCGATAAATTATAAAATACATATTAAACTATTCGTTGGCCGCCGGAAAAAATCTACCCTATAAATTGTAATAGGTGTACGAACTAGAATTGAAATTATAAACTAATTTTCTTATTTCAACCGGTAATACGAAGATAATAATAATATTCGGAAAATTTATAATCAACGAACGGGACGAATTATTCAGGTCGCACAATCTATAAACGTAGTAAATTAACTTTACGATAATTAAATAAACAATATGAAAAATAACAAGATTTTTTTTAAAAAATATGATACGTTTCTGAAATATCCTCAACATATAAATCTTTACGCTGTTCCCTATTTTCAATAAAAGATCCAAACTAAATATTCGAAATGAATTAATTATATATAAGTCAATTATTGAACCATTACTAATCTACGGTTGTCCTGTAACTACGTGCCTAAAACTACATATCAAAAAATACAATACAGAATGACTGCTGCCGAATCATATGCCCAAGTACACGAAGATACAAATTAAGTCGTGGAATACTTCATAGTGAACATACTCGCGAGTAAATTTTTTCTTAAATGTGAAACTAACTCGTCTCTCTCCCGTCAAAGCAAAAATCTAACTACGAATCGTTAGCTGTAAGATATAAAAAATATAAACAAGCGTCTGAAACATAACTTTCTGTCATAAAAGTGTCGACGATAATATTACGTTAAAATAAGTATAAAATAATTTCATATCGATAACCGAATGTACGTGTTTCCTTTCCTTTATTCTTTTTCTGTAGATGGGTTTTTTTCTTTGTTTTTCCCCGCATAATAAATTAATATTTAATCTATACATAAATGAAAATGTATCTTTTATTAATGTATTTATAAGAATTTTACATTGGACAAGGCGTACCAATAATTTATATTGTGAAATAGTTTATATATCTTTTATTTATATAAATAAATTTCTTCTTCTTCAACATATAAATCGCGAACATACTTTACCGATATTTCGTTTTGCGCTTTTGTCCTTAACACTACCGACAGCGAATGTTTAAATTTTATAATAATAAATAATTTATTTACAATTATAATTTATATATATTATATATATATATATATATTTTTTTTATTTTTAGTCGACCGACCGTCTATTTTCGAAACACATCTAATTTTACGAGATGTTACGCCGTCTCTATTACGCTTTATGGATGCGAATATTAGAAATTCAACATTGGAAAAAAAGATCAACGCGTGTGAGATGTATTTATTACCGACCGATAAAAAGTTATAAAAAGTTAAGAACATCGAAATGCTTAACAGATTGGAGGGGACACTGTGAAATTACGGAAACTATATCGAAAGAAGATAATTGCACAATATTTGGGACATATTTTACGAGAAGAACAAAATATACTGTACAAAAAATGTTAGCTAGATGGTGAAACATTAATGAGAAAAGATCGAAGGGAAGACCTCGATAAATGGTTCCGATGTTCATTAGAACTTTTCCGGTCGGCCGCCGATAGAAATTACTTTCGCGATTGCGCATCGCCAACCTTCGAAATGGAAACGGCGGATAAATAATAGTAAAACATACTTTTAAACTTTCACGGCTGATATTCGTACGTTTACGATTATGGGAATCATGAAATACAGTTTGACGAGATTTTGAAATCTTATAAAAAATAGATAAATACAGTTCCGGAATTGTTCGAGAAGCGATGGAAATTTTTAAACGTACAAATTTTAACAAAGAATACGAATAGCAACTTAAACTTTGATGCCGATTACCCAAATGAGAAGAAACAAGTTCAAATAAAAACAACTCCGTTTTCCCCCCCACGATTGCAAAAACATCGATAAAAAGATGTAGCACGGCAATAAAAAATCTGGACAACATTAAGCCACGATTGCGCTATTCTAAATTTTATAAATATACCATTCGTAACCGCCTTCAGTTTGAAATTGAAAACTAAGTATTTTCGAAATAATAAACATACGATGTTATATTATATAATTCTAAATTCTATAGAAATTATATAATTGTACGTTCGCAGTTACTTCGATTTTTAATGCCGTTATAATATTATTAAAGTTAATAATAAGAAATAATTTGCGTATTTGTTAATTTGTTCGATAAAATTAAGTCTGTTTTTATTATTAAAACGTTTTACTTTTGTAATTCATTATTTCAGTTTTTCAAAATTCGTAAAAGAAAAAATATATATAATATCTTTTTAATGTATACTATATAAAACGTTTCAATACTTTAAGATGGTAAACCAAGAGAGACCGACAAATTATACGTTCTCTCATTTAAGATTTTTAAGTTTAAACTTTTCGTCGCGTAATAATTAATGATAAAATGAAAATCTTAAATATGAATAATCAACTTACTGTCGAGCAAATCTCTTATTTTGTCCATATAAATTTCGAAATAAGACACTTTAATGTGAAATTCTAAATTCTCCTCCATCCCGTAAATATGATTAAATATATCATTTACGATACGTGGAATGATCCCTTGTTTAGACGTATCGCCGATGACACCTTCCATCGTATGCGTTTTCCCAGACGATGTTTGACCGTAAGCGAAAATTGTTCCATTATATCCGCATAATACGTCTAGGTATTAATTTAATTAAAAAAAAAAAGCAAAAAAAAACCAAGTCCAATTATAAATAATTATTTGTAAAAAAAAATACGCGGAAATAAATATAATCTTTAAAATAAAATTAATTATCGATCGTAAAAAATTGTACGATTTTAAATTGTCTTATCAATTTAATTTTAACTCGGTATTTTATTTCGGCGAGAATATTACAGATCGACGACTCAAAAATGATCATCAGAAATCGAATTATAAATAATCCTAATATTTCACGTAGAAGGCAATAACATCGTACGCGCCCTAGCAATAATATAGTACACTACAAAAATACGTGACGACAAAGCGATTACAATCAGTTCTCCCCCACCCCGGGTATGTGTCTAACTCGGCATATTATGATTGCTGTGTAAGCTACTTACAAACAAAATATGTATAGGTAAGTAGTCGCCTATCTCCGATACGGAGAACTTAATGATGATACTGCGTTAAATATTTCTTTGACGCGCGCATAATTGAAGTGTACTTTAAACAAAATATTCACCGCTTCAGTGATATAACGTTATATCAGAGACCAACTGCGATTAAAAAAAAAAAAAAGAAACATTAAAAATTTTGAATCATATTAAAAAAAAAAAAAAAACAGGAATTTCCTCGGTGTCAGTAGCTGAAACCATGAAAACTCCCCCGCAAAAATCACAATGCCGCCTACCCTTTAAGATTATCAAATAATCATTTTTCCCCTTTATTTTTACACACGCACACACATATATATATACATATAGTTAAAAATAAAAGCAAATAAGATACATTAATGAAGGCGGTAAATTATATTAGAAGTAATTTATTCGAAATATGTTTTTTTATTCAAATTAGTAAATGTAATTTGTAAAACTTAAAAATTAGTCGATTATTTTATTATATACCTGATACGATGGACTTCGCGGCTTCATTGTATACTTTATCTTGAGACGCATTCGGTTTAAAAACTTTGTCAAATAAAAATACTTTGCCCTAGGAAAAGTAGAACACGCAGTGATAATCATACAGCAAATTATTACGATGATAAAGGAATTTATTAATCGATCACACGCGTATAAAAATTAAAAGTACACATTCGAAACAACATAATTTCGGTTTCTATATGTAAATATTCAATTATCTGGTTGTTAATAGAGTATAAAATTGGTAAAAGACGTTATACGTATTTTCGTACATATAACAATTCTGAAAACTAAATTTCGATAAAAATGACCAAGAGTAAAAAACATTTCTCGCGCAAAGCAATATTTTTCGATCGAATTAAAATTTTTTAAAAGATCTTACTATGAACATTTCGATTTATCAGTCCTCCGGGTAGTGCGTTTTTTCCTTTAATTCTACTTCTAACTAAAATAAACCTGACTGAATGTTAGCTTTTCAAAATGGTGTAATTAATTTAGAAAAGTGAAAATTGTCCGGTAAATTTATCTTACAATAATTTTTATAAAAATAACATACATGCTTTTTTCTCGCATAAACTAGAATTCAGTGGGTTAGAATTATTATATTATTAATAAAACATAACTGATTTCAACACTATACTAATTTCAAAGTAAATATATTTCGATTTATTTTATACAAGAAAATAAAGAGTAATTACAATTTCATACATTAAGCATCATTTAATATTTTTCGCATCAAAAAACAGTTAATTTATAAAGCTAATTTTTATTCTTTGATTTCGAACAATATTAATACCAGATACATATATATACCAAATAGTACATCTCATTTAAAATAATATCGAGGTCAATTAGAAAAACTAAAATATAATCCGAATAAAAACAAATCCTAATTAATATGCTAAAAGCGACGTTAATGGGTTTTGAATAAATATAGCGAACTCGCCAAAATTAGAATTAACATCTAATTCGAGCAAATTATCTGTAACGAAATCCATAAAACATTTATTTTGAATAATATCGAAAGAATTATTCTTTTAAAAACTCGCATTTTAACTAACATTATAAATACGTGTACACCATATATATATATATTTAAAAATGAATTACATCGCTTATTTATATTCGTTAAACGAAAATTCATGTATACAAAATTATCTTTCAAATTCGATACTTTTCAACTTTAGTACTAAAAGTACAATTCTAAAACGCGAACCAAAATACGTTTCAATTATTATTCGAGCAAAACGTAGAATAAGGATGCTAAAATTTAAAAATAAACATTAATAATACTAATACCGTCTTATTTAAATATATCGAAATATAATCATTTATATGAAGAATAATACATCAACATTGCTATATGATCGATAAGAAAAAAAACGTTAAACCGTAATAGAAATAATATATAGAATAATAACATAAAAAGAGCTAAGTAAAAAATAAACATCTAATTACTCACTCCGATCGATATACAATTTTCATCCGGGCCAGAAGGAAATTTAACAATAAATTTTGATCCAGCCTTTTCTTCCGAATCGTTTAAAGGTCTGAAACGGCATACAACTTTAATACTATCTTCTGCAGCAATTTCACGTTCAGCCATTTTGAACGAACTTCAAAAATATATTACTGGATTCTTGCGTAAAACTTACTATTAAATATTTATGAATTTTCTTCAAACTTCGATAAACTCGACAAATACACTTACTATTTAGTTCGTACGCTTACACATAATACGTTTTTTTTCCCTTTTGTTATTAATACATTAACGACATTATGCCGAATAATTTCTGCATTTAATTAACGAACAAAATTAACTAGAGTTAAAATAACGTAGCCAATTTAAAACGTAATGAATAATTATAATAACACACCGAGACGAATGTTCTCATTATTTACAGTGTCGCAACATGCAGCGTCGCATTATATAAAACTGGCGACATATTTGGAACAAATTGATCGTAATGGTAAAGTGTAAAACAGATTATTTTCGGCGCGACCTTTAAAACCATAAAAGCTCAGTCGAATAAGAAACAAGTAGATGCCTAACGATGTTGAAGTATACGCCACCGAGGTACCTACGATGATAGGGCAGTTTGTAAAAGTTTATATACGCCACCACTAACAGAAGATTACCACTTTTACGCTGCTTTTCTCGTGCACACTGGCGTCACTGAGACCACAGACCAACAGCTTACTAGTCGACTTCATAATGGTAATGCCAAATAACGATTATGATCATCATTCTAATGAAAAAATATGAATTGTCGATGGCGCTAAATTAAATATTGATTTTTATCCTAAATAAATATGTATGAAAAAAAAAACAACGTAACTATATAATCATAATTATGTACGCAAAATAGCTTTCGTTTAAAAGAGAAATTATTTTTTCTTGGTATACCGAAATTAGGAAAATATTTAACAACGCTATTTTATAAATATATATATATATTTTTTTATACGAATAAATTAATTTCGAATTCGCATAATAACGATGTATAATACGCAAGTGTTTGCACATGTCGCAAACTTTGTTCGAAATTCTAAAACTTTAAAATAAAAACTAATTCGAAAAAAATAATCGGATAAGTGAAAGCGCAGTAGTGTTGCATTATAAAAAATCAATTGAAAATTAGTTAAATCACTAATATTTATTTTCTTATAGAAAACACAAAGCTTTTCGGTATTTAAAGTGAAACATTTTTAAAAAATCATAATTTTAAAATATAAATTAAATATAATTACTTAAAAATATTCGATCGTCAAAATATACTCCAAAAATGCGGTTCTGCTTCTGTTCTGTCTATTTTTTGAATTGTTGAAATTTAACATCGATATATTTGTTTATTAATTTTGTTTTTTTATATTAATTTTTTTTCTTCAATATTATTTTCCGGATTCTGCAATTTTTATATTTTATATTTTACTTTTGGACATCATACATCGCAACAGTAAATGAAAAATTTAAAATTCCACCAGTATACAACTTTTACAGAATCCGGAAAATAATATTGAAAAAAAAAATTAATATAAAAAAACAAAATTAATAAACAAATATATCGATGTTAAATTTCAACAATTCAAAAAATAGACGGAACAGAAGCGGAACAGCATTTTTGGAGTATATTTTGACAATCACCATCGAATATTTTTAAGTATATTTAATTTATATTTTAAAATTATGATTTTAAAACAAATGTTTCACTTGATAATAAATGCCGAAAAGCTTTGTGTTTTCTATAAGAAAATAAATATTAGCGATTTAACTAATTTTCAATTGATTTTTTATAAAAAATCACTACATTCCACATTATATAAAAAAAAAGCGTTGCATTATAATTATAATTTGCTCAATTATATAAATAGTCTTTCAATTTTATTTCCGCGTTATCAAGATTACCTATTGTTTCAGCTTGCTTTATTCTTATTTATTAAAACTTTAATTTTATCCTATGATCAAACCGTTCCTAACGTAACAACTAGATGAAAAATCATTTTCAATAGCAGACGAGAAAAATTTTTACATCGATAGACTCCTTTAAATATTTCTTTAATCGGAAAATAACACAAAACGCGTACACATTTTGACTTGAATTATCTATAAAAGCAGAAAGCGCTAAACAAGGTAGAAGTAGATAAAACGTTGCATCGCGGTGAAAAATATTTAATAACAATATAAGAACTATTTTTAATAAACATCGGAATATTTAAATTTGTTATTTCTTAGTAACGATTTCGCTTTCTTATCCAGGTATCAACCGTTAATTTTACATTTCGCCTAAATGCCACTAATTTACACTTATATTTATTTCTCTATAAATTCATTTTTAAAAGCGTGAATTATTTCATCACAAAAAAAAATCATCTTGTTCGTTTTTGGGAGAACAACAGAATTATTATAGCACATCGTCACAAAATTTGACAAAGTATAAATTCTCCCGCTTAAAGACATTGCGATGACAATGTAATTGAAGAAGTGTTGTTCCTTTGCTGCTTATACAGGATGCGCTTTTCGTAATATTCTATAATCGCTATCTTAATTCTATTTACAGATTACCTCCGGTAGTCCAAATCGGCATCAGAAGGAAAGTTTTCCAATGTCAGAATGCCTGTATATCTTATATTCAGGCGTTTGTTTCGGAGTTAACACAAAGAGCCTTCGTTACAGCTATAAAACGTTTCCAATAGTTTAATCTTCAGAGATGCAGATACGAATTCTTCACGAATGCTTAAACCCGTACATTTACGTCTCGTGTATAAATTAGACGGACCAAATGATATAGATAGAACACAAAATGAGAAAAATTTTTAATCGCAATTATTCGAAATGTTCAAAATAATTCACAAAATTGTCAACTAAACAAAATATATATATATATATAGAACATCCAACATCTATCTTGCTTATCATTTTATAATAACAATATATACGCTTTACAGTATAGTGTTTTTAGCGTAGTTTTTTCTGTTATTTATCACGGGTTTAAATGATAATTTAGAAGATGCAGTAATTATCGAGTTATTAAAACAAATCTATTTTCTCGTCGATGTATAGATGAAACAAATTTATTATAAACGGCAGATGGTGCTTAAAATTACACAATTAAAACGTAAAGAAGAAAATAAACGAACATTTAACGATTCTAATTATTAAAAATCTATCCGGTTGATAAATAAATTGTTTTGTTCTGTCTGCTCGTTATTTTTTTCGATCGATAATGGAATATGAAATAAAACTGGATTTTGAAATTTAAGTACTCTGTAATTGGCTATGTCTATGAAAAAAAAAACCAGAACACCAAACCGCGTAAAATGTTTCCTGCAATTAACAACATTTGGTAAAACACGAATCGGTCACGAGATAAGCAGGATAAAGTAAGTTGTTCAGAAAAGGTTTTCGAAATTTAACGATGTAGATCGAACAGCTTCTGTTTTGTTTAAACACGTTCGTTCTAGTCTTCAATTATTAAAAAACTTACAGCTGAAACATACGATACAGTTATGGCGGATTTAACCCGGTAACTCTGCCAGGTAGCTTTTTAAAACGTCATCTATGACAGATATAACACTTTTTCGAATATATACTAATTTTATACTTTATTTTACAAGTTTAAGTACTTAAAATAAGAATTATATAAACAACACTAAGCGTGTACAAAAATTATATTTTAATATAAAATATATATGAGAATGTTAACAAACTAAACGATAAAATAAAAGTTGACATACAAAAAAATTAAACGATAAACTAATAAAAGTTTACATATTTAGGTTTTGAAAAAGCTTGGAAGTCAACTACGAATAAAATTTATTAGTTACCATCGTCAAATTCTTGATTAATTTCGTCTTTTTCAAAACATTACTCGCAAATTTTTTCACGTGGTTCAGACACATGACGTCGTTTTTCACAATAAAATTTTGTTTTTTTATCCTCCGTTCTTGGACAAATTGTGCGCCTCGCCTTCTTTTTTTTTTTTTTTTTTTTTTTTTTTGTGGTTCTTTTGTTTCAATTGGTTGGTCGAAACCTTCGAAATATCTCTTTCTTTTTTTTCGCGTATTGTTCGTGGAATGTTTGTCGATCTTATTTTTAGCCAGTTTTTCACCAGCTCAAATCTTAAATCTCGTAAATAAATCCTTCGTGGAATTTGTTTATCTTCTGCGTTGTTAGCTGTGTGAATTATGTGGCTGTTGATTCCACTTAGATCCAACATTCTATAGAACACAACTAATGGCCACCTTTTGCTTGTTCTAGCTGTGGAGTATGAACCACATAGCTCATCAACTAACTCCAGACTTGGTTGAATTGTCAAATGTATATTAGGAAGTTTTTTATCTCCTGTTGTCTCGTCTGTGGAATTGTAAATGCATAGAAGATATCATTACAACATTTTTATTTTTCTTAGGTACATAAGATTGTAATTTTTTTTTGCTAAATTCAAAGTCTGAACTTTTTGATGGCCTGCTTCTAGTTTGTACAAATTTATTTGCAAGGTTTTTTTTTTTATTTTTACGTTTCCACATATGTCAATTTCTAACAAATCTGACGCGAGCGGAATGCTAGAAAACCAGTTATCACCTGTTATATTTCGTCCGGAACCCCAAATCGGCTGAGTTACATTACGATGCTATTTGCACTGTGTTTGATACTGCATATGGGCGCCTTGGGGTTGTTGGCCTACATATATTTCAAATGTCAATGAGTACCACACATTTTAGCATCTGCCATGCTAAATATTTTTATGTCATACTTCGCTGGCTTATTGCTGGCGAAATGAGAAACGTCATCTGAATGCAACAAGTTGCTCATGAATTGTACAATATTCAGATATCGAATACGATTTTACACAGTTATCCTGAAAACATTGAACAATTTCCCTAATCGGAGCAAATTTGTCTGTTTTACGTCTCTCGTTTCTTGTATTCAAATGTAATACATTTTGTCAGCATGTAGTGCCGTTTGATACTCATTGTTGTTCTAAAAATCTCTATTCCCACCTTGCTTTCCGACCACAAATCTTTCATTGACGCCTGGAACGAATAGATCCGGCGATGTATATCCAAATAAAGCATTCACTTCAGCGATGCAAGTTGGATAACAATGCACATTATTATTTGCACGTTTCAAAAGTTTTTTGTTAGTAGAATTTCTTGAATACTCCGGTCAATGAACAAATCCCAACATTCCAAAATGATCTTGCAATTTTTTGCATTCTGTTTTACCCCAGGTAAATGAACAACAATATGCCGAGCACGAGTACGAAATATTTCTATTTCCCGGTGTAGAGTTATCCATCTAGTGATTCCACCCTTTTCCTAAAATAGTACTGACGTTTGTGAGATCCTCTTCGTCTGAGGATTCTGCTGAGTTTTCCGAGTCAGTATTATGGTCACTCATGTGGCAAGAATCAACTTCAGAATCCGATGATTCATCAATTGTTCCTGTAACTTCTTCCTCTTCTAATCGAGAAGACGCCTCAGACGAGCTTGCTGCTGCTCATACGATCCGTAATTGAAAACCTTAAAAAATGAAATAAATCTCATTTATACACACAGACACACTCTACATTTTATATTTTATTTTTTAATTTCAAACTGTAATATACACATCGTAGAAATTAAAACATTGCAATAGTCAAATTTAATTCTGCAGTAGAACATTTAAAATCTACAGATAAATGTTTTTGTTTTCTTATTTTATAAAATAAACTGTCTTTTAACATCACTAAATAACATCGATTCCGGTATATTAATACTTCGATTTTTTTTTTTTTTTTTTAAATGCATTATTCGGTAACAACAACATAAATCCTGATTTAAAAAACAACAATAACAACGGTTCTCCGAAACTATCTAATTCGAAAATACTGTTTTTATGAACTAATTTATGATAAACAGTTCATTGATGACGTCACAACAGAAATCTACATTACATCTACCTTATTAATTCTTAGTTTATAAAATTAAATTTAAAAAATTATATTTCGATAGATAACACATATAGACGCGAATTTAAATTACCGCGTTAAATTTCAAACCTAGAGGTGTTGTAGTTTTTTCGTTAAGTGTACCTCAAGAATGTATAAGTTATGGAATATAGGCTCACTTTTAAAAATCACTTAATTTTTAACATCAAATAAATGCTAAGAAATAATTTAAATACTAACCTGTGTTGGCTAAAAAGAAAACAATCAAAATTGAGAAAACTTAGTCTTCCACGTGGGGATCCTTTGGCATCCCAGTTGATATTTTATAGAAGAAAATGTAACACATGTGAGTAGCACGATACGATACAAACCACTAAACACAAATAGATCGATGCTAAATAAATATTATTGAAAGCTACTGTGTTAAATATAAAATATTTGATGAAAATAACGTACGGGGTACTGTCAGCACACCACATGGGGGCAGTTGCCGGGTTAAACAAGCGTGTTAGAGATATTTTTTTCTACTAGCAAATTTTGTTCATTGTTTTACAGTAATAAGTTTAATTTTGTTACTTCAGCAGTGTTAATGTTAAATATAGCACAATATTCATTCAGACATTATCATATCTGCATTTGTTTCGAAATAATCTACAAGGAAACAATAGTTTTTAAGGAATTTCTTCGGAAAAAGTTACCCACTATTATAATAACAAGATGGAATTCGACACATTTGGTTAACGCGCTAAATGATTATAATATAATCAACGGTTTTAGTCGAGTATTAGACAATTGCGATAAATGGTACCGCAAGTAATTAAAGTGCACGGGGATTTCGATCATTTTAAAAATAAAATAACGCATGGTTTCTCACAAAACTGCTAAAATATATTTTACAAATTATACACGCTAAAAGTATGGACGTAGATTTATCTTACAAATAAAAAAAAGACAATTACCAGCTGTCAAAATATATTCAAAATGTACGAGATTATGAATTTATAAAAAGCTTATACGCTACAATAGGTTGATAGATCGACCGAAAGTTTTGATAATAAAATTTTATATAATGATTCAAATTAAATTTTCTCCCGAACAGCGATAATTTCGACCAATATTGCGAATTATTTCCTGATATAAAATTTAAATATTCGATCAGATTAAAAACCGAGTTAGCAGCGTTGCATTCATTAGAGAAGATTAGGAGAAAATAGTATCTTCGAATGAATGTATTTCGTCTATATTAATAATGTGTATCCTGCCAGGCCGAATACTTTTAAACTAAACTAATTGTTACAATTCCATCAAAAATATCATTGAAAAACAAAATTCGTACATGTGGCAGATCTAGTCAAAGTCAATTCAAGAAAGACAATCTGCGCTCGCTCTTTTATTGATAAGAACACGTTATTAATGAAATTGAAAGCAGAATCAGAATTTAATTACATGATTAAGCACTTTACATCTAAGATACGTAAGCGAGAATAATAATTTGTAAATATAAGTAAATTCCGTTTCTTCGCATAAATATGTGTATACTCTCACACGCAAGAACCATCTTTTTAATTTAATTATATGATTAAGCACTTTACATCTAAGATACGCTGATTCGAGTGAGAATAATAATTTGTAAATATAAGTAAATTCAATTTCTTCGCATAAATATGTGTATACTCTCACACAACGAGAACCATCTTTTTTTTTTTTTTTTAGCTCGAATATATTAAATATGTTTTGATTGATTTTGTATTTTTTGATTTTTTACTGAAATTCAAGTTTTATCATTTTTCTGTATTATGTATGTACGTTAGACATTTAAAAATATAGTAGTAGTTTAAAATAAATATCGCATTACATATCAGCTTAAGTGCAAGCTACACTTTTATTCTCGGTATCCGTCACTAATAATCGGATTTCAACATACACTTCGGAGACGTTTCTTGTTCATTTCCGCTGCGTTATCGTTTAATGTCTAATCGCCGATATTGAATTCTAATTTTTCAGGCGCTTATTGATTTTAGACAACCTGTTATGATTCGATCACTCATTTAAAGCAACATTTACGCGCTTGTAAGTGGATTTATATCACACAGGACAGGCATAGTCGGCTCTTAAGACAATACACGGATGGTGTGTAAAATAGTTTCTCACGAATTTTCCGCTAGCTCGCGTATAATGTTATTTTTTACGGTAACCTTCATTTGTGTTTTTTGAATGAAAACGTTCTATCTAGCGTAAATACCAGGAACCTTTCGGTGAAATCTCAGTTTTTGCCGTGTAATAATATGTAACTTCTTGCATTTTTAATGTGTACGTGAAAAATTGCTGCTCGCATCTTACTCGAATTAGGCTTGAGCTGATCCACTATTCATTGAGTTCACTGAACATTCTTCTGAAATAATCTTCAGCTACTTCAATTTTTTTTAACTCGATATGTAATAAAATGATCGTTTCGAAAATTAGCTAATAATGTCATACATCTTACAGCATTCCGTTTCGTTCTTTAACGACTGTTTATTCCGATCAATGCAACATAAAATCGTCGATTAGGAAAACGAGAGGTTAGCTTACAATCATTTGTGGAACACGATAATATTGTTCAGATGACAGCCGTTTGCAATTTAATAAAAGGTTGATTGCAGAATTTGATACTTCCCGGAACATCAAAGTATGGACTCCATTGATGATGATTTCACGCGTTTAAGTTCACTAACTGTGATAAAACTATCGTAAGGTTCGTAGTCCGAAGAAAAGTAGTGAAAATGTTTGGAAGTTTGTTTACGGCTTAATTTCTGTATATTTTTCAATAACAACAATTATATAAATTTAAGATAATTTATTGCTAATAACCGGTATATAATATATTTGTTATAGTAATCGTGAAATAATATTTGACCGTATCTTGAAAAATATATCACGACTGATATAGTGTATATAAACCTATGCTGCATTATTTGCATTTACAAAAAACTCCAGGTAATGCAAAACCGGTATTGCGGAATATCATTAAACGCTCCTCGATGGACTGAAATACAGTACACGCATTCCACGCTAAATATTTCTCATATTTATAATTATATAAATTATCAAAGAAATTTTACGATAAATATATCTCATGAAAATAACTTAATTTCGGTAATCGGCGATTATAATATGCTTGATCTCAGCGTGCGTTACACTACATATAAGCATCGTCGTATTAAGCAGCGATTTCTAATGTATACGATCGGTTGATTTTTTTATTTTATTTTTATTTATTTATATACAAGTCAAACTAAATTTAATATACAATTTAATAGTTTTTTTTTTTTTTTTTTTTAATTTTTCCTATTGTTATTTTATTACTTTCTTTATAATTTCTTTAGTTTTGTAAAGTCATTTGGTTGTATTTCTAAGGTATTAAGGATACTATATGTGTATGTACATATAAATTCTTCATAATTTATAAAATGTTGTATTGAAATATACTATACTACTAAAAACTCATTTACTTACTTATTTTAAAACCATATTTATTATTATTATCTTTTTTTTTTTTATACGGGCGCCGGCTGCACTAACGGGCCATATGCGCCCACAGGCTTACTGTGGTCCTAGATCTGATTTAAGAGGCTCAGTGAATCCGGGAACAGGAACACATTATGAATATGGCCAGTAGATTCAGATAAAAGTTGAGGTAAAGAAGGAGGAAGGCTGTGCTGGATTCTTAATGTTGTCAGAGCATGACAGGATGTTAGTATGTGGGGTATGAGCAGTTGAGACATTCGGCAAAAGGGATAGAGTGGAGGGTCTGTGCCATGAAGAAAATAGGAATGGGTAATGAGTGGGATATACGGACTCTTGTAAGGATAATATTTTTCTTTCTTGTTTGGAAAGGAAATGGCAGTTGGGATAGTGGATTAGGTTTGATTAAAAGGAGGTGGTTCTGTTCATTAGACTTCCATGCACGACACCAAGATTTAGTTACGAGAGATTTCAGGAAAGCTTTAACGTCACTATAGAGAGAGAGAGAGAGAGAGAGAGAGAGAGGCGAGCGGAAATGTGTGGAAGCAAAGACGCCTCTCTGGCAGCTCGGTCAATAGCCTGATTTCCAGGAAGACCGATGTGTCTGGGAATCTAAATGAAAACTATGGAAACTTGAGATCTAGTAAGGAAGTCATGGACAAGCAGAATGCGTTGTAGAAGTGCATTATCCGTATATAGGTTGTGGAGTGACTTTAAAACATTGAGTGAATCAGAAAGAATAAGGAATTTGGAAGAAGACTGCGTCATGGACAGGAACTCTAGACACTTGAATATAGCAAAGGATTCAGCTGAAAAAATGGAGCAGGACTTAGTCGAAAGCGATGAATGACACAGGGGATAACGAGAAGGCAGACCTCACACGCCTACCCGATTTAGAGCCATCAGTAAAACAGCACACAGCGTCCTTATATTTGGAGATTTCAAGAGCAATATAGTTTTGAAGTATATGGGGTGGGCATAAAAGCTTGGAAAGGTGGGCAAGTTTCAAGTTTATATATGGAGTGGTTGCAAAAGCCCCAGGGTGGTGGGTCAGTATATATATTGGAAGAAGAAGGGGATTAAGAATGAATTTGTTAAATTGAGGAAATAATGATAAGAATTTATTTTTGATGCTAATTGCATATTTAGGTATTGTACAAAAGATCATTGAACGGTAGGTTAGATAAGTGTGGAGGTGAGGAAGTTACCTGTCAGGATTTGCCTTCGGTAACATAAAGGAAGTAATCCCGATTCACTATTACGATTGATTCATAAGACTATATAAATTTTATTTCTCTACGGCTAGATGAATAAAATTCTGAAAAATGATAGCAAATCGCACTGGCCCTCATTATGCCTCGAATATCTTCGAATTTTTCGGACTCATCATCTAATAATTGGTAGAACATTTAATTTTAAAAATTGATGAATAATATCAGTACTTGCACCTGTAAAAAGATAACCTATCGAAGAAAATGAGAAAAAAAAATTAAAAATAAATAACGAAATTAAGAATTTTATTATCTAATCCTCGAGCAAATCGACGTGTGTTTCGTTTTTGTTACTAGCGTATGTAAACATTTCCATTTGCCCGTATTCTTATACATGTCCATCTTTTATGCTCAAACTATAATCCAACATCATTTAAAGTTATAAAAAGAAAGGAAAGAAAAAACTAGCTTCTACAAAAATATATTCCGGTTTTTAAAGTTTAAATTTAAACGAATATCGAAATTTCATAATTAACAAATTTGAATTTTTAATTGTTCCTAATTACGTATCTACCGATAGCTCCGTTTCTATTTTTTAAACATTACACCATAAGTGCGATTGTTCGTTTAATTATTCCGAACAGATTAACCGACGCAATTATTTAGCTCTCCAAATGTCGTTACGAAATTATTAAAATTAACAAATAGTAAAACTCAAAAAACCTTAATATCTGCAAGATAACAAAAGTGACCGAGTTGAAATATACGCGTTAGATAAGTTGACGCCAGTTAGGTAAATGTTTGGTTATCGTTAAATCGGTGATGTACCACGGTGCACGAACAACCAGCCGGAGGATTTCTGAATCCGTCGAATAATCGCTAAGAACAGTCGCATACCGTAAAAACTGGTTTCCAAACTTGATTATAAATCGATAATTTATTTTCAGCGGACACTTCCGATTTCTCGTTGTTTAATATTCGGCGCATTTGTCTCGGTTATAGATTTAGCTCAGTCCGTTTTGCTATTATGCATTTTCACCACGTTAGACGTCGGTCAAGATGCATGCCGAGATACAATTGCAGCGCCGTTCAGAACTATGCCTTCTGTTGGATCAATTCGTCCGTTAGTGAAGAGATTACTCGTGTCGATTTTGCTTTCATTCATCTCGGCCCTCTGTAGGTTAAGACACGACGAAATTTCTTTGACTGCTGCCTGAATAGTACCGCGTACTCTGTGACGTGGCATACGTCAGAATACAAAATCGCAGTGTCATCAGAAAAAGTTGTTACCTCAACATTAGAGGGTGCAAGACGAGTCGAGTTATGCGAGTGTCTTGATGTGTACCTTGTAGGAGAGGCCTCTGATAAGTAAAATTAGCCCCGAGTCGATGAAATAACATTAGCATATCGGACTTTTCCGTCGGGTCGAGAGGTTTTATTCTTTTCAACCGCTTACCGTCTATATCTATTGCCATCAACGTTGCGCGCTGCTAACGACTAGTTGGGTACGTTGTAGTTTGTGAGAATTAGTAACGGTTTGTTGCAGTTCGAATTCCTCGGCCGTCTCGATGCAACGATGATGCTATATTACGACAGAGAAATTAGAAATTAGGGTAACTTCGCGAAGATATATCAGAGATGATATGCGAACTTTTATATAATGCGACACTTAATCATCGCGATTTTTCTGATAAATTTCAATAGAATAAAATTTCGATACGCTATATTCATCATTACACGGCAGTTATTTACCGATCGAAATCGATCAATAGATATATAGTTGAGCGATTTTTTCGTTTTCAATGTATTTAGATTTCATAAATACAAATTTTATATGCACCTAACGTAGTACACACACATACATATATATATATATATATATATATATATATATATATATATATATTGATGGAACGTACAGCGATTTCTGCTTTGATGATATTTGCCGATTATCATCGTCGAAATGAAAATAATCACACGTATACACTACTAAGCGAAATTTTACATATACACATACAAAAAAAAAAAGTATAGAAAAAGAAAGAAAAACCGATATATAAAGGAAGGAAATAATTTACACACATATACAAAAAAAAAAAAGAATATAGAAAGAGAGAAAACCCGATATATAGTGTGACCCACCAGAGAAGCCGGACGGTTATGTTGTTTTTTTCAATAACTCAAAAATTACTCGACCAAAATTTTTGAATGAAATTTTATTTAAAAATAGGAAAAGTGGGAGATCAGCTTACGATTATTTATACCGTTCAGATGACCGCCATTCGCAACAATACGTTCATTCGGTCTTTTTACAAAATTTTCGAAGACTTTTTCGAGCAGAGGTCGCTGAATTTTTGAAATTTCTTCAGAAATCCGAATTTTCAATTCTTCCAGATCTCGTAGACGTGTTTCGTAAAGGCGGCTGCTCCTAAGGTATCTCTATCGTGTAATTTTCAATTGTTTTCGAAACTTTCTTTGAACCGTCGTGATCGATTCACGCTGAAAAAAATAACGTTCCACACGAAACTAGCGCTCCTTCTCGTTATAGAGGATGTCGTGATAGCTGAAATTGGGCAAAAATGAATATCACGTGTGTATACTAAAAGTGGAGCACGCGGTTTGCGTTTTAGTAGTGTTACCAACTGCGCTATTAAAAAAAAAAAAAACCGTCCGTTGAGTCATCCTATACAAAGGAAGGAAATATTTTACACACATACAAAAAAAATATAGAAAAAGAGTGAAAAAACGATATATAAAACGATATATAAAGGAAGGAAATAAAAACCGTGGACGGGTGCGAATCAATTAAAAATAAAATATTCTATTAATAAATAAGCTTTTAATTTTTTTTTCGCCTTTTTGTACATTGAATATATTCGTTTTGGTACACATACAAAAACCAAAAGAGAACAACAACAAAAAAACCGCACATTACACACGTCTATACTTACATACACATACAAAATATACGGAAACTATAAGCCTACAAAATATACAGACACGTATACATATATATCTTAGACGTGCATTCGTAAGGAAAGGGACATCAATTAAAGTTTATCAATATATATATATATATATATATATATTATTTCTTTTTTTTTTTTTTTTTTTTCGACGCGATTAATCAAGGGAGTAATTATAAAAATTATCGATGATAATAATAGTAATTATATTACCGTTACGAGTTTAATTAACAAGTAATACTTCTATCGAGTAGAATAATTTCGACGGTCGATCTGGATACGCCGTTCGATTTTTTATCACTACTACTATTACTAGTACTACTGTTACTAGTACTACTACTACTACTACTAATATTATTATTATTATTATTATTATTACTAATACTATTATCATTATTATCGGTTTTATTATCATCTTCATCGCATGTCGATCGATTTTTTGAAAAATGAACAACGTTTTCTTGATGATTAATAACGCACGGCGAACGACAATCGTTATATATATCGTTATCGCTATTTATATCGATTTTATTATCGTTTATCCGACTGACTTGTTTTTTATCGAATTTTTCATCGATATCACCTAGACCGTTATTTAAAGAGCAGAATTGCGACGACGACGACGACGACGATTTCTCACTGTCGGCCGTTCTGATGATAATATCGATTTCGTCTTTCGACGATTCCTTATCTTCATCTCTTTCTTCCTCTTTATTATCGGCGTTGTCGTGTTCTTCACGAGAATTTCCATTACAACCGTTAAGCACGACGATCGACTTAGAGACCATATCGTCTTCGACTTGTACGCACGGCGATAACAACGTTTTACATATCGGGGAATTATTTAACCACGGATGACGCAGACACTCATCTACGGTTAATCTTTGACTGTAAAACAAATATATATATATATATATATATATATATATATATATATATATAATATATATATATGGATGTATTAATTAATAAAATTACACGTTTGTTCGATAGAATATTGTTTACAGAAAAAATACCTCAACAAAATGGAATGAGACAGAAATAATATTATTACATAAAAAAGGAAGTAAAGAGTATATGAATAATAAGTCTTTTACCAAATATCTGCTAAAGATGATGATGATGATCCATTTACTTATCGTATACTGCTACGAGGTTAAAGGCACGGACACGAAAGCTATAGTTCTTGAAACAAGCCGGTTGCACGTAGAAACACTAAATCGTTACAGCCGTTTTCCGAGATGGTCGAGCATATATATATATATATTTTTTTCTAGCGTTATGAATGTTATGAACTAATAATACGAAAGCCGATTGGATTTTCATGGGACGCCAAGCCAGAAGTTAATGGCCTTGTGTTTCTCGACGGCAGAATATGCATGCCCCGTATGTGTACAGGCGAATCGTGCTAAGAAGGTTGATGTAGTCCTAACCGAAAGAGTACGCATTATAACAGGCATACGACGAATGCCAATTTCTTCGTGGCGTGCCAACGATTGGGAAGATCGCCATAAATAACTGTCAGGTTTAAATGAGCGCAAGTTGTTTGTAGTTGGTGTGAATAACCACAACATATTCCATTTCGCGCGGATTTGTTCGTTTATTATGATGCGAATATCATTTGGATCTGATGGAAGATCAGGAATAGACCGCATACAAGCCGCCTGTTTAGCTGCTATTTCTGCTAGATCTTTCCCAACAATACCAGTGTGACTTGGAACCCATATAAATAATGGTTAAGGGGAATGACCGGTAGTCTCCTGGGCCACCAGATGCTGAGTTTTACGCTTATAATTACTGATGCTGGTGATTGCTGAATGAGAGTCGGTGGCAAAAGCACATCCTGTTTAGAATTTATACCGACAGAGCTAATTTTATAGCGTAAAGTTCAGTCGAGAGGATTGAAAAATGAAAAGGTAGTGTAAATCTGATTATTATTTCGTTGGAAGATGTTACTGCACATCCAACAGGCAGAATTTTAAAAGGGTTATTGCGAAGTTCTGTTTGGAGTAACGAAAGATTTACTTCCACATTCAGTGAGATCCACGGCGGCAATGCAAGCGTATAGTTCTGATAAAGAGGAGGAACGTCTGCTTCGATGTCTCTAGGTATTGACATTGCTCGTGTTAAACAACTGTTTCTGGATTTACTACTAAAATTGATTTCAGATCGATGGATTGATTCAGGCAAATTTAGAATATAAAACGAATAAAAAGGCTACAAATTGCAGGCGATGGAAAGAAAAATATTAAGGGTTACTGATAAAATAAACAACAAAGCATACAGTCAAGAACAGATAATCTAATGGAGATAGATAGAAAGAAAACTAAAATGGACACGGTTTAGTCATGTCGTGCGGAAACAAGCAGATAGCTGGGCTAGAAAATGTATAGAATGGATTCCATTGGATAGGAAAGGGAAAATCCAAAGGCCAATAAGACAATGGAAAGGTGATATCGTCAAATATGTGGGGACCAGTTGGATGCAGAAAGCGAGAGATAGAACAATTTGGAAGCAAATAAAAAAAAAAAAAAAACGAAGTCCAATTAGTCGGTTTTTTAATTTAGTCCGGTTTACTTTAATTCTTTATTAGTACAGTTTAAACACGGCTGGACAAATGAAAATATCCTTAAATGATAATAAGCTATATAACGAAGAACAGATATACATAAACTAAATTAAATGTATTTAAAATAAAGTTAAAAAATATATTTCAGTTGAAAAGTAACTAACAGATAATTTAGAATTGTATGAACTTTGTAATATAAATCACATAATCATACATATTTTCGATAAATTGAACATCGATAAATATGTTTTAATACATCAGTTGTATATGTAATCGGTGTTTTACAAAATCGATAATTTATTCGAGTAATACTAATATCGATATTCATTCAGACTTTCCAGTCGATTTAACAAAATTTACTAATATAAGATAATTTTGGAATTGTTTGAAATTTCGTTAAATCAATAGCTGTAATCGTACAAATTTTAGAACTCCATTAATAAATTAAGTATATTTTAATGCAACGTGAGTATACGTAATCGATGCAAAATCAATAATTTATTCTAGTAAAAATATAACTAATAATCGCCGTTTTTAAAATTCGACTACTTTTCAATCGGTTCTAACAAAACATACTAATATATTTAATACAAGTATCATATTTTTATAGTCAGATTTTTTTTTTTTTTAATGTAACTAGAATTAATATTTTAACGTAATATTTTGTATAAATTTTATTAAAACTTTGAACATTTCTGGAGACAGACAGTTATTGTTTTCTTAATGACAAACTTATTTATTGTGAAAGTTGATCAAAAATTCGAGAAATTCAAACAATTTTTGAAAATTGCAATTAGTGTTTAATTGAAAATAAAAAATCGATTTGATTTATTGCAGCATTGGGTATTAAGGGGTGATATGTGAACGCCGAATTACAGCTTGAACGTTGAAAATCTGTGTTGAAAACTATATAAATTCAATTCAAAGATAAACAATGATTATGTGTTTTCAAAATCCGGTATCGATATTTAAAAAAGTTACATACCACATTATGATATCTTGACAATGCAATTTTCTTAACATAATATTAAATCTAAAGGCAATTTTTAAGTGCCGCTAAGTGAAAATTTATTGGTCCTTGAAAAAGCCAGAGGTGGAATAAAGAAACCAGCACGTAAAATAAAGACATGGATATCAGCTGAAACATGGAAGACAATAAGTACGCGAAAAAAAATAAAAGGCAGTGGTATGAAAAATGAAGAGCCTATTAATAGATACAGAGTGTAGAACTGATAAAAATAAGTTTATAAACGACGTACGCAAAAAGATATAGAACTAAACAAAAACAAAAATGAAACGCGTGACATGTTCAAAAAAATAAAACAGATAACAAGAGATTTTCAACCACAATCCCGAGTAATAAGAAATGAAGATGGTCGAATTGCACTCACAGGTGAAGTAGAAATCAGATCCAGATGGAGGGAGTACTGCAGAAAACTTATGGGAGGGTAAAGAAGATAGACCGATAATTGAAGAAGCAGCACTAATAAGTAAAGAACCAAGCATACTAAAACATGAGGTTCATGCGGCTATAAAAAAATTAAAATGCTTCAAATCATCGGGAGTAGACAATATTGTTGCAGAAATGTTTACTGAACTTGGTGATGCATTTACACGTAACATGCCAAAAGATATGGGATACATGCATATGGCCAAAAAAAACTGGACTAAATCTATCTACATACCAATCCACAAGAAAGAACCACGACACATTTGTAGTAATTACAGAACAATAGCGCTGACATCTCACGCAAGCAAAATAATGCTGTATATTGTACTACAAAGAATTAGAACATACTTAATACCTCAGATCTCATTTGAACAGGCGCGGGCTTTATGCCAGGAAGAGGAACTCGGGAGCAGATTTTAAATATTAGACAGATAATAGAAAAATGTAGAGAATTTAACGTTAAGATCGTGCTGTGTTTTGTTAACTATAAAAAGTCGTTCGACTGTGTAAAATGGCGAAAAATGTGGAAAATACTTGTAGAAATGTGAACAGGATTAATTAAATCATGATATGACTGCAGTACCGGTAAAGTCAGAATAGCTAATAGTTTAACAGAAAGCTTCACAGTAAGAAAGGGTGTCCGCCAAGGCTGTATATTAAGTCCAATCCTCTTAAATATATGTAGCGAATGGATAATTAGAAAAGTCTCTGAAGACTGGAACGGTGGTGTAAAGGTTGGAGGAAAACGAATAAATAATCTAAGATACGCAGATGATACCACCTTAATTGCCGCATCAGAAGATGAAATGTTAAAATTTCTAGATAAAATAAAAGTCATAAGTCAGAAATAAATAAAACTAAAAGTAAAATTACGATTATCAATAAACAAAATAAAAACAACCATATACAACATATGGGCGATCTACAAGTGGTAGACGAATATATATATATATCTCTCGGGACGATTATTACCAGCAGAAGAGGATGCACTGAAGAAATTAAAAGGCGGATTGCAATTGCAACGACAACAATGTCTAGATTATCTATAATTTGGAAGAGTCACGACGTAACTTTGCTGACGAAAATACGTATAGTGAATACATTAGTGATGTCAATCTTCCTCTATGCGTCGGAATGGTGGACTCTCAAGAAAAAAGACGTTCGCACCATAGGGACGTTTGAAATGTATTGTTGGAGGCGGATGATGAGAATACGATGGACGGCAAAGCGATCTAACATCTCAATATTGCAGGAGCTTGGAATAAATATACGGTTGAAAGACACGGTACAGCAAAGGATTGTTAGTTATGTAGGACATATTTTCAGTTATAATGGTCTTGAAAAGCAGATTATACAAGGCAAGATGAAAGGTACCAGGAGACGTGAGAGAACACCGTTAAGATATACATTGATCAAATAAAACAACTGGTCGGAATACTACTATGTCAGTGGATAAGATTGGTCGAAGACAGAGCAAAATGGCGCAGAATTGTTCAGCAGATCGGTTCATAACACTCACGATGCTCGGATCGAGTGATCGACGAAGAAGAAGAAGAAGTGAAAATTGTTTAGTGTTAATTGATTCGATGATTAGAAACAAAATACGTGTGCAACGTAAAGATTTAATATTAGCTAAAAATTTTTAATACACCACATCAAATATAAAACACAAGTAACTAACAATGAATTGTGTTTTCGAACGTCTTTCAGAATGCAGGTGTCAGGACGGAAATACACGGTCACTGTATTTCGAACGAATTTCGGATATCTAAATACATACGGTATGAGCGCAGTGAAATGAAGTATTACAAGACGAGCATGTACGTCATAAGCGCTTACATTTCTTTTCGTTATTTTTAAACTAATCTAATTAGTGCTAAGATATTGTTTTGTTAAACCTTTACTGCTATTCGCGCGATTCCTCGCATTTGTAGAGTGTATTATTATATTATGTATATATTTGGTAGGGAATTAATGGAGTCTGCCAATGGATGAGCCTAACATCGAGATCGGTTATGGCACTGAAGACAAATATATTAGGTAAATAAAGACGATTTGATTTGAAAATGATTTGATATAAAATATGTACGTTTTTTCATTATAACCTATTAATAATAATAATAATAATAATGATATTTATGACGTACTTCACATCTTGCACGAGGGTAGCAACGATGAAGTCTTTAGCGTAATCGGACACTTTATGAAATAATTCGTCCGGAAACGATAAAGCGCATTGAGCAATATTACAAAAGGTTTCCTGTTTTGTATCGCCGGCGAACGGAGAATAGCCGCTCAATAAAACATAAGTCAATACTCCGATGCTCCACACGTCTGTAGCTAACGAAATCGGCTCGTAATTTAGTACTTCCGGAGCTGCGATTATATTTTAATTGAAATAAAGTCGAAAATTAATAACGATTAAAAAATTTTTCATATTTTACCTAATTATGATTTATAAATTACCATCGTCGTCGTATCGTTACCGTGTGAATAGTCCATTGTATAGGGTGACCCAGAGAAGATTGACGGGTTTGTTGTTCTTTGCATAGGACCAAACATTTCTTAATGACATTTAATTTAAAAATAGTTTAGCTAACAATTATTTGTGGAACACAATAGCGTTCAGATGACCGCCGTTTGCATTCATTCTGTATTTTTACAAAATTTTCGAACACTTTTTCGAGAATAGGTTGTTGAATTTTTGAAACGTTCGAAAATCCGAGTTTTAAGATCCTCCAGATTTCGCGGTCGTGTTTCGGTAAACGTGGCTCATAAAGTAACCCCACAAAAAAAAAAATTGCGAAACTTTGAATTCTTTTCGAAACTCTCTTTGCACTGTCGTGATCGATTCGCGCCGAAAATAACATTTCACGCAAAACGTTCTTTCACGTTATAGAATATCATCATAACTGAAACTGGGCGAAAAGAATCTCTCGTGTGTACACTAAACGTGGAGCACGCGGTTTGCGTTGTAGCAGTGTTACCAGCTGCGCTATTTGAAAAATAAAAACCGTCCGTCTTCTCTGAGTCATCCTATACATTATATTACGAAATGGGCTAGCGTTTTAAGTATATATGGGAAATCGACGAGCACGCACACGATGATATAACAAGCAACGGTAGTATGTCATTGCTTTCACCGTGTTAATTAAGAGTCATATATTTCAGGCGGTTACATAGTCATGTCACTACGTACTTACATAGGGTAATGGGTAGAAAAATTAAATTTCTATATTGCAACTTTGATAGATTAATTGGCAAAAACAATAAATAAATAAAAATGTACACTCCCATATATATATATATATATATATATATATATATATATATATATATATATATATATATAAAGGTACCAACATAGAGATTTTTTTAAACCGAACACTGTAATATATATATATATTATTTTAAAGCCTGTGTTTACATCACTGATTCGATGTAGGGCTCCCCTAATCTTTTTCATAGATTCCTATCTTGCGTTTCACGAAGCCATAATTTCCCTGCGACTGCTACAATATCATTCGTCCACGTTGTAAGTGGTCTCCTTGTGCGCGATTTCCAATATACGGTCTGCACAGGGTCAGTTCTTTTGTCCACCTTTCATCTTCTTGCGTATCAACGTGACCAGCCTAATCAGGCCCATTTGTTCAGTGCTATCTTTATTCGTCGAATTTTGTTTTGTTTCCGATATGTTCTGATTTAATCCTGTCTCGTAATTTTATGCAAAGCAAAGTTCGATTTCTGTTTTTCTTAATGTTTTTATGACTTATATAATTTTTAAAACTATTTTCGCGGTCAATATTCATAATTAGATAAAACAATTTCGAAATAACCACGACAAAAAGAAAAATTCAACAACTTCAACAGAGAGGATGGCTTCCAACTTGATCCAGCATGGAGAAAGATGACTGGTCAATTGAGAACTAATCATGTGTAGTGTAGTTTTTTTCTCTATACAGTTAAGGTAGTAGCTTGTTATGTCAGGGTTAGTTCAGTTTAGTTCTGATGATGGGCACGGCATGCTGCTTGAAACCTAAACTCGCGTTTATTAATATATCGTTTTACTTTTATTAATATATCGTTAAGGGCTAAATTTCTGCAGCGTAGGTTAGAATTGGAATCACACATTAGTTAAATATTGTATAAGTTTTATCTTATGGTATGCAATCTAGCCATTTTCTATTCTTTTCTCAAGTTCAAATTTGTTTCCTTGTTTTCCGGTCGCGGAAACTTTGCCCAAATATGTAAATTGGTCCCTTTCTTCCTACTTGTATTTGTTTTATATATATATATATTAATATATATATATATATACACACACAAACACAAAATTCGCCCCTGTTAAAATCTATGACTACATACATATATAAATAACTTCGCGATAACATAATTACTAAAGTGCTCGACTATCAACCGGATGGCCGACGGTTTGTGTAATTAAGTAATAACGTAAAGTTTATAAAGTTTTTCATCATTACATAACATTTAATTATCACGCGGAATGCAATGGCATCTAACTCCGTGTAATATGTTATGCTTTAAATGCTGGTCTATCTTGTACGTAAAAATAAACGTATGATGACTAGCCACGATGTTTGGCAACGAACAATACGACATTGATATATATATATATACGTGTGTGCGTGTGTTATAGAACGAAAAAAAAAATTTAACGGAGCGCATGTTTTCCTTCGAAAATACGATTAATTTTTTATAGAACGAAAGTTTTAAAAGTTACTGTGCATATAAAATTATAGCCCAGGGTAGTACACTGGGACCATTCCTGTACTCCATTTTTATCGCTGATATTTCAGAAAACTCGTTTATTGCAACATCCTTGCTGATGATACAGCAATACTAGCTACTCATCACTGTCCTGATACGGCTTCTCGACAGCTACGCAGTACTATATCGATCTCATGATAGAGCTACGCAGTACTATATCGATCTGATGATCGGTTTTACAAATGGAAAATAATGATCAACAAGTTAAAATGCATCCATATGATTTTCGCAAAAAGGAAATATCGATCGTGGAAAATATCAAATTAAAATAAACGGAAAAAATAATATCACAAAACCCTTGTGTGAGATATGTAATAATTCATCTAGACCAAAACCCAAACGTGATTGCCGCACATTACAGTTAAGAAAAACTGAACTAAATATTAGAATCAAACAGTTACACTGGGGCTACTATAACAATAAACTGTCGTTTGTACAAGATGATATTAAAACCGATATGGCTTTACAGCTGCGAGCTATGGGAATGCACTGTAAAAAGCGATAAACAAAAAGTTCAGCGATGATGCCAAAATAAACTTTTGCGTATGATAGCCGGTGCTCGATGGTACGTGTCGAAATAAGATTTCCAGATAGGGTATATATGTAGAATATGAAATCCTCTGAGCTATCCGAAAGGTACTTATCGAGACTGGATTTTCATGAGAATCCGCTAGCAACGATGTTGCTAAATTAAGAAGTTAATAGAAGATTACGAAGAAAACGCACATCACCGATTTTAAGTAGAGTCGATGTCGCTAATTAATATGATCTAGGTATTCGGCCGCTGGGTCGCGACTACTTCTAAAATAAATTTCTCATCACCACATCCGGTTCATGACAAAACTCTCGTCAGTTCCTATTTGGCGGTATGGAATAGAGTTGTACAGCAGTACTTGCAAGAGTAATCCTAGAAGAATACAGCAACAACAGTTCAAGATACTCCGTACTATTGCGTCTGCTCCATACTATGTTTCTAATTTGACACTGCATAAAGATCTCAAGATTCCATATGTCAACGATATTCATGTCATGCAGTATAAGAGGTTATTCGACAAATTTGAAGTCAGTAGCAATCCTAATGTTCGCAGAATGCATTCAGACAGTCTTCCAGACAATCCTCCAAGGCGTCTGCGCAGGAAGTGGTGCCGAGATGCAATTCCAATCACTTAATAAATCTGGTCTTATTCGAAAAACAACACGTTTTTTTTTTTTTCATTTTAATTATTGTATTTGACCATTCCTATACTATTCCTACAAATATTTAATTCCGATCAAGTTAATATTTTCTCTTCCTCATAGTCTAGTGTCTTACTGGAGTCACTAGACTAATATTAATTTCCTACTTACGTGATCACCGTTGTTTGCAGCAATTAATGCTGGTATGATGTTTAAAAGAAAAAAAAAAAAACCAAAAAAACTCTCGTCAGTTATATAGATGTACATGTGATTAAAAAAAACAATTACGATTTTCATTTTGTAACCGTGACGATGTGAAGCGATTTTTCGCTTAAAGTAATTGTTTCGTAGACTTTAATCAAAACGATGTCCGTGATATAAAATTCGAATTACATTTACCGATAAATATGCGGTAAAAAGCGTATTTTTAAACTTGTAACATTCGAACGGTTAAACGCGATCGAGCTGAAATTTTCAACGTATTAGATAAGTAAAGACGAAATTTTCAAAATGTTATGCTCAGAGTCGAAGACTAAAATTTCAAAATTCATAATTTCCATACAGGCCATTTTCAGTTACTTAATAAATTAGATGTATGTACAAAAATTTCACCGAAATCGTTAGAACCGTTTCTGAGATTGCCGAGTATACACACACACACATATATATATATATATATATATATATATATATATATATATATATATGAATTGCTTATTTAATAAGATAAGATGTATCACATATATATATAACATCGCAGCTAGTGAAAGGTATAGTTCATAATATTGAACGTTATCGATCGCAAAATATTTTTGCATATTTATTTTTGACGAGTACTTACCGACGTAATCTGGCGTTCCGAGAATTTCTCTTAATTCGATTCCTTTTTCAATAATCCTTGATATACCGAAATCACAAAGTTTAATATCGCAGTTCGGAAATGACGACGTTATTAATAAATTCTGCGGCTGCAAAATAATAATTAGTAAATTTAACGAGACCTGATAATAAGTAATAACCAATAATTAATAATAATTATATCGTCATAATAATAATAATATAACCAGACCATAATAATCATAATAATTATTATTACAACGATAACAATAATGATATAAATAAAGTGATAAGCGTAGTAATTTGTTTTAAAAAATTAATACTGTGTAATGCTATTAATTTGTTTAAATAAGTAAACTTTTCTGACAGTTATGACAACTTTGTGCACACACACACACACACATATATATATATATATATATATATATATATATATATATATATATATATATATATATATATATATATAATATTCATTGAGTAGTCGTGACCCTAATTGGGGTATCGTGAATTAAAAATGAAATGAAATATATATTTTTCATTTGATTTTACATAATATAAAAATTTATACAGTGGAGTACATATATAACAACCTCGACCGCATTACAAATAATAAATAATTACTTAATGTATAATAATAAATAGCTAAAAGTTAATAACACAGGAAAAGTGGAAAAAACCTGCACAAAAGAAAAGATAAAAGATTAAAACTAGAAAAAATAAAGTATTAAGTAAGTAATAGTTAGTTGAAAAGTATTTGATTATAAATTAAAATTATCTTAAGAGTAATCTATCTTTAATACGACGATGTTTATAACGTGTATATGCGGAGCAGCGCCATGTCGTAGTCTCCAACCACTGTGATCAGTTTGTTAGTATGCGCCTGACAGTTTGCGTAAAATTTTGCCGAAATATTACAGATATAATTCGAAATGTAAGGGAGGTATAATGCATGTCTTTAATTCTGTGGTATCTAGTGGCGTTTAAGGAAATTCTGCAGCAGATATTTTGAACCAACTGTAATTTTTTGATAGTACTATTTGAAACTGAAAACCAAACAGGACAGACGTAAGTTAATCTTGGACGAATAATGGATGTATATATCAGTTTTTTGTTTAGGGTAGTAAGGTATGACCGACGGTAAAATATGGGAGAAAGAATACGAATAGCTTTACGAGTTTTGTCAATTATGTTATTAATATGGTTATTAAACGTTAAACGGCGATCCATAATGACTCCTAGATAACGTACTTCTTCCTTCGAAGGAATTCTGTTACCATTGATAATGATTTCGGCAGGTAGTGAGCCATGTATCTTGGTAAATATTATGGCTTCTGTTTTATCAGTGTTAATTTTTAGTCTCCAGCGTTTATAATACTTAAAAATTGAGGACGCAGCTTTTTGTAGATGATTACTAATGGACTCGGGTCTATAAGAAGAACAATAAAGTGCTAGATCATCCGCGTAAAGTGCAGTATTAACTAATGATAATTTAGGTAGGTCATTGATTAGAATTAAAAAGAGTTAGGGTCCTAAAACTCTACCTTGTGGAACCCCAGAGGTGTACATTCTAATAGAGGAATTATGAGTGAGGTGAGTTACATAAAATTTTCGATTACTTAAATATGACTTAATTAATTTTATCAAAATCAACGGATAATTCTATTGTAATAATTTATAAATAATTCCATTGTGCCACGCCGAATCAAAAGCTTTTTCCAAATCAAATAATAATAGTCCTGTATATTTATTTAAATTAAAGTTATCAGTGATATAGTCAGCAATTCTAGCAACTTGGTGTACAGTTGAATGACCAGGCCTAAAACCAAGCTGCTGGTCTATAAGAATATTATTTTTAGTTGCAAAATCCTGTAATCTAATTAAAATTACTTTTTCGAGAACTTTGCTAAGAGTACTTAGTAAGCTAATGGGTCGGATATTATTTACATCGGAAATATTTTTTCCCGATTTGGGTACGATGATAATTTTAGCAATTTTCCATGCTGAAGGGAAATAAGAAGTCGTAAAAATGCCATTTATGATTTTTGTTAAGAATAGCCTTACGAGGTAAATGTTTAATCATGATGGTAGTCAAATCATTAGTGCCGCGGGTTATTTTATTCTTTAAAGATTTAATACATTTGTTAACCTCAGTAGGCGTGGAAAGAGGTATCGGAGCAGCATTATTTATATTTAGTAAAGAATTTTTGACTTTTTTGTTAACTTTATAATAATGTGTACGAGGAATTAGATTATCGTATTGTGCACCGATGGTAGAAAAATGAGAAGCGAGTAGTTCTAATTTATCATTTAACTTATGCAGCATCTGATTAGTGACAGGGTTAATTAAAGGTGGGAGTATGGTGGTTTGTCTTGTAAGTTTTCTATTCGCTTTCCAAGGACTATTATTTTCAATCGATAGGTTTGATAAGAAAGTATTCCATTGATTATTTTTCCAATTTTTGAGCAGAAATGCAGTGAATTTAACTAACAACACATAGGTAATTCTAACAGACTCGTACCGAGGCGTGTAAACTTATACTTACTTGTTTTACGTTTGTAATAATTTTTAAGAGATATTATTCTAGATATATAGTTTGGAATTATTTTGGTTGAACAATGAGTCTTATTTGTTATTTTGGGAATGTTAAGATCAGCTGCCTGCAAGATTAACAGAGTTAAATCGGCAATGGCTGAATCTGTGACCTCGGGAGTAAAAAAATTTTGTTGTAAATTGATATTGTTATTAATATATGTTCTGAATAGGTCCCAGTTAGCCTTTTTGTATATGAATATTTTTTGTGATGGTAGTGTATCTTTATTCGTACAAGTGATATAAGATAATATTGGATTATGATTAGATGATAACTCGGACAGAGAAACAGGTGTTGTAATGTTGTTGAAATTTTGAACTAATATTAAGTCGAGAACGCTTGGTTTTTGATTACTTTGAAGTGGTATGTATGTTGGGTCAATAGACGATAATATGTCAAAGTTATATGTGTTTGAGGCACGATATAAAACTTTACCAGCTACATTATGGCTATAACAATTCCATGATCTGTGTCGACTGTTTAGATCTCCTATAACAAGTGTTGGAATGCGGTCTTTAAATAGTAAACCTAAGTCATAGTCGAAGTATATTGAATCTTTGGGGTTTCGATAAACGGATATTACATTAAGCATAGTTTTATTTATATAAATTTGGATACTAACAGTTTGCAAAGATTTAGTCAAAATAGTGGATAAAACACTGTGTTTAATGGTATTGTGGACAAGGAGAGCTACACCCCCGCTGCGTTTGCTTTTGTCGGATCTGTATATATAATAATCGGGAATTTTAATTGCAATTTTATGATCTAGTAGATGGCAGCGATGCCTACATTATTTTCCGAAAGGAAGTAAATTAATTCGTTAATTTTTTGTTTTATGGAATTTGCATTCCAACCTATTAGGGTAATGTTAGACATGATAGTTTATGGGGTGAAATATTGTAAAGCACATTCAACTATTAACATAATCTTAGTTAGGGGGTCAGAATTTTTAGACTTTAATAATTTTTTATTAATTTCACTGAAAGCTGTTACTATTTTAGGAATATTCAATTGTTTAAATAAATTAAATAACTCAGAAAAAGTATGCTATCAGATCCGTTATCAGTAGACGGTAGGAGACTACCCCTGGCAACACTCGCATATGATTTAGATTTACTTAAACTATTACGATTAATATTAATATTATTATTATTATTACTTATAAAATTATTAGTATCGTTGTTAATAATAGGGCTAACGTTATTTACTACCGTGACATAATCACGTTAACGAGTAGTATGTAGTCGAGATAATGCTCGGTTACGTGCTTTACATTCTGTGGAACTGGCAGCATAAGGTAGGTCGCAATTAGCACATTTAATTTGTAACGAGGTACAAACCATGCTCTCATGGTTAAGCCCGCACTTAACACAACGGATTGGCATGTTACAATTGGATGATACATGTCCATATAATTGACAGCGGTAGCAACGGATTGCTCCGTTTCGTGGTCTGTATTTTTCCCAAGAGACTACGCAGTGCTCTATGACTTTGAGTTGGAGTAGTTTACGAGTATCTGTGCCGTTCGGAAATTTTATTAAATAAATAGGTTGGGCATTTGAATATTTAGTTTTAAATGCGGTCACATCAACAACAGCTGTAACCTTGGATATCGCTAGTTTGACTTCTTCGACGGAAATATCTGTTGGTAATCCTTTTAATACCATTTTAACTGGTTTTCTATCAGAAGGTAGATGCGTATAAAAAGGCGAATTTTTCTGTCTGAGAGTATTAATGAGGAGATCATAATCCGAAGTAGTTGAACAATATACGAAATATTTTTTACCTCTAACTCGTATTTTAAATTCTGAGTTTAAAAGCGATGTAAATTGTAATATAGTTGCAGAATAATTTAGGTTAGCTTGTGCCGTGATAACAACGGGCGGTAATCTTTTTGTGTTATCAGTCGGTTTAAATAGTGTTTCATACACTTGCATTTCATCGACTTTTAACGGGGCAAACCGGTTATTATTATTAAAATGATCATTATATCTTAGCCGTTGCGTTGTGCCAATGTCCTGTAAAACATAATCATGCGTCCGTTTCGCTGTCCACGATATGCTAAGGAGCCCCGCCTCCAATACCACAACTTCAATGAGTCAATTCTCTTTTTATCGAACTTTTTCATTGTCCAAGTTTCCGCTGTATATAGTAAAATTAACTAAATTAATTTTTACGCTGTTTTGCAATAGAATTATTTTCCAAATGCGGTTTAGTTTTGTCGTTAAATTTTTAGCTATTTCTCCTTTTGAGCCGTCCTTTGCTTCCAGAAGCGATCCTGGGTATAGAAAACTTGGAACGTTTTCACAGCCGATAGATGTTCTTTCCTCTTGTGGTGTTTTACATTCTTTTTGTCGATAATCGTAATTTTTGTCTTGCTTTTATTTACATTATGATCATACTGTTTGCCGATATCTTCCAGATGTTCCAGTAGTTTATCCATTTGTTTCATATCTGCTGCTATTGGAGTTTTGTTATTCTATATATATATATATATATATACATATATATATATATATATATCATCATCAGTATTTAAGAGCATTGTCTTGTCGTTGTAGCTAGCAAATCCTCTTCTGCCATTCTTTCCTGTTGCCTGCTATTACGTTCTTCATCTCTTTATACACGTTATTTGCATTCTTTCTTTTACTTGATCCATCTACGTTGTCCTAGGTCTTTTCGTTTTTCTTCTCTTTTCAATTTTCCTTCGATTATGACCGTTTGAACGCTTTATACCGCAGTATGCGTCCTAGAATCTTTTCTCGTATTACTATTTTCGTTAGTTCCTTTTTTTTTATTTATTATTTCCAAAAACTCTGATTTTTTTCTTCTGTATCGATGATCTTTTCATCCGGCGGTGGGTGCCAATCTCACATTTCGAACGCCTCCAAGTGTTCTTTTAGGTTTTTCGTTACTGAATCGTATAATTTCAATTTCAATTTATTTGATTTTTGTTCAGTACATTCGAATATATACAGAGGCGTTTGACAGAGTTTGGCACTCGGGACTGCTATATAAATGTAAACAGATATTTCCATTGATATACTACAACATTTTGAAGTCCTGCTTGGAAGAGAGACATTTTCAAGTGATTGTCAATAATAGTCAATCATCTATATACAAAATTACGGCAGGAGTACCGCAGGGTAGTATACTGGGACCACTTCTATACTCCATTTTTACCAGTGATATTCCGGAAAACTCGTTTATTGCAATTTTTGCCGATGACACAGCAATACTAGCTACTCATCACTGTCCTGATACGACTAATCGACAGCTCCAGAGTACCATTGATCTGACGGTTGATTGGTTTTGCAAGTGGAAAATAGTGATAAATGAGCTAAAATGTAGCCATATCGTATTCACAAATAAAAAAATTGATCGTGGAAAATATCAGATTAAAATAAGTGGAAAGATACTACCACAAAATCATTGTGTGAAATATTTAGGAATTCATCTAGATCAAACACTAACATGGTTGCCACACATTACCGCTAAGAAAACTGAACTAAATATCAGAATGAAACAGTTATACTGGTTACTGGGACCTATGTCTCAACTATCAATTAACAACAAACTATTGCTGTACAAACTTATATTAAAACCGATATGGCTTTATGGCTGCGAGCTATGGGGATGTGCTTCCAAAAGCAACAAACAAAAAATACAGCAGTGCCAAAATAAAATTTTGCGTATGATAGCTGGTGCTCCATGGTACGTGTCGAACGACACGTTGCACAGGGACCTCCGGATAGGATATGTAGAAGATGAAGTCCGCTGTCCGAAGGTATCTGTCGAAACTGGACTTTCATGGGAATCCGTTAGCGAAGAAGCTGCTAGAACAAGAAGAAACCGGAAGATTGCGAAGAAAACGCATCACCGATTTCAAGTAGAGTCGGTGTAGATAATTAATAGGACCACCCAGGTGTTCGGCTGTTGGGTCGACTCCTATTAAAATAATTTTCGTTCACTAAATCTAGTTGATGATGAGAGTCTCGTCAGTTCTAGATCTTAAAAGTTTATATTAAAAAAAAAAAAAAAAATCGAATATGTACAAACATAAAAAAAGAAACCAGTTCGAAACACAACATGTGACATTCTTCAAAGAAGTAAAACAAAAAATTTAAAAATAAATAAAAATATGAACGTATATTTGCACGAAGCTTATACGTAAATAGATTAGACTATATTTATGTAAACATATAACCCAGTTATAATTCTGCACGTGCACCAGGTCCACAAAGACATTGTATAATAAGCGACTACTGTCTACGTTAAATAGATTCATAATAAGTTTTATCACTCAAATTATATACACATTTGCCGATAAACATTCAAACATTCCCATCCACTCTCATTCGGCTTCTTGTTGGGTATTTAAAAATTATTTGCACACATTGAAACTGCAATTAAGTTAAAGGTTGCAACATAAGGTAGTACTGTTCAAAACGAAATTGTTACTTTATTATGTAGTACATTTTTTGTTAAAAAAACTAAGTAAAAATATATGAGATATAATAGGTATGCACACGAGCTATAGGAAATCAGACTGTCGGTATTACAATGATGTGTACGTTAAATTGACAAGTATTTGTATTACAAAACTTAAAAATATTACGAATCTAATTAATTTACAATTAACAAATCTTAGCTCGTAAGTATTCAATTAGTAATTTTCTACGTCTACGTTTATAATTAGTAAGATCAGTTTTTAATTCTTTAGGTAACCTGTTGAACTTAACGGCACCGACATACACAGCTTGTATACGCATTTTACTTTCATTGTAACTAGGTACCACCGCTCTAATCTCAATTCGACGCGTTAAATTTATTTAAATTTTTTAATACAAACAGTAATATGTGCAGATTATATAAACCATCTAAAAACTTTTTATCCAGTTTATCACTATTTTTTGGAAGTATTAGATTTAAAATCGATTTTTGTAGAATTCTTTGATATAGTAATTTACCATACCGCCTCAATGAAGTATTCCGAAAGTCAAAACAGGTTATAATAATAATAATAATAATAATAATAATAATAATAATAATAATAATAATAATAATAATAATAATAATAATAATAATAATAATAATAATAATATATTCCATGTGTATGATTTTAAACGTTTTTTCCGTATTTCTATTTTCACGTTTTTATTAAATAAATCTGCTGTTTTCGCAAGCGCTTGTTTGACTACTGCAATTCTTGTTCTTATTTCTGTATCGCTCCTCCTTGTGTATTCGCTATTATACTATCCAACGTTACTAGAATTTTCGTTTTACGTTTAAATTGATTTACTTTAAGTATTTTTCCGAATATCGTTATTTGTCGTCGTAATCGCGGTTAAGTGTCGTTCAATAATGCAATATCATCTGCAAATATTATACAATGTATCCGTTGCCAACGTAATAATTACATTTTAAATACTAAAAAGTTTAAATGTAATTATATAATAAATTACATTTAAAATACTAAAAGCTTAATTATTATATAATAATAACATTTAAAATATTAAAAG
Source organism: Coronaproctus castanopsis (assembly GCA_032883995.1). Classification (NCBI taxonomy): domain Eukaryota; kingdom Metazoa; phylum Arthropoda; class Insecta; order Hemiptera; family Monophlebidae; genus Coronaproctus; species Coronaproctus castanopsis. The sequence goes on along the minus strand of CM065054.1, from coordinate 100,142,559 downwards.
CTTAATTATTATATAATAATTACATTTAAAATGCTAAAAACCTAATTATACATACGATACAACGTATATATATGAAATAAATGTTTATTTTTAAATTCAAGTCATTTTTCCTTCAAGGATCTCAGTTTCTGTAAGTAGATTGACACCTAATGGTGTTAATTGTGTACAACGACGCATTGAATCATCAGTATACGTCGGTTACACAGTTTATTATTATATAGTTTTTTGTAACCTGAGGATGGCGTAATTTTCTGAAAATTTTTGTTCGTTAAATATATATATATATATATATATATATATATATATATATATATATATATATATATATATATATATATATAAAGAGAATATTACTTAAGAATAATTAGTAGAATAGGAAGAATTTTCAAGCTGTAAAATAATTCTGACAGCTACTATGTAAATTACGTAAACAAAATATCTGAAAAGATCGCTACAATTAAAATGGACCGAATTTACGAAGAAATATATATATTATATATATATATATATATATATATATATATATATATATATATATATATATATATATATTAGAGATGGCTAACAACTTAATCCGGGACTCAGAATATTAAAGAAAACTAAAGGAATCGGATATCTTTGTAATAAAAAAAAAAAGTAACGTTCAATCTACACTATAACGATTACTAATCTGTACGAAGCGAGCACACACACACACATATATATATATATATATATATATATCTACATGCATGTCAAACTTATAGAATTATTACTCGTTCTGAACATTTAAATTATCTAATTTAATTTTATAACGACGTTTTATTTACACACAATAATGAAATCTTTCTTTAAATATGATATCCCTACTTTGCTTTATTCAACTTACCTAATAGCAACAAGTTTGTTTACCACTTTATTTCTCCTATAGAACTTCAAATAATAATATTATTATTATTAAATTAAATTAACGTGCCATATACAGCAGCCAAGGCTAGAGACACGATAGGAAAGGAGGATTAGATTGAGGAATAGAGAGACCGGATAGATGGAGGAAGATAATTAGGTTCGACAATGAAACATGATCATCTTTGAAGAGGAGATGGAGCGAAGGAGGAAGATTAAGATACGCTCTAATATAATTACATGCATTAATAATATACCCATCTGAGGATTGTAAATAATATAATTCTTCTTTCTTCTTCTATGTGTCATGTCCTCGAAGAACGTTGGCGATCATCTGCTTGACTTGCTCTTTATCTATAACTTTTCGGAATATTTCAATTGTATCCAGTTTGAACCACTTCTTTAAGTTTTCCAACCACGTTATTCTAGGCCGACCACGTCTACGATTACCATTTATTTTACCCTGCATGATTAGTTGAAGGAATTCATATTTCTTGTTCCGCATTATGTGTCAAAATATTCCAGTTTTCCTATTTTCACTGCATTAATGATTTATACGGTTTTTTGTTCAATTGTCGTAGAACTTCGGAATTTGTTATCTTAGCCGTCCAAGGAATCTTTAGTATCCTGCGATATGTCCACATTTCAAAGGCTTCTAATTTTTTGTATAAAGCCACTGATATCGTCCAGGATTCGACTCCATATAGCATAAAAACATAACATCGTAGTATTCGTACCCGCAGGTCTATCTTCAAATTCCGGTTTGTCAGAACTTTATTCATTTTTTGAAAGTATGTTCTCGCCTGTTCAATTCTGGATCTGATCTCAGTGGATATTTCCCATCCATCATTAATATGGCATCCCAGATATTTAATCGATCTGACCTTTTCGATCGTTCCATTGTCGAGAAAAAGAGTGCCGTTAATCGTGTTCTTTGCGCTACTAATAGCCATCCATTTTGTTTTTCTCGTATTTATATATAAACCCATGCTTTCATTAAGCGCGTACATTAGTTCTTGTAGGTCTGCAAGGCTCGTTGCAACCACCACTGTATCGTCCGCATAGCGAATGTTATTTACAATGACTCCGTTAACTGGTACGTTTTCCAATGATTGATTCTTCAAAAATTTTTTCTGAATAAATATTAAATAAAAGAGAGGAAAGAACGCATCCTTGACGCACCCCCTTCATTATGATGACTTCTTCTGACATTTGACCATCTAAACGTACAGATGCGCTTTGATTACAATATAAATTAATTATAATTCTGATGTCGCTACTATCCAATCCTATTTGTTTTAATATTTCAATGAGTTTATCGTGTTGCACCGTGTCAAACGCTTTTTCGTAATCCACGAAACACGCGTATATGTCTGTTTGAACCGCACGACAGCGCTGAATGAGCATTTGAAGACTAAAAAGAGCTTCTCTGGTACCAAAGCCATTTCTGAAACCAAATTGTGTTTTTCCGATGTTCTGTTCACATTTGCGATATATTCTTTGGTGTATAATTTTTAGAAACAATTTTAAAACATGGCTCATTAAACTAATGGTTTTAAAATCTGAACAATGTTTCGCATTCTTTTTCTTAGGTAGTGTGATAAAAGTTGACTTTAACCAATCCTTTGGTATTTTCCCACTGCGATATATATTGTTGAATAATTCAACCAAAATCTGAAGTGATTGTTCTTTTTCTAATAATATAATTACATGCATTAATAATATACCCATCTGAGGATTGTATTAGACATAAATTAAGATTGTATTTTTTTATTAGCCGCATCATCGACGCTCTTTATAATAAATTATTAGAATTTAATATTTTTCCCGCCAGTTAAAAAAAAAAACGTGCAAACACAATTAGGTTAAATGTAAACTTAAGCCTAGATAAAATAAACACAGGGATAGTGGTGGTACAGACGGATTTGTGTTTATTGAATGCGTTTAATAAAGTGTAGGACAATAAAAATCGTACTAAAATTCCGTAATATCGCAATTGTTAATAACACCACTCGATGCGGATTATTTAGAAAAGATTTATCTACTGAATTTGCATTAGCAGATGTAAATAGCAATCTACATTCTAACTCACAATGTAAAAATGCATCTTCAGGCGCTTTCACTAACTGCAATCGGCAACTTATCATTGATTATTGTCCTTACTTAAGTAATAAACTCGATTCATAGTATAATTTGTAATTATATAAAATTTTTCCGTTTATATAACTTCTTCTATGTGCTATACTCGTAATAGAGCGTACACGAATATGCCGACTAGATTTCACATGTTGTCGCGCATTTTCGCATCTGCCATTAATTGTTGTAACGAAGATGTGTTGGTGCAATTTTTAATAATTTCCAGCCAACCTGTCGTCCTACTTATTCCCGGACTTCTATTTCCTTCTATCTGTCGTCGTATGATAAAAAATTTTATTGGAGATTTCAATTCAAAACATATAGTTCGGAATTATATCAATAATAACCCTGAAGGAATTACGTTGCTTAACCTATGTACTCAGGCGAATATACAAATTCTCGCACCAGGCGAGACTACACGTTTTCCGATATTTTGGATCTTACGCTAACTGAAAATGTTAATAATATTACCAGCATCCGGCAAAAAACGATCCGACTTTTATGGCCTTTTTTTCTTCTTCTACACGTCATTATCCACTAAATAATTTCCCCTTCCGATAGCCCCAAATAATCGATGATTTTTACTAATAACTTTGTTTTTTATTATATATATATATATTTATTCTGATTTTATTGGATCCTTTTTGGTTCTCACCTCTCTCCGCCGCACTAAAAAAAAAACATCATCGTTGGCTACTAAAAGTGAATTTCAATTTACATACAAACAGGTATACACGATTTTATTATCATTATGATCACCCTTAAAGCAATAAAAATACAAATACAAGCATATATATATATATAAGTGTGTGTGTGTGTGTGTGTGTGTGTACATAGTATTCATCATAACCAGTTATATAATAATCTGGGACGAGACAACTCGTTTATTTTTGCGTGGGAAAATTAGGAATTTTGCTATAGTGCAATCATCATCATCCTATATCTACGTGTTGTTTTTTTTAAAACAACTACTATACGACGATAATAATATTTTATTAATAATAATAATTAATCCGGCTTACTTTCAAATCCAAATGAGCAATGTTGTAGGAATGAAGAAAATTCAGACCTTCCAATATTTGTTTGAGTACACGTATGGCTTGTTGCTCTTCTAAACCGTCGTATACATCAATAACTCGCTGTAATTCACCTCCGGCAACGCTGCGTATGAAAAAAAGAAAAAGTCGCAATTAGAATAAAAAAATTCGAAACGATACGATTTAAACCGATTATTCTTAAAATAATTATTTAAATTAAAATTACACGCGGAAATACGAACGCAGTAACGGAAAAAAAAAGAGAGACAGAAAATAATAAATTTACAAACGGGAAAAAAATTTCTTCCTACGTTTAGAACCACATTATTGCTAAAAGAAAACAGCTCGACCAGAAATAAATTGGTTTGTATCAGCAGAAAATAAAAAGCTGTTGCGTTGTAATCTCGAAACATTAACGGACATATGGCACATCCAGATCTATGTAACTACTAGCAATTGTAAAAATCATGGAGCGATTCTAGGCGAAGATACTTCGCAATATATACTATTGTAAATAAATAAATAAATAAATAAATAAATAAAAAGTGTATTTACATTTAAAATAAGAAACAACAAATATCGTCTACACGTACCGAAATAGTGCAAAATTCTCCCCGTGTATCGCGATATATAAATATAAAAACAAAAGAAACGAAGCTTAAAATAGACTGCAGGAAAAACCACCACCAAAACCTGCATGAAATAAGTATTGAATAAAATAAAATAATAACATAAAATATAGTATGCGATAATCAGAGTAGCAATAAATAGGAAAATAAATAACTATATACATAAAATAAACTTAAACTTAAATAATAACTATATATCATCGGGAATTACGCATCGTAATAATGTATGTTTAATTCTTTTATGTTTATATTTCTTATATTTTAATTGGAGACTAGTGCGAGTGTAGTCTCCTATATTGTTTATAATGGAATACTCACTTAGAGTACAATCATAAAAAAAAATTTTTTTGGTTTGCTGATTTATTACTTGAGATGCACGTATGGTAATTTCAAAGTTCTGTGCAAACGATCTATCCTAGCATAAAACGGAGATTTAAGAATAATTCTGCAACATTTATTTTACATGGCTTGCAATTTAGATAAGTTAGAGTGACTTGCGTAAGACCACACAGGACACGCGTACAACATTATCGGTCTTAAGATACATTTGTAGATAATTAGCTTATTTGCAGAATTAACGTAGCATTTCCTATTAAAGACTGGATATAATTTAAATAAAGAGGCTTGAGTTTTATTAACGGCGTGTTCGATATGTTTAGAAAAGGTAAGACCTTTATCTAGAATAACACCAAGATATTTGATCCGAGTCTTCCATTGTATGGGTATGTTATTTATTATTATAGGAGTTAGAGAGTTTGGTCTTCTTTTTGTAAATAATATTGACTGTGTTTTATCAGTATTTATGTTAATTTTCCATTTATCGAAGTATGATCTTAATTTCTCAAATCCTATGCTTAGCCTTCTTTGAATAGTATCTGTACGATACGACGTACAATATATAGCCGTATCATCCGCATACAACGCCATCTGAAGGTGTTTATCCATGGGAATGTCATTAATAAATAAGAGAAAAAGATAGGGTCCAAGTATACTCCCTTGAGGTACTCCAGCTAGTATAGACCTTTCCACAGAGTTACAATCATTTATTTTTACCATAAATTTCCTATCTGTTAAATAATCTTTAATAAGTCTAACGATATAATTAGGAAATTTTAGTTGAATTAATTTATATATTAATCCGAGATGCCATGTAGTATCAAAGGCTTTCTCAATGTCTATGAGAAGTAAACCTGTATGTTTATTTTGATTAAAACCATCTGTTATGAAATCAGTAATCCTCGCCAACTGCATAACTGTTGATAGTTTACTCCTGAATCCAAACTGTTGTTCAATAAGTATTAATTTGTGTAAAAGTTTGTATTCGGCTGAGAATAATTTTTTCAGCTATTTTGCTAAGATTACTGAGAAGAGAGACAGGACGTAAATTAACCGGATCCGAAATATTCTTACCAGCCTTAGGGATGGATATTACTTTAGACGTCTTCCAAGAAATGGGGAAATGCGAAAGTAGTAACATAGAATTAATTATGATAGTTAATTTAACTAGAGCTTTAATGGGTAGATTTTTAAGGAAAATCGTACAAACCTTATCCAACCCAACAGACTTTTTATTTTTTAGTTTCTTTATATGATTATGTATTTCAGCAACAGTAGTTAGGTCCGCTGCTCTCATTCAATCAGAAGAAATACGTAGATATTTTTTGACATTGGATTTGACTTTGGCATTCTGATAAGCAGATGCCATGTTACAATTCTGAGCATGCACCCCTGAGTATATATTAGCTAAAAGTTCACTTTTATCTTGATCCGAATAGACGACTTTATCCTGATAATTTAACGGAGGTAAGTATGTCCGAGGATTAGTAAATACTTTGACTTCCATAGACCATTATCACGGGACGATAACGAATTCAGCTTAGATCTCCAACTATTATTATAGTTTTCTCTTAATTCGTATTTGACTAATCTACATAAATATTTAAAGAATAACCTATATGTAGGAATACGGCGTTTTTGATATCGACGTCTAATGAAATTTTTAAACTTTATCAATGTAATAAGTCGAGGAGAAATTTTTGTAGGCTTATTCGGGGGAACAGTAATCTTAGGAATAGCTGCATCAGCTGCAGTAAGGATGACACTAGTAAAGCGAATTACTTCTTCATCTAGCTGTTCATTAGTTTTGAAAGGACCTAGTTAAGTTATTGGAAACATAATGTCTAAATAAATTCCAGTCAGCCTTTTGAAACACATACATGGAATGAGGAGTGTAAATACAGACGAGTTATTACTTGCGGTGTTTATTTTAAACACGATAGGATTATGATTCGAACTCAATAATGGTAGAGAAACTGGTTTAGATACCTTCTGAATATTTTTTACTAATACAAAATCGATAATGCTAGGGTGTAGTCGAGCGTTATCCGGATAAAACGTCGGCTCATCCGGAGTTATAATATGAAAATTAAATTTATCGGACATGTTTAGAAGGCAGTTACCAGAGGAATTGTTAGAATAGCAGTTCCACGCTTTGTGTCTTGCATTGAAATCAGCAACAATTAACACTTTATTGAATGAAGTTAAAAGTTTATGGATGTCATGATAAAAATTTTTAGAAGAGATTTTAGGAGAACAATAGACCGAGTAAATAAATATGGCATGATTAGGCATTTGAAGGTTAATTCCGACTGCTTCAATTTTTTTTAAAGGAAGGTATTGTAATCGGGAAATGATTGATATTTTTTGCCGTGGATAAATATGGAGACTTACAAATACATTTGGTAAAGGAACCCATCAGCAGATTTCTTAGCCAGAATTATAAATAACGACTCGACCAACACACGTTAATCCATATCGACTGTCAATCTAGTAAATAATAATACGCAGTTCGGACGTTTGAAAATAATTTGCTAAATTGAACTGAAGCACCAGCCGTGATTTTATTAATTAATAAGGAGAGAATATGTATGTATAGCTGTAATTGTCAAAAACGTTAATTTAAAAAACATATTATCAGCAATGCTGCATTTTGTCCCGTAAGAAATATCGGAAGCGATTAAATTTCTATTTTACCGTATATATTAGTCACGGGCATAATCGAATAATTAGTAATATAGTTTTTTAAAAATCGACTAATTAATCGATTTTTTTTTTTTTAAGTCGCATTTGTTTCGCATAATATAACAGATATAGTCAATACGCGATGTGGCAATGTATATAACGTGTACTAATCGTAAATCCGTGAATTATTTTCAATGAATTATAATAATAAAATTTTAGTCTAATTAAATAAAATTTTTTTAAATTTCGATTATCCTAACTCGTAATAGGTTTTTTAATACACGATGCATAATATTATAGTAAGAAGTGTAAAACGATAGTATGTCAAACCTTCTTATATAACAAGTTATTATAATGCTTTAGCTGTTATCCAATCGTAGCTCGGGGTATTTTTCGAATTCGCGTTTTTAACGGTCATTTTAATTTCTTTCGGGGAGCGAGACTTTATTAGTAAGCTTACATATTATACGAATTTACTGGTTAGGTCTTCACGGCCAAGTTGTAGGATGACACTGTAGCGAAATATCTCACAAATTCATCACCGTTAGTAGTGAACTATCCGACATTCTTATCTGGTATACCGGTTACTTCTATCCTTTTAGGAGGACGCGTGTAGATTTGCACAATGTGTATTCCGGCCATTGCGTCCCTTATAAAAGTACACCCATTTCCATTCGCATCTGTCAGCTAGTCGGCAATGAGTTTTTGCCATCTTCCTTTCTCTTGTCGGATTTACTCCTGTATTATGCCTTATATTGCGAGCGTGAAAATGTTGTCACCTTCACGCATTTCGCGCGCTATATATTTCGTTTCCTTGTTTTTATATCTACATTTTTCTGATGATTTTCACCTTAAGACCTCTTCATTGGTTATATAATCTTTCTACGATATATTCGTAACAATGAATGTGCTCAATGCATTTTTTTTTTTTTTTAATTTTATAATTCATAAAAAAATTATTTATTGTATTATTTTATTTATAAGCCTACACTATAAAATTGGCTTTTAGCTGTGGCTTCATTATATAAATAAATAAATAAACAATCTTCGATAATAAAGCGATTTTTTTTGTTTACATTCCGTTCTCATAGTCCACGCTTGACAGGCTCAATACAAATAGTACCTCATTATTTGTTTATCATATAATTTCCAAGCACTTTACTAAAGTTATTGAAGGCATTTTTCACATTGCCATATAAATTCGTGTCCTTATTTCTTCGATAATCTCGAACATCGTCGTATATAATCGCCTCGAAGTACTTTTTAATTCATTTACGTTTTCAATATTTCTCGCGTTCCGATCTCGACTAATAGTTCTATTGTCAGCGTTCTTCGTAAATTTAATCACTTTTCATTATGTACAAATAAGTAAATTCAAATAAATGTCAACATTAGATATATATATATATATATATATATATATATATATATATATATATATATATATATATATATATATATATATATATAGTAAAGTATATATTCGAGTTACGTTGAAAATTTGTTCTTAAAACAATAAATAATTATCTATCCTAACGAACACGCATATAATAATAATAATAATAAACTGCTACAAATTAAATACTTTTACGAGAGATTTTTATTTATTAAAATAAAAATAAAAAAACAAACTAGAGCCTGTATTACCATAAACGAAACGCCGGTTTTACTAGAATTGTTAACTAAACAGACAGACATAACATTTTGTTCGGAATTGCTCGCAGGACACTAACATATAGTAAGGTGGTCATTTAAGATTGATACATAATAATTACAAATAACACACGTCCACCTGTATGGACTATGAGAGTTGAAACAAGAACATTGCTTTTCGACATAATTATCAGATACCGCAATCAAAAAAAAATTTTAACATTCGACTAGCATAGGTTTGAGCACAGTAATATATATATATATATATATATATATATATATATATATATATATATGTATGTGTGTATAAATATTTATAAAGAGAAATATTGATTAGTTTCAGTTATTTATCGTTATATCTAGTATAAAATGGCTTCCCGTTCTTGTGTACTAAATTCAGTGTAGCGACCTATATTATAGTTATTATTTCCTAAAAAATATTTATAAAATTACAATAATGTTACGAGATAAGAAGTTAGTTATCCGCGAAGAAAATTTAAAAATTGAGGTCACCTAACTAGGAAATTGACATTCTTCATATCGAAGTGATAAATAATAAACATACATTTTATTGTAAATTCGTTCGAATTTAACGTAGTTCGTTGCTAAATGCAGATATCGATCGTAATTCAAGCAATTCATCCGACGCATAAGCGATTTTTAGCATTTCCGAACAATCAAAAGTTTTATAATTGCCATACTATTTCTCTATATTGATATTTTTGGTATAAATTTTTCAAATTTGCGATAGCGTATTTTTTTTTTTTTTTTAATGCCACATATATACTTTCATTATAAAATGTCAATGGTGTCCCGCCTAAATTTCACAATTATATATATATATATATATATATATATATATATATATATATATATATATATATATATATATATATATATATATATATATATATATATAGTTTCTCTAACGACGGAATAAATTCTCGAAAAGAAGCTATAGAATTATATTAGTAAAATATAATCGCGCAGTTAATTGTAAGATTAATTTCACCGTCCATTAACTCCGCTCCATGGATGTTTGTGACTCTACATAAGGGCATTAGCCGTTCGAATGAATCGCAATAAAAATCATCGAAAATTTATTTACTCTATATTTGAAGCATCAATGAAAAAATTAACTTTATTCTTCGATAAAATCTTCCGGCGAAAATTCCATTAAATACACGGAAATAAAATAAAATTAATTACTTTATTATTCTTAAGGCAACTATCTCGAGCAACAACGTGTGACAAATGCGATGTCGATACTACGGTATACTTCGGCCAGTGGTAATACTCACTTTTTTTCATTTTACGTACTGCCTTTTCATTCACCGAGACACGGGCTACACAGACGCATTCATACACTTGATATTTGATGCAGCGTTTCACCTCCGTCAACGTTATAATATCAAACTGTTCTTAACTTCTTAGGCGGAGTTGCTTCGCCGGTAGATTCGGTTTTACATATAAACAAAAACATGATATAATTTCGAGCGCGACACGATTCTACACTATGTTGTAACTAATTGGCGACCAAACAGAGCGCAGATCATACCGATGATGACGGTGGTTGCATGGTATCTGCTTACAATATTACTCGTTTGTTTGTCAACGGATATTTTTAACACTTCGTTAAAAAACCGGACAAACGTTTATCAATATTTTTTCTTTGACCGGGCAAACGTAAAGAAAATAACCGGACTGAACACGTGGCAACCTTATCAGTAGCATACGTCTACCGGTTAAGATAAAATCGATTAATAGGATGTAACGGGCGGGGAAAAGGTAATATTTTAACTAATGCAGATTTAAAATGCATATACGTGCATATATATTAGAGATGGGCATAATCTCGAATAATAACAAATGACTAATTCGATTTTTCCGGAAAAGTTACTAATTCGATTTTCTAAATCAAATCTGACTAATTATTCGGTTTTATTTTTATTTAAATCGATTATTTTAAACTAACTATTAATTCTGACTGTTCTAAAGACGGAAACGAATAATAATAGATCTCAATAAACAATATTCTAATTTGAAAGAACACTCGGAAAAAAAAAATACGAAGCGGGGGTTACACCTTGCGGGTAAAACGTTATTTTTAAATAATTGAAAATAATTTTATAATTTTTCATTAATATTGTAAATAATCGATGCATTATTTAATCCATCTGCAGCTTTCTCCGCGAGTAAACTGTTCTATGCTATGCTATTATTTTTTTTTCGTTCGATATTCGTTATCAATATATTAAGCGCTAATTAATTGTTCCCTTTTTTGACAACGATGAGAAAAACTTTCCAATAATATTATTTTATTATTTTTATATTAACAAGGTAATGAGGCGCTATCTCTAAAAGTATTAATAACTTTATATTATAAATGGTTAAAAACAAAGCGAGAAATTATGCATAGACTTTTAAGTGTATGTGAACCGAAAATTACACGAATATGGTCCTTTTTGCAGGTGTTTCTTTTATTGTCATTTTTCCGGCGAGCTTATGTTCGAACGTTTTCATCGGCTTCTCGGTAAATTTTAAGCATTCGGTGATGACGTAATCGACAGATAGATTATTCATACGACGGCGTAAGTTCATTTTAATGTCACAAGAAATCGCAGAAGAGAAAGTACCACGAAAATGGAAAAACAAGATGAAAGCTCGATTAAGAGAAAATTAGCAGTAAAGTAATAAAATAAATAACAGTGACGCGAAATAAAGTGAAGTGTACATTAGCCGCAGAATTATTGTCTTACAAATATGTATATATATATATATATATATATATATATATATATATATATATATATATATATAAGAAAATTACAAATAGCGATGGGATAGAATTTTAGAGTTTGGTTGTAATATCATACATGAGGTTAGAAATAATTTATATTCAATTAATTCAGTATGTAGTTTAATTAGATTTAAGGCAAACAAGTATTTATTTATACTATAAATACCGGAATATTTAATAAGTGCGATTGTATATTTTGTTTAATAAACGAAAATACCCCTACGCCGGTTGCCCGTCCCGTGGACAGTCCTTAAGTATAGCATCCACACAAGACTAATTATAAGAACACAATCCGCGGATTACGCATATCGCATTCAAACAATAATATATAATCGCATACAAAATGAACGCTAGCAATAATGCACTACTATACATATATACAGGTAGAGTAATCTTTATATTAAACATGGGAGTTACGTGTAAATTGTTATATATCTAAGATTAAAACGTTAATTGAAATTTAAAGGGTATCTGCCGACGGGGAAAACCGGTGGAAGCCCGAAAAGGGAAAGGTGGGATATCTTCTAAATAAAAAAATATATGCCTATACATTATACAAAAATACACACATATATATATATATTATATTATATTATATATATATATATATATATATATATATATATATATATATATATATATATATATATATATATATATATATATATATATATATTATTGTGAAAGTAACCTGAATCAATTAGATTCGCGTCGCGTCAGATTGGCAACTTTGGAAGTATTTGGGGAAAGCCTACACCAGGCAATGAGTCGAGATGGGCCCAACGTAATAGTGTAATAATAATTATTATTATTATATATCATCAATGATCACGGTCCATTATCCTACGTAAGCACGTCGTGACACCATGCATTATTGCATTATTATGCAAGTTGCATTATAATTTTTCTCTATAAATCTCTATTATTCGCAGTTCGAAACGCCTCCGACATGGTATATCCTCATGTTGATGCCTTTACTTGATCAATACAACGTGTATGGCATCTTCCCTATGGACGTTTAATCGAATCGATGTTTCTCGCTATATGTCCGAAATATCATGTTTCTCCTCTTGCTTTTCGTTAAAAGCCTGCTATACACTTTTAATTCATCGATAATAATGGGACTTATTAGTTCGGAGCGCCGTCCGAGATATACGGATAAGTTTTCGATATATTTTTGCCATCTCGAAAGTATTTACAATACGCTTTTCGTCGGCTTTTTTAAATACGTCGTAACAGCATGACCGCATTGATCAGTTTTAATTTTGCCGATCTTGTTACGCGTGTATCTTTCCATATTCTATTCAGTCTCGTCATTGCTACCCTCGCTACAGCGAGACGACAGCGTATTTCCTCTCAGCAAACACCTGTGTATTCGTTATTATCGTACCGAGGCATTTAAATTATCGTACTATTTCATAACCTACAATATCTGTAGTTTTGTTTTCAATTTGTTCAGTTTAATATTGTAGTTTTCACTCGCAACATTCAGTTTATTTTTTTAAATAATATTTCGAAGCTGTTTATAGTTGATCAAATAATCTTACGATAATCAAAAATAACGAAAAGTTATCCGTGTTCGATAAATTATGTAGGAAGTAATACGCATAGATTAATAAAAATATTTAACAAATCTAATATCGAATTAGCAACGAGAATTAAAAATTAATTAATTAAAATCAACCAGTAACAACGAAATAGAAGATAGGAATATATTACAAAATTCAGGAGCATGTATAAATTAAATTGTAATCAACGCGGAAAAAGAATACATTAGACAAACGAAGCAGACGATTCATAATAAGATTTAAAGAACATTTAAATTCATATGAAAACAATGATGAAAAATCGCTATTTAGAAAACATTGTAAGAAATTTTCGTTCGCACGTAAGTATTAACTTTATAGATCTATAGGGATACTAAATATCTACCATACAGACGATCTAATAGACGAATCTCCATCAAAATCGCACTCGGGACGCGAGACTATTTCCCACTTATTCAGATATAAATCGCTGAAAGTTGGGTTACACATCTTTTGTCTGCTGTGTTAAAGTTTATCACTAGTACTAATTTATACATTAAATATAAGATTGTACTAAAAAAAAATCAGTATGTAGCGCGTCTACTTTATTCCAATACCACCTACTTATAACACACGTAATCGTTTTCGGCGAAATAATGACCGAATTATCTCGGTTATTTTCGGGTATTATAATTTTCAATAATATAAGTTTCGGAATTTTTAAAACTCGTCGTTAAAATTTTAATTTTTTCTGTTTGCAGGGGCGTATTACCCCCAATGCCAAGAATGCCATGGCATAGGGCGGCAAATTTTGGGAGGGCGGCAAATTTTGGGAGGGCGGCATGTAGGACCAAAAATAAATTTTGTTAACAAAAAAATTAATTTTTTTTAGTTTTAAATCAGATATATTTATCACAAAAAATACAAGTAATTATTTTATAGTACAATTTTTCTTGACTTTCATTGGACGGACATCATTAACTTTGCTAATAAACATCATGACTTTTTTCTATCAACTATAATTATTGAAACAGTGTAAAGTTTTCAAATGTAAATTATTTATTATACAGTAAATACAAAAATGGATTATTTTTAAAAAGTTTCTATTTTACTCATACCATAGACTTTAAAGTTTTTATTTTTGTGTTTAAGAATAGTAAAACACTTTTCAGAAAATAACATTTTGTAACCGAACCAACATATTTGAGTAACAAAATTTTGGAAAATCGATGGCCTTACATGGGGCGGCACCACTTGTGTGGCGTAGGGGCGACAAAAGTTGAAATAATAATTATCTAAGTGAGTACAAATTGTACTTATCTTAACTTTGCTCGTTTTAAGGGTCACAAACTCCTTTTTTTTTTTTTTTTTTTTGATGCAACAAGAACGTAATTTCACATGTAATACTTTCATCGACATTACAATATATCCGTAGGAAAATAACAACCAGCAGAGTGGCAGAATTAGAAAGCTGATCAGCAGCGTGAAAAATTGCTAAAGTAACTTTGTATAAACTTGAATATACACCTAAACGTATCGTAAACATATAGAAAATATGATGCTGCAAAATTAAATCATCTACAATCGTGGTCTCGCGGTATTCTCCATCAACACTAACAACGGCTACCTCCATACTGCAACACTTGATATGCAGTTGAATATCACAATGAGGCTTATTACACGAATACTTCATCCAATAGCCGTAAGAAAATAGCAACCATCAGTGAAAAAAAAAGCTCATTAGCGATTCCTTGTAAACGGACATACGTTCGAAGAAACCCGACTAAAGTCAAAGAAACTAGCGTATATTAGAACAAACGCCCTTATCGCGCAGAATTTAAATGTCAAGGAGTGGCGAGAACAATGGACTCGATCAAATTCAGACAAACGGAAACCGGTCACACACCCTGATCATAAGATGTACGGTTTTGACCTAACCGGAAGAGAATGGATGTAACTAAATCGCATTTGGACCGAGAATGGGCGATGTAACGAATTGTTAGCGCGATGTTAAATTAAAGACGACGCTGCTTGCGATTACGGATATCCTCGGCAACCTATTGAGCACATTGTTCATGGATGGGCAGATCGAGCTTTTGACGACACTTTTAATGATATACAAAGTGTTATTACTAGCGTTAACATGAATACTCTGGATGTTATGTTGTAAGTAGTCTTTTTGCTTCAGACCGTACGAATAGAATTACAATATATATACTTCCTCGCATGGTCTAACAAGATATATTTAATAATAATATATATTACTATTATTTAATTTACCGGATAAATATTCGTCATTAAAAAATGTTAATAACGATATTACGATTAAAAATGTTAAACTTTCGTTAAAAAGAATGAAAATTAAATTAATTTTAATGATTAACGAAATTTACGTATATATATATATATATATATATATATATATATATATATATATATATATATATATATTGCCGATAATAGTACTAATAAATATCGGTACTGCGATGTTCGCGTAGTAATTTAAAGTAAAAATGTTAAAATAAGAAAATTATGCATCAAAAAATATTTCTATTACTTTGCGATACACATTTTTAATTTAGCGAAAAATTAAAAATAAAAGTACTTTTATACTATATCAAAATATATACATTTAATCAAAACAGCATGATTCTCATTGCTCTTTCCTCATATGTACAGACTCACTAACCGCCCACTTACTTCTCTCCAAAAATATAACTGTCCTCATCAACATCCAATAGGCAAAGAAATTATTCGCGCTCTTTGTAATATAAATGATCGTGTTTCGTTCGCGTCGATTCCAGCACATGTTGGAATAATACGCTCGCGAACATTGCAGCAAAAGAAGACTCGCTGTTTTTTTCCGATACCAAACATCAAAATACCACCAACGGATCTTCAACCACATGTAATAAAGAAGTTATTATAAGTGGACCAGCACTCCAAACACGAATAAACTACGCCAAATTCGAAACACCATCAAACCATGGAACACATCATTATCGGGCAACAGAAGAAATGAAATCGTTATCACAAGACTCCGCCTAGGCCACTCCAAACTCACACATAGCTGCCTCCTATCAAATCAACCTCTCCCACTCTGTTCCAACTACAATACCCATGTTACAATATTTACTCGTTAGCTGTTCAATTTATAATGCCTATCGAGCACAAATTCTTCAATCCGTCCACCCTCTCTGAAATCCTGTCTGATCATCATATTAAAGTTGAACGTCTCCTTCATTTCCTCAAAATTACCAACTTATTTCAATACATTTAATTCCTATATTCCCATGCCTCTGGCCTAGGCGGCAGTACACGGCATGACAAAAAGAAGAAAAAGTTGTTTACTCGTTTCACCGGTTGCAGCATCATCAGGACTGAATGAAAAATGATAAAAACTATCAACAAGTAGTATAAATTCAAAAGTAACCCGCTAAAAAAAAAAAGTTTCGATTTTAATCCTAAATACAGAATTAAGATTTCCATTAAATTAATTAATAATATTAAGAATTGCAAAACTAGTTTCATTCAATGTAAAAAAAACTTATTCGTATAAACGAAGTTAAATCTATCATTAAATTAAAATTAAAAGAGCTGAATGTCAAAGTATCCAATGAACTTTTTAATGTTTCATCTGTTTGTTTAGATTATTCATATTTCCTTTTTAATGATCAATTTTTTAAGCAAACTGATGTTCTTCAATTGCGTAAAACCTCTATCAGCTATTTTAGCTGAAATCTACATGAATGATTTTGAAGAAAAATTATTTCAATCCAATCCTGAATAACAACACTCTTCATGTTACTACTGTTATATTGACGATATCATTTGTTGTTGAAAAGGTTCTAACAGACAGCTGCAGAAATTTCTCAATACAATCAACAGTAAACAAACCAATATTAAATTTTCTTCTAGAGCACTCCATTGATGACAATTAATTTTCTCGATTTAATTAATATTTTAACCGATAATTATCGTAGTTTTAATATTTTTCATAAACCTACTTACACTGACTGAATTATTCAGTCAGATTCTCTTCATCCACACAAAAGATTACACTCTTCCAGTGCATAATTCAACGTTTATGATCGATCCCTCTCAGCCCAGAAAATTATTCTAAAGAAGTAAGAAAAATTGAATTAATAATCTTATATCTAAGGAAGAATAACCGATTGTTTCAGAAAGCAATTTTTTCTTTTTCTCCTGATAAACTTTTAAAAAATAAATAAAATTAACTTCTTTTTAAAAAAAGTAGTATTAGTTATTAGCAATATTCTTAAAAAGTATAATTATAATAAAACGTTTTTAAATAATCTATCTAATAGTTTACTTAATAGAAAGCTTAATGTTAAATTGTTAATAATAGCGGCGTATATAAATTTATTTTAATGATTGTAACAGTATTTATTATATATATATATATATATATATATATATATATATATATATATATATATATATATATATATATATATATATATATATATATATATATATATATATATATAAATTTCGAGAGAACCTGATTGTGGAAACGTGTAAGATTTGAAAGTTAAAAGCAGGACCTCATAGCAATGTCTATTATGCATGAGGTGGTCAGAAAAATTGGAAAGATGTTTTTTTTTTGTTTTTCCATAATGGGCAGTATATCTTTAAATGTAACATTGAAATTCCTAATAATTTTTCCTGTACATTTCAATGTCTATAATTTTAAAATATATTGCTTATTTCACATTTTTTGGCCTTACAGAATTACATTTTAAAAACATACATACATATATATATATATATATATATATATAAAGTTTAGATTAACCTGGGAAAGATTGTTCATCACCGGATAATATTCGGCCTATAAGCTTGTTGAGTAATGTAAGCAAGATTGCCGAAAAAATTATACTGAAAAGATTACGTGTTTTCTCAGATGAAAACAATTTATTACCAAAAGTACAGTTTGGTTTTCGGCCAGGTCATTCTACAGCTCATCAAATTGCCAGAATAGCAGAGCATATTACTGACAACTTTAATTGTAATAAACACACGGGGATGGTTCTATTTGACGTGGCCAAAGCATTTGATACTACTTGGCACAATGGCATTGTATATAAAATGATTGAATGTAAATTTCCAAAATATCTTATTATGCTCGTTCTAAGCTATTTAAGTAATAGATCATTCTATGTGTTAGTAAACGACATATTATCCTCCCGTCGATCATGCTTAGCAGGAGTACCTCAAGGTAGTGTACTTGGTCCATTCCTATTCACTTTTTATTTATATGATATTCCTACAATAAATAACACAGAGGTAGCCTTGTATGCAGATGATACCGCATTATTCTGTAGTTCTTATATTCCAAGAGCTGTTACGAATAAATTACAATTAAAGGTAGATAGGTTGATTCGATATTTTTCTAAGTGGCAGATTGCCATCAATCCTACCAAAACTCGGGCAATACTGTTTACTCGTAGGAGACCACTCTTAACTCCCACCTTAATGGTTAACGGTGTAAATGTAGAATGGTCAGATCAAATAAAATACTTAGGTGTTATTTTAGATAAAAGATTGACTTTTATCAAACATTTAGATTACGTGTCAATCAAAACGCAACGTGCCATTTGCTCTATTTATCCTTTGTTTAAACGCAAATCCGTCCTAAATGTCAATAATAAATTAATAATATATAAATCGCTCGTTAGACCAGTTTTAACGTATGCCTGTCCAGTGTAGAGTTCTATTAGCAATTCTAGTTATAAGCGGCTTCAGTTGATTCAGAACAGGTGCGTTAGATGTATACTCAACGCTCCAATATATAGTAATATAGTGAAAATGCATGAGAAATTGGAACTAGCTATGTTAAAAGATCATGTGTTAAAAGTGTCTACCAACTTTTTTAAACAGTGTGTTACACATGATAATGATTTGATAACGGTGATTGGAAATTATAATTCCAAGCAGTTAAGAATAAAATATACTAAATATAAGCATCACAGGCTGAAACATAATTTAGTTTAGCCCTGTTAAATATTAATAATTGTTAATATTTGTTTTAATAGTATTAAGTATTTTTGTTTATTATCATTATCATTTTATTTATCGCTAATTTCAACGGTATCGCTTTGCATATTTTCGCAGGTTTTTTAGCATTAATTTTTTCTGCATTTAGTATGTTGAATCTTCATTCGTTAAAAATTCATGTTTCTTCTCTTACGTTTATTGTTACTGCGGTAAGTTTTTATTTGTAACGGTACACAGTTTTAAAAATTTCTGTTTGTTTTTAATTTGTAATTTATGTGAAATATACGTTTTCTTCTTCTTCTAAAGTTTAGATTGTGGAATGTAGTGATTTTTTATACTTGACTACAAAAAAAAACAGTTAAAATCACTAAACTTTATTTATTAAGCAAAGCTTTTCTGCAACTACGCCATTATCAATTTGATTTTATTTATATATATAAATAAAATCAAATATATAAAAACATAAAATATTAATTTAAATCTAAGTTTACAATTTTTACATAATAAATGAATTATAAATACTTAAAACTCTATCTGACAGTGACTGTGGTAAACAACACTATCAAATATCGGTAATATAAAATTTACAGAACAGTAGCTAGAAAATAATTATTTTATAAAAATATATATTTGAACAATGAAAAATATATTTTTATGTAATCAAAAATCAATAGCTAGGAATAATATAATTTTTACAATATACTTTTTAAAATTAATAGGGATAAAAATAATTTATTAAGTTCAATGGTAAATTTTGAGGAAGAATTAATTTTAAAAAGTATATTGTAAAAATTATATTATTCCTAGCTATTGATTTTTGATTACATAAAAATATATTTTTCATTGTTCAAATACATATTTTTATAAAATAATTATTTTCTAGCTACTGTTCTGTAAATTTTATATTACTGATATTTGATTGTGTTGTTTATCACAGTCACTGTCAGATAGTTTTAAGTATTTATAATTCATTTATTATGTAAAAATGGTGAACTTAGATTTAAATTAATATTTTATGTTTTTATATATTTAATTTCATTTATATATAGCTTGATAATGGCGTAGTTGCCGAAAAGCTTTGCTTAATAAATAAAGTTTAGTGATTTTAACTGTTTTTTTGTAATCAAGTATAATATATATATATATATATATATATATATATATATATATATATATATATATATATATATATAAAAAAAATATGTTCAGCCATTTTATTCAACTAAGTTTCATTTTGGCATATATTTAGTACTACAAACTTTTACTATAATACAAGTATATCTTCTATCACTTTCTTTAATTTCTAATTCATTAAATATTAGTAATTTTTTATTACCGGAAAATCATAACCTAATTTTAAATTTAACACATTATTATAAATATAATTTAATTCATTACACGTCTAAAGTTTCCAGCACTAGTGTTGTGAAAACGGTATGCATGTGTTTGAAAATTTCTGCGACCGTGAAAATCGGTTACAAAAATTTTGTTAGCTAATCTTTCTTGGGAAGTTGCGAAACGTGACCTGTTGGCCTAATATGGTTTTTCCCTCAAACGTTTACATATAAAACTACGATTTAGATATTGTGTAAATTATTTATTATTATTCTACGTATTCCGGTGTATATTAAAACTACCATTTGCACATTGTACACCTGTTACGTTATTTTCAAAATTTTGTTCTTAACGGGGAAATATTTCGATTTGTTTACATATTTCAGACTGTAAACGGCAATACTTTTCCCGCGATTACTAGGCTATATACTGTTTTACGCGGGATTTGGTTATTCTGATTATTATCCTTCTATGAAACGAATTTAAGTAATTCTCGGAGGAGATATCAATATCAATCGGTGTACCAGTCCTTAAACTGGTTCGCCCTTATTATCCAAGTGCTCCATTTCTTCTATTCTGCTGTTTGCCTTTTCGGTTCAACGTAACTCTTGATGTTCGTTTCGTTCTTGATCGTGTCCACCAGTGACCGTCTTATTCTTTTTTCGGGCTTGTACATGGGTATTTTTCCTTCTAAAATATCTTTCAATAGGCTAATCACGTCTTAACGTGTGTCCTATCCATTTCATTTTGTTTGTTTGTTTTTTTTTTTAATTATTTCCAACAGTGACCTTTTTCCTCTAGTTCTCAGTTAAAAAAATACTTCCCCAGCGACACTCTACTCTGTATAACATCATATGCGCGCGCATCTGCGTTGAGTATAAATAGTGTCTTGAATATTAGTCGGTTAAAACGACAACGAACAATATGACGACGACGACGATGATGATAATTTATTTTTTCACGTTATTTTCGTATTTTTAATTGAAAAAGAAACGCTGTTTAATTTTAGACTGTGTTGTTTCGAACAATTTGTAATGATTTCTAAAGGTTAATCGTTATATATTTCGTATACAATATCATCTCTGATCAGTGATTACAGTTCTTATATCGTCTATAAATCTAAACACATTCTGATCCTTTTAGCTTATAGATGCTTTTGAAAAAATAATAATCTACAAAATGTGCTCGACATCGATTTTCGAAATATTTTCGCGACGAAGTACGAAATCAATTGTCGCAAATGTTTGACTTTGAAACGGCTGCGTGAATCTATCTGGGGCTAATTCTTGTTTTCTTGTGTATTTGTAATTGTTCGGACGAGGTTTGTATGAAAGAAAATATTTGAAAAATCGCAGGGAAAAGTGGAAAAAAAATGCAATAAATAACATATACAACTACTGGGAAATAATAGAAATAAATTCGATGATAATTTATAGCTCAATAAGTAACACTTTACTGTAATTACAAATAAATAGGAAAAATGTTGACAATTCGATTAGAGCCATTGACGATCGCAAAAATTACGCTCGAGACACTTCTATTGGCCACATTTCGTTTTCGCCAAATTTTTGTCAATTCGCAATGTCGAGTGAATAATTCATACGGAAAGTGTTCCCGAATATTGAATGAAAATTTACTGGTTAAACGGCGAAAAATTACGACGTACGCCATTTGAATAGAAAAATTTGAAGATATAATTCAAGTCGATCAATTCCATTACCGATCTGTAAATGAAATCGTCAATTGTCCAACGTTAAATTGTACGGATCTACACAATTTACAGCTCAAGGTTGTCCCGGTGATAATCACGCTAATCTGAATCGACCGAAAAACTATGCAATGAAATTGACGAACGACGATGATTGAAGCGACTGTAATCAGACGAAAGTTTAGAGACGAGGATGTGTACCGATTCTCTAAGAGTTGTTCGTTTATTATGCTGCTGATATTTTTTACAACTCCGCCCGAAACGTGGAATATGTTGTAGTTACTAATACCGATTACAAAGCTCGTTCGAACCTGATACTAATTTACTATGGACATATCTCCTCCTTACGCCATGAAGAAATGGTTTTTAATCGTACACTACTAGGACATATACGACCGTCACTCATAGTCACTTGATCAGAAGAGAATCACCATCGATTTGTTCGTGCGGCAATGTTAACAATAGAACACCTACTGCTACACTGCCAAAAGTACAAGGCTGAATGGTCTTCCATCAGCATTACAACGTTTTTTGCAGTCAAATGCAACCGAATAGTAGCGTTTCTACGTGCAATCGGCCTGTTTCAACAACTATAGTTTCCGCGTCCGTGCCTGTGGCCTCGTGTACACCGCACGTGATAAATGAATCATTATCCGATTCCAAGAATAAATTTCAACTGTCTTTCCGTTCGAATTTAAGTGCGTGCAATTTGGCGATCCATATTGTATTCGTTATTGTATTCGTTATTGTATTCGTCGTGACCATCTCACAAGGTCGATCATTAGAAGTATGTGGAATAAATCTCGAATATCCGCGTGTTTTTCCTACGGACAACGTTGCGTGCTCGAGAGTCGGGAAACCATCGGTGTTATTCGGTTTCTCTCCAGAAAAAGAAAGACAAAAAAAAAAAAAGGAGATTTGGTTTCATGTTTTTTCATTAGTATAGCCAGCTAGTTTTTAGTAAGCACTAATCTAGTACGATGAAGCTCTTACTAGCAATAAATTACGTTCAAACGGTCAAAACACCGGGGAGTTTGTCCTACTTCATCAAGATCTAGTCGATAAGGAGAAGTTATACTGCATTGACCGTGCGAAAATTTCTCATTATTATTTACGAAATAATTCAGATGCCTCTATGTGTAATGTACGCATCCATTAACCATCTTGCGGTAGATTGCAAAAAATTCAACCTTATTCCGATCTCAAATACACCTTTCCAGCTGTCTTTCCGAAAATTGGCTAAATTTGACTATCAACTAAAGCCGATCATTTTTGGGTAGGCATATTCAATTCGCGTAAAAACGACTATAGGCGCTTAAAAATTTTCGAAAAAAATTAATTTTTGGAACCGTGTTTCCGAAAATCAACAAAATCGAAACAAAAACAAACGGTAATGCTAATATTCTACGATCGATCATGTCGCAGCGCTCTACTGTCGTTGATAAATGGAATATTTTTTATTTTAAAAATCTAATTATAAATAATTAGAAATATTTCGAAATAATTTACACATAATTTTCTTAGCAGATATTAAGCTGAAAAGGATAGACACATCCGAGAATAGCAAAAAATACCCCGTGCTAGGTTAGGTTAGATTCGATCTTATTTCGTCTAGTTAAAAGTAGAATTAAAGGAAAAAATACCCGAATTAAAAATTTTCGAAATTTGCGCCCTTTTTTTTTTTTTAAATCGATACCGGCGAAAAATTTTTGGTCACCAGTCGTTTTTATGTAAATATGATTTGCTTAATTTTTAAGGTAGTTGTATGTACTTAATTCTTTCCCCCCCCCGAAATCCTGGAGGATAACGAACAAAACATTTCCTATTTCGATTCTGCGAATCCAACATCCTCCACGATATCTAAACTCCATTTACACGTGCCTCTGGCCAGTGTTGCAGTACGCGGGCACGTTAATGGATACAATATATCATAGTTTTTAATAAAAATTATTAATTTTATTTTTCACATAACATTCGTCAAAATGGTAATTTAGTATATTTAATACTAGTTTATACGGCTTTAACTTTTATATTAATTCGAAAAGTTCGTAATTTACCGATTTAAAAAAATAAAATAAAATAAACAACAAAAAAAGGAATCAAAATTAATTTTTTCTTCATGAAAAATCACAAAGCTTTTCGACTGTTAGGCCATTATCAAGTGAATATAAAAAAAATATAAATTATAAAATCATTTTACTAGCTATTATATATGACTGTTTACGTATAAATTTTATATCGTCCAATGTTATTCATTTTTATTTTATTCGCTATTGTGTTATTATGCATAAATTTCGTATATTGCTGATTGTTGATTATACCTCGTGGAGCACGCGTCTGATAACACCGCGCGGAAACCAGTTACACAGTTGCATTGAGAATAACCGTTATAATAGTCTATCCACTGGCGAACTAACATATTGACCAACCGACATGGGGGGGGGGAAAATACCTGACTTATTAGGACTTTTTTTTATTTGCAACGGAAAGTACCAATCAAATGTCTGTTGAATCATCATGTGATGATACTTCAGATCACTTACCAGTAATTCAAAATATCAGTAGTACTCTCGTGGATTCGGAAAAAAAAAACCCAAGACTGTATAACAGTAAAACTAACTGAGACATCTTCCACCTGTTACTTGAAAATAAAATAAATCTCAACAAACCTCACCAAATACATTCAAGAAGAGGCCCATTTAGCAACACCGAGAGAAAATTACAGCGGGAGAACTCGTAATTCTAACATTCAAAATCATCCGAAAATAATAATGGCAGAACACAAGAAATCCAGCTGACAAAACGAAATTCAACAGAGTATGCAGAGAGCTGAAAAATAAAATTGCTGAAATGAAAAATGCTGCCTTCGAGAACACTATGTTAGTACATTAACACCGACCGAAGCTACTGATTACTCCTTATGGAAGTACGAACCGTGAAGTAATCAAATCGATCACCTATAAAGAAAAACAATCGGTGGATAAGAAGCGACGAGGAAAAGGCTTTCGCCGAATACCTAACAGAGATATTTCGTCCTACGGATGCATCGACAGAACCTTAAATGCAGAAGTAGAAAGTTACCTAGCTCCAAATCAAATGTCACTTCCGATAAAACCAGTAGTATCACCTATGGAAGTAAACGAGTATATACAAAAGCATCTCGAAAAAAGCCCCCGGTGAAATTACCGCGAAAAGCAATAACTTTACTAACATTAATATACAACGCAATTATTAGAACCGGATACTTCTCGATACAATGGAAATTTACAACTATCCATACAAAAATCAGGGAAACCTCCTGAGGATTTAGCCTCTTACAAGCCAATAAGTTTACTTCCGGTCTTATCGAAGCTGTTTGAAAAATTACTACTGAACAGATTAAATTAGCCCAAAATAAAATTATACCGGATTACGAATTTGGCTTCAGGGAGCAACATAGCACCGCGGAACAAATACATAGAGTTGTCGATGTAATAAATCGAAGTTTTGAAGAAAAAAAGTATTGCGCAACAGTGTTCCTAGACATCGAAAAAGCATTCGATAAAGTGTGGCACAACCGGCCGTTATTCAAAATAAAGCAACAATTACCCTATCAATATACTAATCGAATTTTACCTCCAAGAAAGAATTTTTAAAGATAAATTTTAACGAATCCTATTCGAGCATTCGATCCGTCAATTCAGGAGTCCCACAGGGCAGCGTGCTTGGACCCACGCCGTATCAGATATACACCCACGACTTTCCGTTTAATGCGAACACGACTACAGCAATGTTCGCAGACGATACCGCGATATTATCCTCTAACTACGATGCGGCGTCGGCATCATAGCGGCTACAGAAGCGCTTACATGTTGTTCTAGAAAAATGGTACAAATCTTGGAAAATTAAAATTAACGAACAAAAAAAAGTATACATATTATATTTACGCTGAAGAGAGGGGACAGGGGTGCTGTAGTAAAATTAAACGGAAAAACGATCCGTACATCGAGTAGCGTAAAATATCTCGGTTTACACCTCGACGAAAGATTAACACGGAGAAAACGCATAGATGTTAAACGGAAGCAGATAAATGTTAAGTAAAATGTATCGGATAATCAGATCAGTCCTATCCATTGATAATAAAGTACGGCTTTATATAACACAATGCCGAAGCCTATATGGTCGTACGGAATCCCACTGTGGGGAACCAAGTCCAATATAGCGATCGTCCGAAGAACGCAATTCAAAATTCTACGAACGATAGTCGGTGCGCCATGTGCGCAATGATGATATACATAAAGATCTGCGAATACCTACTGTAAAAGAAGAATTCCAGGCAGCCAACATACGATATATAGAACGATTACAAAATCACTGTAATCAGTTGAGTCTCATCGAAGACGGTATCCGGTTCAAACGGATGAATCGGTCAAATATAATTGTCTAATTGTTTAATACCTCACCAACAACAAGGAATCGCGACCGCTGGGAAGCATTCCATACTTATTAACTAACTACCACTTAACACTGCCGCTTATTGTTTATTCAGACAGATTGCGTGCAAAAATTTTAGAGAAAAAAAAATTATATTTTTATAAATTTGTACATAATTTAAAAATTTATATTTTTTATATTCATACGAATCGCCGAAAAGATTTGTAATTTTTCATAGTGATTTTAACTACTTTTTTTTTTTTGTTATTCATTTAGTTTAAATTAACGAATAAAAAGCTACTGATACATCTACAACGATGCATACAGATTTATTTCGTTTGTACTGTTCCGTATTAATTTTTTCGAATAATGTTAATAACAGCGCAGATAGAATAAATTATTGATTTTTTACCAATTACATATACTCACGTTGCATTAAAATATACTTAATTTATTAATGGGATTCTAAAATTTGTACGATTACACGATTCATTTAACAATATTATTCCGAAATTATCTTATATTAGTAGATTTTGTTAAATCGACTGGAAAGTCGGGATGTACATCGATATTAGTAGGTTTCACTAGAACCGATTGGAAATTAGTCGGATATTGAAAACGGGCGATTCTTACTTCTACTATAGAATAATTTATCGATTTTGTAAAACACAGATTACATCTATTCTTGTTTTATTGTAATAAATATAATTTATCGACGGATTTTCGAAAATCTGTATGATTACACGATTTACTTCACAAAGTTTATACAATTCAAGATTATCTGTTAGTTACTGTTTAAGTGAAATTACATTAAGTTTATTTTATATCCTGTCATATGACTTATTATCATTTAAAGATATTTTTATTTGAGCCATGTTTGCATCGTACTAATAAAGAATTCAAGTTATTTTTTTTTCTTTTTTTAGAAACGGTGTTACCAATTAATGGGTTATGTGAAGTAGCCGGTAATGTCCAGCACATATATATATATATATATATATCAGCTATCCTCATCCGAATATGAATTCTCCAATAACACACACACACACACACACACACACATATATATATATATATATATATATATATATATATATATATATACATACAGGTTCAACTTCATTCACATTTTATGTGTTCATTAGTATTTTTTTGTACAAAATCAGTTTTGTTTAGATAATTAAATGGTAGCATTACGCTAAATAAATGTGATCTGACGAAAATATCATCTTAGGCCAGTACTTTAGTTGATTAAGAAATATTATTACGGAAATAGATACTAGAAGAAATAGAATGATTGGACATAAGACATTCAAGATGGATCACAAATATAATTGAAGGAATGATGGAAGGAAGACCAGGAAGAAGAAGACTATATGGATGATGTTAGAAAGGGAAAAGATATCAAGAAATAAATAATATCGCCGGCAACAGGGTTCATTTGATGTAACTTCCCACGAGGAGAAAAAGAAGAAGAAATCCATCCACAAGTTTCAGCCCGCAATATGTCGAAGGAAAGATATATCGTGGGATATACGAGCAGATAATTATTTCTCAAAAACCTTTCAAAATATCAAAAGGTGTTAGACAAGGATGTATCCTATCGCCACTTTTATATAACATATACTCTGAATATATAATGCGACGTACTCTTGCCGCAGAGGAAGGAGGTATTTCAATTGGTGGGGCAAAAATTAATAATTTGAGATATGCCGATGACGCGGCAATTTTTGCATCATCTATGGAAGAATTAAGTACAACTGTAAATAAACTGACGACAGTAAGCCGTGAATTCGGACTGCGTATAGACAAAAATAAAACAAAAATTATGATAGTGGATCATAATAATGAAAACATATCTAATACTTCGCAACAATTACACGGATATGAAAAGTCGTCAGCGAATTTGAATATCTAGGTGTCCGGATCAACAATAAAGTAATATCAAGCAAAGAAATAAGGAGACGATCTGCGATGAGTCTAAATGCTATGAATAAGTTGCAACGTATCCGGGGGGGATGGAAATATCAATTATTCTACAAAAATACAACTTGTTCGTTCCCTGATGTTCTATGGGTAATAAACTTCACGGATCGGCAATATATTGATGCATTTGAAATGAAATGCTGGCGCATTATGCTGGGTATAAAATGGCACGATAAACAAACGAACGTCTCGATTATTAAGCGTCTTAATATAGATAAACGATTGTCACAAGACATACGCGATAAAATGCACAAAATTTTTCGGTCATATAATGCGCGCACGAGACTTAGACAGGACAGTTGCACTAGGAAGAATGAACGGACATAGAAGAAAAGGTCGGCCAATGACCCGATGGACGAAACAAATATGCCGACGTGTTAAACTGTCAATACCAGATTTGGTACACTCGGCAGATGATCGACAACTGTGGAGGAATTTGATCGCTACATAATGGTCACGACGGTCAATTATGATCAATATACGACTGTAGAGATATATATATATATATAAAAGGTGAGCGTGACAAAATCGAACATTTCTATCAGTATTTTCATTTGTCAAAATAGAAACTATCAATTTTGCCGACCACCAGATTTACCACTTTATAGATATTGATATTTAGAATTTTCAAAAAATATCATACAGAATCATAATTTTGTCCGGTTGGTTCGATTAATTTCTCATCGTTCCTATTGAATTATTAACGAAGTACTTTTCAAATTTTATCCAACTGATACGCGAAAACATTTTCGCTATCAATATCGCTACCACGGTCGAATTTGGAATGTCACACGTTGCTTTATTTATAGCGATAGGCGTTTAAATCAATCGAGTAGTCAGACTATACTTACAGTTGAAGTATTAAAGCAATTTCGGCAGGTGTTTCGTACACTTCGTGTATATTGACGATATTCGTACAATCTTCGGCCAACTTCAAGACGGCAACTTCGTGATAGATATCGTTTCTTTGATCCATCGAACGTCTACGTTTCCGCATGAATTTGGCAGCGTATTCTACTCCGGTCACTTTGTGAGTACATTTTCGGACAGCTGCAAATTTTCCCCTGAAAACAAGAAGATATTACGATTAGAAAAACGTTTAAGCATTCCGTATAAACAGGACATATTTTTCTATTTTCGGCGAAAATCCAAAATGGATATACTCTTATGATTTACAGATAAGATCGAAACTAGATTATTCGCTTATCGTGCTAAAAAATCCGAATAAAACTAAACAGAACAAAAAAAAAAAACCCTATGATCAAGAACAAATCTCTACGATTATGTATAGCAGCTATGTCTACCACTTCAGTGCACATCGTATGTGCGGAAACTGCGGAATATTCAATTGAATTGAGATAAAAAAACAACTTGTAACGGATAAGTTTTTCTCGCACAAAAAATGACAAATATGTGAAATCAGATAAAATGGTTATATCAGAATAAAGACAACGCATACTCTGGATTAGTAAAACATTGCCGTCAATTATTAGCAGTTCAATACGTTAAAACGTAATAAATAACTATTCTTATTTTCTCACAATTTAGACAAATGCTCTGAAAATGAAATGATCAATTGCCGTATAAATAATAAAGCTTCGGTGTAAGGTCAAAAAAATTCAACGTACATTAACATAGGTCGCAGTAATAATACGAACAACATCAACCGGAAAGAGGTGATGAAACAATTCGCACGTTGAAAACGTACACAGTAAGAGAAACAAGGATAGAAATTTGAAAAAGGAAAAACTAATCTCGTATAAAGATGAAATATAAATGGTTTTATTTAAAAACCATAATTTCGATTGATTTTTTATTTATATATATATATATATATATATATATATATATATTTTACCAATATCCGACACTTAAAGTTGGAAAGAGGGGTGTCGTTAAATTGTATTTGAAAAATATAATAATTCAAATCTAGCACACCGGAATGATCGTGTTCTCCGTAAATTAGAGGAGAAAATTTACGTTTCCACTTACATTCATCATCTACTTACACACATAAACGCACACTCGTATTTTTTATATATATACATATATATATATATATATATATGCGCGTGTGTGTAAAAGAAAGACAACGTCAAATAGACAGGAAATGTAAGCTAGGTCAAACACATAATGTACACTTAACTATGTTCAGGAATCCTCCGACAGTGAAATAGCTTGGCGAGATAACATTTGGTCTAACTGTCGCCACACGACAAACATAAAGGATAAAATAACTGGAAAAATTTCTGAGTTATACATACATACATATATATATACATATATATATATATAATATATATAAGCAAAATTTGACGTATGTGTAGAGATACCAGTATAAAATATATACATTCCTACCATCTACCAGAATAACATAATAGGGAATAAACAAAGCTCTACAAGAAAAGTTAATGGATAAAATAATTGTAAAAAAATAATAATATAAAAAGTAGATAATTGTCGTTGAACGCAAATAAAATAAAAGATGTAAGAAAAAGAGAGATGCAACAAATCCAGAAGGTAACATGTAGAAGAACTGATTTTGGATAAGAATTTGCGACGAAGAGGGTATATATATATATATATACACACTACATATGTATGTTGTGTGTGCATACGTATGTATGTATAGATAAAAGGATTTCCTGCAAGTGATGTCCTATTGCAGCAATGTTGAAATGTGTCCACATTTATGTCATGTTATATATATATGTATATATCCAGTATATCGGTGCACATCTCTATAGTTTTCCGTTTTGGTTTTTATTTTTCATTTCTCGTGCACAAACACAGATTAAAAACAGAGTCTTCTCACCGCTATTATCATCATTATCGTGGTTAAACAAGAACACTGCGCAAAGATAATGACGATGTCCCGACTGCGGAATTTTTCTTAAATGTCACCGAATTTAAAAATAATACATTAAAAAAAAAACAACTGTTATATGCGTTTTAAAATAAAGTAATTCTACGGCAAGGTGAACGCGAAATGAAGCCAACCGCCTCATGTTAAATGTACATGTATGTATAACGACACAGATATATTTATGTATCAATTTTATACACGAATATATAAATGTATGTATAATTTTATACATACATACGCTTATAAACACTAATTACCTCCATATACATATATACATACATACATATATATATATATATATATATATATATATATATATATATATATATATATATATATATATATTGCACAATCTTTATGATACGCGAACGTTAATTAAGGGAAGAAAATAAACTTCGTCGAATAGTGCCCGTCAAATCCATTATCTTGGATGATATTTAATTATATACATATATACATGTATACATATATCATTATATATATATATACATTCAATTATTTTCAGCATATGAAACGGTTTTATTCTTCCTGCATCTTTTTCAGCCGCATACCTCAATTTATGCACCGTTTTCTTAATCTCGATAATGTGATTTTTTCTTTTATTAAAATTAATTAGTCTTACTTTATTTTTACTCGTGGGAAGTCGTTAATATAAGAGCGCTACCACGAGTTGTTTATGTAGCACAAATTAAAGCGAATTGTATAGACTTATTAATATAAAGAAGTACCATGTAAGAACAATTTATAACACAAAACATAAACTGAAATATATATATATATATATATATATATATTAAAGTAAGTCTGTTTAACCGTATAATTGAATTGTACAATCGCAAACTACGCGCAAGTTACTCTTTCAATATGTCTGGCTGATATTAATTTTAAGATTGAGCTCGAGTTTAAAAAATATCCCGGTGGTAAATAGAAGTGTTTAACGATATACTAATTACAATCGTTATTTAAAATAAATTTATCGATCGTTTACGCCGCTGAAAAATTAATCGTATAAAGTAAACGAATAACGAACAAGTACTAGAAAATGGTTAAATGGAAAAAGAATTACGTATAGATTAGAAAATATCAACGCGAGGAGACTTAAGTGGTTAATGCATTACGTCAGTTTCAAAATATACTGTTTGATGTGTTATCGAAGGCAAGATAATGGGGAATGATTCAGGTTGAACGATACCAGGAACAACATTCGTCGACGAACGAAAGTGGAATACTGACTTATCGGCGGAATTAAAGAACCGAGTCTAAAATACTAATATACATTTCTACAAATCCGTCATTTTTGGTAGACTAAACTACGGGTGTGAAGTTTAGTTCCACGGCGCTCTTGCCTTATAATATTAATAAGAAGCTCGATATTTTGGATGCGCTTTTTCATCCTGTACGATGACTTACGCGTGACTCGCCAGGTCTCTTCTATTTGGATGGCGAGCTTTCCGTAAATTACAAAAAATAATGCGTATTAAGTTCGCCGAGATATACCGGAATATAGTGGACGTCGAATGAGATATCAAAGTGTCTACCTTTTATTCGGGATTATATTCTTGCTATTTAAGTTCTGGAATAATTGTATATTGCATGAAAATGAGCATATCTCGACGATCGGGAAATAATGATTGCAGACAAGTTTATGCATACATCGAAGTAGAATAGACGGTAAATTACTAATAATTTTGTTTTTGTTGTCAAATCGTTGTTTTTGAAAACTCTCTGAGATAATTTAGCATCTCTAATTTTACATAAGCAACTTCGTCGTCCAAATTTAAAACCCTAATTAACGTAGCTTCCAAGGTATTTAAAACGGCTCGCATTACGCAGCTTATTTTAAATTTATTTTTAGAATCTCTAATTTTTTTTTTTTTACAGTTTATTAACCGAATTTACGATATGTTGACTCCAGATGTATTAGTGCATTTTGTAGAGTAGTAGAGGCTCTTAACATATTAAGGCACACACTCATCCGCGTATTGCATGCTTTCAAATGTGTAAATGTATTAGTCGTTTTTTTTTTTAAATTAAATTTAGTTAATACAATCCACCATCAAACCGAAAACTGATTTTTACACCGATATCGCCAAATATAAAAAAAAAAATGTTATATTTTTACTTCGCTTAAAATAACTTGCAAGCTACTCGGAAGGAAAATCACCGCAATTTGATAGTAATATTCGTGCAAGAAAATAATATATACGCGTTAAATAAATCGCGACTTTAAAATGCAAAAACACTAATAAGGAAATGGAAGTTAAATGGGAATTTTTCTCGAAAGAAACAAAATTAAATAAATAAAAAACAAAATTTAAAACGTTATAAATTCGAATTTTATATTTGTAGTCGGAACAATCTTTAAATAAGTATCAACTAATACGAAAAACATTTATGCCCCCACGGATTGTACGGCGGCTTTTCGGTAGGTGGCGGAAAATGGATAAATAAAAATTATTTTTAGATTTCTCTCTTATTACATTTGACAGATTGCATTTAATTCCGTAATACATTCGTAACGATGCGATAATTATCGCGATAAATCTAAACGTAACAACACTTTTCGCACGTTTAGCGATGAATTTTTTATTTAGTGAAAGGGCAAATCATAGCGCTTAAATTTCTTATATAAGAAAGTTATCTATCAGTGTCTTTTCTGTACAATCTTATACTTCGTGTACAAATTAGTACTGGCGATAAACTCAATGGAGTAGAGGAAAAAAACGTGTACATTTACACAACTTTCAACGGTTTATGTAATGAATACATAAGAACTATCTGGCTAGTTGATATTGTTTTTCGTACGGCTCGTCTGACGTCGTTTTCAGCGATTAACCGATTTTGTGCCTTCTCATTTGGACGGAAGACGGAGTCTTTTGCGGTGTAACGAAGTGCCATATATTGTTTTTCATGAATAGATGGGATTTCTAAATCCGAACGGATTATGCACCAGTTATGGACCGAAAACATTTTTTTTCTTTTTTAATGTTTTGTATTTCGCACAGCCTCACAATTGGACGTCCAAATTGGTCGAATTATTTTACATATACACAAGTCTTCCGTTATACCGAGCTTGGAATTTCGATCGATTATGCATTTGTCGCGATTTATGAGTAACTTGTTCATTTTTTTTTTTTTAAATCTTTATACACGTTTTCCACAGTTCAGTAAAGCGTGTCTAAATGCGTACCTAGATATTTTCTACTATTCTTGCAGTCGTTCGAGGTATACTGGATGATAGTTTTATAACGTGGCAAAATGTATAAAAAACCATTAACATATTTTTGTTGATTAAGCAAATATCGTGTCCATTTGCTAATTTTGTCGATTGTATGTTGTAATATTCGCATTTTTAAAGGTTTAGTCGAATAAATTTTATATATATATATATATATATATATATATATATATATACGATGCCTATATCAACCCACTGCTGGGTGTAGACATTCCTCGAACATTTCCGTCTTCCATTTTGTGCGGTTCGAATCCAATTAATTCCTGCCCGTTTCACACCATATTATCCCTCCACCTAATCACGGCCTTTCCACGTGTGCGACACAACTATCAAGCGGCCACTACTGCATCATATATTTGGTCCACACCTATCGTTGTCTTGTCTGACGATTATATCCGCGGCCCAACTTCATTTTATCTCGGCGATTCGTTTCACCGTATCCAGTATACTTTTGTTTGTTGTCTTATGAAATTGTCTTGTTGTCCTTGAGTCTGATGTTAAGAATAATATATCTTTATTTATCGTAATAAAGTACACGCAACAGCTACTACTAAAAGGTCAATTATAGTGCCGGTTTATAATTAAAATTGTATAATGAATAATTTTTAAAAATTACAAAGAACGAAAAAAGTAAAATATATATATATATATATAAAATACAGAACTAAATACATTCTCAAGTGTTACACCCATTAAGCGCGCAAGAAAAATTACACGCACCCACAAGTGTCACACTGATTAAAACACACAATATTTACACCCCATCCGCATAAACCTACTCCAAATAAACGCTCGCATATTCCTCGACAGACTAATAAATAAAATACAAACGTTTACTTATATATCGGCTGTACATCAACGAAGGAACATTAAATACCCAACATATGATACAAATCTAGAACGATCGGAATAAGCAATAGAAAAACTCCAACGCAAGATATGTTCGGGAAGTAATTGATTAAAAAAAATATCTGTTATCAAAGTATATATTCATACAGGAAAATGTGTTTATTCAAAGAGAATTAGACAAGCGCAAAACTGACAGCAACTGAGAACTTAAATCCAAAAATGCTTTCTGTTCGTGCGTGCCGGTTCGCTAAAGAATCAATTTGGTCGCCTATTTGGTTTCGGTAAAATGTAAGAGAAGGTTGATGTTAAATATCCACTTCTCACTTTAGCGTTACATATATCATGAAGAAATCTTAATTCGGCTATTTTTCTTCGCTTGCATGTATAGAAAATCTTAAGTTGTCATCAATGTGAACTCCTAGATCCGGTGCTAACCATTCACGATATAAGTGAGCCGTCTCTATTGCGACAGAAACTCAAGTGGACGCATCTATCATAATCGAAAGGTAAATGATTCTCCTTGCTCCACGAAATTAACTTATCTAGGTCTTTTTGCAATAATTCTCATTCAGCTAAGTGTGAAGATAAATGTTGATATCATCAATTAAAGAAAGTTTCAGCAACGGTTCATATATATATATAACATATATATGAATCGTACCGTCCCTAGTAAGGAACGTCGCGACATAAAAAACTCAGTTTTTAAGAAGTATTTCACGCCATTTATCCCTACTTTATGCTATATGTACGTGTTAATTGTAACTGCTTTTCATGAACCGGGTTAATCCATCTGACCATCTTAGAAGTACACGACAGCGATCTCTTGTTCCATCATAAATATATATATATATATATATAGAATAATTCATCGAAATTATACATAAACTTCGACACATGTCTAGCTTATAATAATAATAACATAAATTTACATATCAATTTCCGCCTACTTGAAAAATCATAGCAACAAAAATTTATGTATATATATACACATACACGTAAAATAAAAAATAATAATCAAAATAATAGTAACAACGATAAAATATCGAATGTATCGTCCCTTTTCCATATGGTTAATCTAAAATTATTCCCCCATATAGCAACATTTCTAGAGAAGTCAGCACATCTTTGATTAAAATGTAAATAGTCCCCATAGCGTCTAGGCTGTAAAGACATCCCTACATTAAAAAAAAAAAAAACAACGAAATAGTATATATCGAATAAATCGGAAATTAAACGGTGAAATAAAACATAAGATATTAGTGTAGGCATTGCAGACATGTTATCCAGTCAGAAAACAATCGTGGAAACATGATTTTGTTGTAAAATCGTCAGAGTACATAGACGATAACCCATCATCGTACCGAAGATCAGACTAGAAGTACTTCCGACGACTCAGAACAGCACTTACGATCGTTAATGTGTGCGCGCGAAAAAACGGTCGGACAAGTTACAAATAAGAAAATAACGTGACTGGACACAGACACAAACACGTATAAGTAAATAACGCTCGCCTACAACAGCTAAAATAAGTGAGGAACGAATGGATTGAGAACGATCAGTAAAAGAAGAATTAAAAATAAAAACAATAGAATAGTAGCCAGACACACATCGACACGCACAAAGAAGATATGATAATACGGGTGAATTTATCGAGACAAATGTCCGTGAGACTTCAAACTAATTTGCATAACTAATTTTTCGAACGTAAGGGGGCAATTGACCATTAGTCAGAGATAAAAAATATTACACCTAGCCTGTTTCAAAGAAGTGCAAACCATTATTTGGCATATTATATATATATATATATATATATATATATATGTATGTATGTCTATATATACATATATAAAGCTGGATAAATATATATGTGTATATGTACACGTGTAAATATATACCCAAAAATATATATACTTATAAATATACAATATGCACGTTCATATTTATATACGCATATACATATAGCATACGTATTAATATCGAACCGCTCAAACGTACGTCCTAGAAAACTACGTTCAATTCGCATATAGTATGGAAGAGCTCGTGTCATACAAAGCAAGTAGATGTTGAAACAGTG
Organism: Coronaproctus castanopsis; assembly: GCA_032883995.1. Lineage (NCBI taxonomy): Eukaryota > Metazoa > Arthropoda > Insecta > Hemiptera > Monophlebidae > Coronaproctus > Coronaproctus castanopsis. The sequence goes on along the minus strand of CM065054.1, from coordinate 100,104,382 downwards.
AGAATCGACAATAGTATAGCAAATCTACTCACTGGCGGGAATAGCGCCGCCTAAGATAAGACGTGGTGATGTTTCAGGAACTTTAGAGAGCACATCACAAATTATGGATAATAGACGCCCACTATTTGGACTTACCGCCCAGTCGACTAAAATCAAGGAACAGTTTCCTTAAGTCAATTTAAATGCTGTTGGCTCACCCCAATTCAAAAACAGCTAGTATGTGGAACGAAGCTGCATCGAACAGTTCAGCCAAGTTACATGAAGTTTTGCCACCTGTTGTCCATAACTTACAATGGAAAGTCTGGCGATCGCTCAACAGATTGAATACTCGAACCACGCGATGTTAATCTCAGAAAATGGGGCATAGAAGAAAACGATAAGTGCAACTGCGGGGAAACACAAACTTTTGATCACCTGCTTCAATGTTCAATGACGAATCGGAACTGTGATGCAGATGACCGAACTGCAACAAACGATAAAGTCTTCTACGTCGCTACATATTGGATTGAAGTATAAAGTATCCGGACACGGAAAGTAGGAACATAAAATTTCTACCACATGCAATATACCGTCGTTGTATAACGTGTTCAACATATACATGACGATTGAAAATAAGTTAGAAGTAAATCAACTTGGTATACATTGCATGATCGATTTGGAAAAAGCATTCGATAAATACGACTGGACTATTCTAGATGAAACTTTAACAAGAATAAACATAGATTTTAAGGATAGAAAAATAATAAAAAGAGTCATATAAAGTGCAAGAATTAATGATAACGACCAAAAATACAGAATTGAAGAGTTGCAGATGACGCATCGGTAATCGCAGAAAGTGAAAAAAGCACCTGACGAATGTATCGATAAAGCTAAACTTTTAAAACGTAGAAGAAAAAACAGCGGTAATTAAATGCGGTAAAATGGAAAATAATAAAACAATAAATATAAAATTAGAAAATGAAAAAGTAAAACGTGTAAAAAAAAATTAAAAATACCTCAGTTGGATAATAACGGTAGATGGGAGAAGTGATCGAGGTTATTAAGGTCAAGAATATCGCGTTTATAAAAAAGGGATCGTCGTCGTTACAACGTCTAAAAATTTCAATATAGAACTACTGTAACAAGCCGGAACCTAGAAATAACCCACTAAAAAGTGAAAATGGAGATTGGGTTACAGATGATGCTACCAAAGCAGAGTTGTTTGGAGTACATCTGTCCAACACTTTTCAAACAGAAAGAACTAAATCTGCCATTGAGGATGATATCCAAAATTATTTAAAACAGGAACCAAGTAAATCTGATACTATTTTCGCCGAAGGAAATAAAAGAGGAAATAATTAAGTTGAATAAAAATAAAGCGCCAGGATATGATCTCATAACGGGTCAAATTCTGAAAGAACTTCCGCAAAAAGCATTAATGAATCTAACTTATATCGTCAATGCAATTATGCGAATACAATACGTTACATTATTATGGAAGTTCGCAAATGTGATTATGATACGAAAACCAGGAAAGCCCCCTGAAAAACTGTCGTCCTACTTATCAATTTTGGCTAAACTATTTGAAAAACTCTTAAAGAAAAGAATTCAAAAATTCATTGATGAAAACAAAATAATCCCAAACCACCAATTTGGATTTAGAACTGGCCACTCAACAGTCCAGCAGGTCTACAGGCTCGTTAATCAAATCGAAACAGCTTTTGAGGAGAAGGAGGTCTGCTCAGCGGCCTTCCTAGATATTCAACAAGCGTTCGATAAAGTCTGGCACACTGGTCTACTATACAAATGTAAAAGGGTCCTGCCAGTACAATATTATAATATTATAAAATCCTATCTAGACGAAAGATACTTTCGAGTCATAGTAAATAATGAACAACCTCAAATTCAAAAAATTAAATCGGGCGTACCCCAAGGAAGCGTGCTTGGTCCCTTGTTGTACTCGATATTCACTTATGACATACCGGTACTAAGGAATGCGAGTGTAGCAACATTTGCTGATGACACGGCAATAATGGCCTCACATAAGCTTCCGCAAACATCAAATAAAATATTGCAAAATGCAGTCAATGAAATTGAAAATTGATCGAGCAAATGGAAATTGACAATAAACGAGTCCAAGAGTACCCACATTATATTTACTAAAAGGAGAATTGTTCGCAACAGATATAAAATCTTTATCAAAGGTAGGAAAATTGAACAAAGTAGAGCGGTAAAATATCTAGGAGTTCACCTAGACCAAACTTTAACATGGGCTCAGCATATTAGAGCGAAGAAAACGGAGTTGAACATAAAAACTAAACAGCTGTACTGGTTGCTTGGTCCACATTCACAAACTTCATATTTTAAACAAATTACTACTGTACAACGTAGTATTAAAACCTGTATGGCTATACGCAGTGGAGCTGTGGGGCTGTGCGTCCAAAAGCAAAGTAAACAAAATTCAGACGTATCAAAACAGGGTATTACGTGCTATTGTAGGAGCACCGTTACGCTACATGTAGATCTAAATATAAAGTACATAGACGAGGTAATTCAAGAAGCGATTCAAAAACATATATGGAGACTACAGTACCACACAAACCCACTAGCAGATAGTTTGTTGAAGAAACCAACAAAGGTCAAAAGATTGAAAAGAAGAACGATGATGGATTGGATATAGCCTATAGCCATTTCAAAATAAATTGAGACCTTGCTAATGGGCATATTCTCAAGAAGTCAAGTGCGTTCTCAAGCGACAACATCCGGTTGATGACATAAAATTGTCAGTACCTGATAAGAAGAGGATAAAAAAAAAAATAATAAATAAATATAGAAATACAGAATTAATAAAGGTTTATGTTCGGAGTGCAGCCGTCGTTAACAGAAAGCCGTGCCGTGGTCAAGGCCTAACCTGTTGATATTCATGTTGTTTATATGTAAACCTTTGATTTTTGAAGTCACTTGCTGGTTATTACGGTTTTAAGTTCGAAATTTCGATTTGATATTTAATATTTCATCAATTAGCGCTTAGCGCTAATGGTAAAATAAAATTCGCGTTTTGACGGTTCTTTGTAAAAATTATCCCGTATCGGTTTTGTATCTTGGAAGTTCTTCATTGTTCGTCGTTTACAGATGCGGTTTATAATATTAAAACGAAATGTAAATTTGTAAAATATACTTATGTTAATATTTTATATTATTCGAATTGTTAAATTATTATAATACTATACCAACACTTTATATTTACTTACAGATCCATTTGCTTTTTCAATATATATACACGTACATACATACACACAGATACAGCAATATATATATATATATATATATATATATATATATATATATAAACCTGTTTTAACTTTTAAAAAAGGGTCCCCGTTAACACGTACAAGACACTTGTAACATAATATGACCCTCAAAAAAAAAAAAAAAAGTAAATAAATACATATATATATATATATATATATGTGTGTGTGTGTGTGTGTAAATAAAATTAAATAAAAAAATTAAAAATATAGAAGAATAACATTTTATCAATATTCACACATGACTTAACATAATACTTTTAAACCGTATTGCTGACAATATGAATCTTTAACAAGCTCTAATCTGCATTTTTCAAACTAAACACTAGTACACATGTACGTATACATACATGAAATAACATACATGAAATGACATACACACAAAAAAACCACAACATATATATGTATTATATACTCACACCCTACATTTTGCTTACAGATCCATTTGCTTTTTCAATATATATATATATATATATATATAATAGGAGACAACTGATACGAACGCGAATACAAAGAAAAGTTATTTTTACATTCAACGTTGTGTAGCGGCGTTTTCGTGATTCGACGTTCGTATATTACGTAACCGGTCAGCGGTTAAGCGTGAAATTATTCACGAAAGTTATTCTGAAGAAGCCAACTAGGCGGTCATACAAGAAAGCTATAAAACTAACCAAGATTAAAAAAAACAACTGGTTGTTTGGTTGAATAAAGCGAACGCTATATAGGAGGTTAAATCCTAAACACTGGATGGAGAAAAATTAGATGTACACGCAGACCAGTTTGTTTATGTATAAATCAGTGGTGGTAATAATTTTGATATTGTGCGTACAATTGAGTGTGTGTATGTTGTTAATTTCACATACAGCAGTATGCGATATGTCAGCGATGCGTTACATCCGTTGAAAAAAACAGAGAAAGAATATATATATATATTATATATATTATATATATATATATATATATATAATATATATATAATATATATATATAATATATATATATAATATATATAATATATATATTTATATATAATATATATATAATATATATATAATATATATAATATATAAAATATATATATATAATATATATATATATATATATACTCCAAATTAAAAATAGTCGAATTAATTAATTATGGAATAAATTACGGCCATCTAAAACAACGATTTGCGAGCAACTAATTTCATACTACACGCGCGGCTGATTACCGATTTTTATGTTAAGCAGATATTTGCCATCGTTAACATTTTTCATTATTAAAGGAGAAGCCGTTAGCTGGTAATAAATGTTCTGGAAGATGTTTAATAATATCGGTTGTAGATTTCGGTGTCAAAGTGGGTTCGATTAATATAGGTACATTGAAGGAGAAAAATGATAAATACAAAAATAAAACCACCTTTATAGCGCATCACGATATATATATATATATATATATATATATATATATATATATATATATATTTCATGACATGGCTGTACAGATCATGTGGTCATAGAAAGAACAAAAAATAAATCATAAATAAATATAAACGGATGAATTCAATTAAACTAAAGAAAGAGAAAAAACTATAAAATATTAATATAGCAAGAGAGAAGAGTCAAAAGAAAAATAGAGGATATATATTTAATAAACGTAGGTAGATTGTGTTTATTGAATATATCGGTTATAAAAAAATTATTTTATTTATTTATTTTCCCATTAATGTGCCATGTACTGCTACTAGGCTGGAGGCACAGATGAGAAGAACTCAGATCATGTTGAAGAGACCAGTATTGTACAAGAAGCGGAGAACTTGAAGGTGTGTGTTGCCATTTGAGTTTAGCAGGCCTTTAATTGTTGTTGGTAATGCTAGTTGGGAACGTTGCGAGTTCTAAGTAGTACAATCTAGCAAAAGATGTTTGACAGTAATTTCCTAATATACGCAGGAACATCTGACAGGAGATTCACGCCGTAATAAATGCCCATGTGTTATTAATGCATGGATCGGAGCCGTCTCAAAGTAATTTCTTCTTTTCTGGATAAATTAGAAGGTGTTTTCCAGCGGCTTGTATCCGATTTAATGTTTCTTAACTTGTTCGAATTAGGCGTGGACAAGAGGGGGTTCCATTGATTTCAACAATTGAATAATTTCTTTAGCAATTGGATGTTGATTATTGTTCCAACATTTAGCGATTGAAGTTAAAGCTGCACTCGAGTCGGAAAATATTGCCGATTGCTGAGAATATATTGTACGATTTTCAATGCTGTACACAATTGCTAGCTTGATAGCATATAACTCAGCTGAAAGAATTGAAATCCCCATATTCGATTCTAGAAAGGATGGTGGCGTTTTAAATAGATAATAAGGATTTCTGCACCATAGCTTGAATGATCTAATTTACACGCAGTAAGTTCAGGTTTTGCATGACCTTTTTCTTTATAGCATGAATATGATGTTTCCATAGTAGAGCCTGTTGCCAAACATTATTTTATTTCCTTCAATTTAAATATATATATATATATTATATCACCAAGAAGAAAGCCAATATACATTTGGATAGGTACTCTTTAGAAAGCGATATTTTTAAAAATGGGAAAAAATCATTAATTCCCTTTCTAGTCGAAAAAGTCAATCTACATCACACTGTGCATATATACATATAATCCGGCGGATTATTTTACAGAATAAAACAACTTCAACGGACGCGATCGAAATGAATAGATGAAAAATAAATTAAAAACCTCAGATGGAAATTGAAAGTTTTTATTAATCGTTTTTGGTGTGACTCCTACTTTTAAGACGTTATTTTTTTTCTTTTTTTCCGTTGTATACCACAACTAACGGTGCTAAAAATTAAGACGAACCATACTTTTAAGACGTTATTTTTTTTTCTTTTTTTCTGTTGTATACCACAACTAACAGTGCTAAAAATTAAGACGAACCATACTTTTAAGACGTTATTTTTTTTCTTTTTTTCCGTTGTATACCACAACTAATGGTGCTAAAAATTAAGACGAACCATACTTTTAAGACGTTATTTTTTTTTCTTTTTTTCTGTTGTATACCACAACTAACGGTGCTAAAAATTAAGACGAACCATACTTTTAAGACGTTATTTTTTTTTCTTTTTTTCTGTTGTATACCACAACTAACAGTGCTAAAAATTAAGACGAACCATACTTTTAAGACGTTATTTTTTTTTATTTTTTTCCGTTGTATACCACAACTAACGGTGCTAAAAATTAAGACGAATACTTTTAAGACATTATTTTTTTTTCTTTTTTTCCATTGTATACCACAACTAACGGTGCTAAAAATTAAGACGAACCATACTTTTAAGACGTTATTTTTTTTTCTTTTTTTCTGTTGTATACCACAACTAACGGTGCTAAAAATTAAGACGAACCATACTTTTAAGACGTTATTTTTTTTTCTTTTTTTCCGTTGTATACCACAACTAATGGTGCTAAAAATTAAGACGAACCATACTTTTAAGACGTTATTTTTTTTTCTTTTTTTCCGTTGTATACCACAACTAACGGTGCTAAAAATTAAGACGAACCATACTTTTAAGACGTTATTTTTTTTTCTTTTTTTCCGTTGTATACCACAACTAACGGTGCTAAAAATTAAGACGAACCATACTTTTAAGACGTTATTTTTTTTTCTTTTTTTCCGTTGTATACCACAACTAACGGTGCTAAAAATTAAGACGAACCATACTTTTAAGACGTTATTTTTTTTTCTTTTTTTCCATTGTATACCACAACTAATGGTGATAAAAATTAAGACGAACCATTTTCTACGCAGCTGTCAAAACCGGCATAGTCACATACGGTACTGTGTCACTTTGGAGAACAACATAGACGTTTTTCTTCTGTTCTCTTCGAATTTGGTCATCTATAGAATCAGGTGAAAACAACAAACTTTTTTTTCCTTTCTTCCAAACACGAAGCAGTCGTGCTAATATAACGTGTTTTAGTGAAAAAGTAACTGTAACGAATGCTGCCAAAAGAAACTGGAATATTACAGCCCCCCGCACGTTTGTCGATTATCCGCTTATGACGATGAGAAAAGGATTATTTTTAAAAGCGGCGAAAGTGATTCCATGCAACAAGTTCGTATATGTATCGGATGAAATGATAACAAAACGTGTCTTCAATAGGTAATGAAAGTAGTCGGCTTAGAAGAACCAATAATAGTCTGCCGCAAGGGTCTATTTTGGCTCCCCTATTGTTTATTTTATACATCATCGACATGCCTACGAAGTTTCAGTATGCGAATGATTTTCAGTCACGAAAACGAAGGTTAAACCTGCACAAAACAGAGTCGTCGTTATTTCATCTCACGATGCAGATCGTAAAGTTCGAACTTAACGTTGCATTGGAAAATGATAAAATTAATTTTAACGCCCGGCCAAAATATCTCGAGGCTACACTGGAATAATAAACGTTAAAATACAGAACGCATATTGAGAAGCTGGCACAAAAAGTAAAATATGGAAAGAGGATAGATAAAGAGTAAAGTCATTAACGCTGATCTAGTGCAACATAGCAGCGTACAACCTTCGGGAATGAACCTATCACGACGGGAATGCGCAGATTATATATATATATATATATATATATATATATATATATATATATATATATATATAGATTCCGAACGAGACAAGGTAGATGTGGTAGATGGAAAATGACTTCGAGTTTCTTATGTGAATGTGGGCATCTTCAAACTCTGGGTCATATAGTTGCGAAATCTTTTCTCCAAGAAATAATAATAATTAATAGACACGATGTGCATAAGCCCGCCCCAGTTTATGTATGAACACTCGTTAGATATTTAAGTATATATATATATATTTTATTTTTTATTTTTTTTTAGTTCCATACGAACATTGACTCCGTTTCCGGACATCTCTTCCTCTGTTGAGGCGAGAATTTTTCTTATAATCTTTCATTCTTTTTTTTCACCCTCAATATTTCACAATTTTTCCAATGTCATTCAGTTCTTAGCGTTCGGCTGCATATAAACACTCCAGTTTAATAACTCACTTTTAATATTAAAACGGTACTGTAAATTACACTGAAAGTAATAACAGACGATGCGCAACGTGATACGTGCGTTCGGTCATAATCTAGAACGGGATCTGAATGCGCTGCCGGAGGTGAATAAAGTTATTAAAAACTATTTTACACAGATTAGTATACAAATCAGCCGGCCGTTGATTTATGGCGACAATATAGACCATATACTAAATCGTTATACACCCTACGATGTTTATCATCAGTTTGATTGAATAAGTCGAAGTGTCATCGTACGGAATTCTCCTATCCGATTGCAACATACGACCTAAGTGACTTATATCGACCAATCGAAATGTCTCGTGATATGTATATATATATATATATTTCTCGTGTGGGCCGTGACGTCAAATTTTACGATATACCTTACAACAAAACCGATTAGTTGCGCCACGGTTCATGTTCTGACATTGAATTTCTCATCGAGCACCGTTATCCAAGTTTATTATTCGATAAACAATCTCACGATAAACCAATTTTTTTTTTTTTTTTATGAACAAGCCACGATTCGAATACCATATAAACGTACGTAACAGGCACGACGATTTCAACAAGAATAACCTAATTACGTAGTTGTTGCTGCTAATTTTTATCATGTACACTGTTATTCGCAGATATGACCGGAGTAAAAAGCGTGTCACGATTATTACGTTCGTCGAGAGAAAGGAATTAAAAAAGAAGTCGAACAAAAAGGTGAACACACCGAAAAATACGTTATATATATATATATATATATATATAAGTGTGTGTCTGAAGAAGGTGCAAGTATATTTTTCAAAATATACATAAGAACAAAGGAATTTTCGTTTCTCATCATCTCATTCCTTTTAAATACTATCCTCTTTATTGCACAAACTCTTACAGAACAAAAGATAATCAATATTGAAAATCCTGCTTTCACAAACAAAACCACCGTATATTTTCAGAGTAAAATTTACATACAATAATATACGGATAACGATAACTGTGAATCCCCACCATCAATAAAAAAATACCTCACCGTAGTGAACTGCTCTATAGTTAATATATATTTATCATCGTTATTTTATATTATTAAAATATATAACGAAAATTAACGGGAAAACATACAAAACCTAGAGAAAACCGGTATAGTTTAAAATAATTTAATTATCATTTACTAGATACGATGATTACGACAAGGTCTAACTTCGATTCTAATACAGAGAGCAAAATTTATGCTATCTAGTCGCCTGAAATCGTAAAATAGTCCTAATCCGTGGATTAGCGCGAGATGAAGAAATTAGCCGATTGCTTTTAATATGTAATCCTTAAGATACGGTAGAGATTAGTAATGATGAAATATCTCGTACGCTTGCATACGTACGTATATATATTTTTTCTGCACGTATGTGTACGCTACCATATGTACATGTACAAACACGTGCAAAAATATCCCCTGTAAATATGTATAACACTGTAAACGCAAGGTCGAATGCTCGTTACGAATATAGAGGATTGAATTATAGTAAAATTTGAATACAATAAACCGTCACGTTGTCTTTTACAGATGCGATTGGGGAAGAAAGGCAAATTCGTTTAATGTGACGAACCCTGCTAGATATAAGACGGTGGTCCAACTGCGAGATAAAACTAATTAAAGATGGAAAATACTTTTTAGAAAGAAGAAGAAATTTCGCAGTAATAGGCCATATTATAGGCTGCTCAAAACGTTAATCACTAACCTAGCAGAAGGAACAACAATAGAGAAAGTTACGAAGATTTCGCAAACGTTCACGGATAACATCCAAGGAAAGAGACTGTATGTGGAAATTAAAAGGCAAAGGTTCTTACACATTAGCATGTTACACCTTTCGAGTTTGGGTTGAGCAGAAAAATAAATTGTACATACACAATAAATATATAAATGAAACAGAATGAAAACAGTCGTCACTGCTCTGTAGCTCGTTAGCCGTCAGCCATGCTGGTTTCCTGCTGCAGAGACGTGTAGGTGGGGGGGATCTTTGATAAATTTTTCTACGCGCGAGTGCATACTGTTGTATTTAGCCCATTCTCGTTTGAATTCTTCTCTGCGGATGTGCGGTGGAAATATATTTGCCAGCACGGGAAGCCACATAGTAGGAGTAGATTTTAGCGTACCGGTTACTAAGCGTAGTGCTACGTTCAGTTATGTATCGATCTTCTTAGCATGCGAGCTGGCCATCCAAACGGGGCAGCAATATTCTGCAGCTGAAAACACTATTGCCAGTGTAGCAGTCCTGACGAGTTTCGTCTCTGCTTCCCAAGCTGTATCTGCAAGACGAGCTATTAATGTTTACTCTTGTTTTCACTTTTTGGGCTATTTTTTCGAAGTTCTCTTTGTACGTGAGAGTTCGATCAAGAACGACGCCTAGATATTTTGGCGTTGGGTTAAAAGGTAAATCTTTACCGTCGAGTTTAACATGTATTTTAGCTTTTGCCATCTGCGAGTTGAGGTGAAACACCGAAGTTTCTGTTTTTACCGGGTTTAACCCGAGTCTCCATTTAGCACAGTATTCAGTCAAGCTGTGTAAATATTTTGTGAGTACGTCCTCGCCATTTTTTAAGCGCTTGCTTTGAGTTGCAAGTACAATGTCGTCTGCATATTGGAAATTTGTCCGCTTGAAGGACCGGTATATCATGTATATATAAGTTAAATAAAATTGACGCTAACACTGAACCTTGTGGCCATTATTTATGGTACGCCACCGGCTATGGTCTGCTCCCGTATACACCGCGAATCATCTGTCAGCCGACATATTTCCAAGTAGAGTCACGATTTTACGACTAAGAACTTGCCAGGCTCCTTGATGGCGATAACCTTAGATTTTTTAAAGATCGCAGGGAGTTGGTCAGTCTCGAGTATTCAGTTAAACAGTTTTAGTACGTTGTTCCAAAATGTTTGATAAATTCCGGATATATATTGTCTAGTCCTGCGGATTTTCTATTTTTGATTGATTTAATCGCGCTTATTAATTCGGACGTATCGAACGGACTCGATGATACATCATCGTTCTGTAATTCGCTTTTCGTTTTTCGTAGCCTGCGTTTTATTTCTAATGACATTTGTTTATCGGATTTAATTTTGCTTATTTTTAGGAGTCTTTCTGCCTATTTTGTCTGGTATACTGATTAGCCAGATATAGGTAAAACAGGGCGACAAATAAATAATAGACTAAGAGAACACTTTAATACATATAAAAATGAAAACGATGATAAGTCACTTTATGGAAAACGAAAAACATATTATAGAAAACATTACAGATAATATAAAAATTTTACACATAGAATATATATTTAAAAAACGAAAATTATTAGAAAAACTACAAATTATAAAACACAGAAGTAGTAATAATTTATTAAATGATGTGATCAATTTTGAGGAAGAATTAATTTTAAAATCGGTTTTATAATTAAATGTTATTGTAAATAATTTTTTTTTTTTTTTTTAGTAAATTTAAATTACACCTGGCTAATCAATGTGAATCGATATATATATATATATATATATATATATATATATATATATATATATATATAAGTTTTTATTAATATCTCTGTTAATTTATTTGTAACGTTTTTGTATTGCTTGAAAATGACGTTAAAGTCGAAAAGCTTTGCATAAATAAAATAAATTTTATAGCGATTAACATTGTTGATAGTATTATGCAAATGAAAAACATTATACGAGATTACTGGTGCTTTGGCAAGTAATTGTTGTAATTTTTTCACATTTTAATAATCTTTGTATAATTATCGCGAATATTACAATATATTTTAAATAATTTATCGATTCCTAAAAAACCAATATACCGACAGTACTACCCAGCTGGAAAAAATTACACGAGAGTACACACTGACGCTTTGGCAATGAATTTTTTCTACATTTTAATAATCTTTGTATAATTATCTCGAACTCTTCAATCGGGCGATGATAGCTGTCTGGTATTATGTTAGGTTTGAGAAAGGGAATTATAAAAGTGAAGCGTTTCCGTTCTTGCGGTGTATTTCTACAGTGTAGCAAATATTGTTCAATATATATCTAACAGTAATACGGCAATACATACATTGTTTTCGGTTGATAGTACTATATATACAGATAGAACAAATTAGAGAAGAAAACCGGTGCTTTGGTAACCCGTTTTTTTTTTTCACATTTTGACAATTTTGTACAAATATCTCGAACATTGTTTTTGATAAATTTCAAATAATTTATTAATTCTCAGAAAGCATTTTTAATCAAATTTTGTAAAAAAAAAAATTATACGAAAGCACTTTAAATAAGAACCTGATTTCATTTTTTCACCGAGATAGATAAATATATTCGCAAACAGATGGAAAGACTCAAATAATATCAAGAAAGAAATAAGAGAAATGGCATTCAAAAATTTTGGAAAAGATACAAACCATGGATTACAGTTAATGGAACAGAGAAAGAAGTAACGGAATACAAAAAAAGCTAAGAAACTTAATAAATTGGAAAGCAAGGTTAATGGGGAAGTGTAAGGATGTTGATCGAAATATAAAAAACGGTGACACGGAAAAAGTATATAGGCAAACAAATTAAAAATATAGCGAAAACGAAATAATAGGAGAAGAAGAAATGCAAAACTGATCGAAAGAGTACATTGAACAACTTTATGAAGATAAGGAAAGTGGCCATGCAAAAGTAGTGGAGGAGGAGACAATTGTGGAGGGAGACGCAATAGGATCGAGTATTTTGAAACGGGAATTTGAATTCGCGTTAAATAACCTTAGACTAAAGCTACAGAAGCGGATGGAATTCTCAGTGAGCTTATTAAAACACTTGCAGATAAAGTAAACGGTGCTATCGGCTGGTAAAATACATTTATGAAATCGGAAAAATTCTCGAAGATAAACTGATTGATTGCCATGCCAAAAATAATTAATAATACTAAAATATGCGAGCAATTTAGCCTATTATCTTATACACAAAAAATTCTAACTAAGATGATTTATGAACGAATAAACAGGAAACTAGAAGAGAACTTATTAGAAAACCAATTTGGGTTCAGAAAAAAAAATTGGGGGTTAGAAGGGAAGCTATTCTGACTCTCGATCTGTTAATAGAAAAGAAAAAACAACAAACCACTAAATGGAACCGTGTATATAACCTTCATTGATATAGAGAAGGCGTTAACTGGAACATTATGTTCCGATGTCTAAAAGGAGCGAATATAGACTTCAGGAACCGAAGAATACTGTTTGAACTATAAAAATCAAAAAAAATCATAATAAATGAGAAAACCAATGTGAAGATAAAGAAAGAAGTCAGACAAGGTTGCTGCCTGTCACACCGTCGTCGTTTAACATTTACATGGAAAATGCAACGAGGTGCTTCCTTGATATTGATGATGGAGGAGTAAAAATAAACGGATTAACATACAAGAAGATACGCGGATGATACTGATTGCGCGGATACAGAAGCGAAGTCGATTAATGATTTAAACAGATTGTTAAACATCAAACGTTTAATGAAAGTTAATGAAAGGAAAAACGAAAGTATTAAGGTGCGATAAAAAAAAGTAGAAGATCGCACTGTAAAATGATATAATAATAAGTAAAGGAATTTGAACACCCGGGCAGCTTAGTTAGAAACGATAGCAGATCGAAATGGGAAATAAGCAAAGAAAACATTCTGACTTCTCTCATCTCGGAATATAGCCTTTGAAAAAAGAAAACGGTTTATAAAGAGCTTCCATTCGGAGCGTTACACTTTACGAATGTGAAACGTGCTGACGAGGCATGCTAAAAATAAAATGGACCAATAATATACTTTACGAATGTGAAACGTGCTGATGAGGCACGCTAAAAATAAAATGGACGGATAATATACTTTACGAATGTGAAACGTGCTGATGAGGCACGCTAAACATAAAATGGACCAATAATATACTTTACAAATGTGAAACGTGCTGATGAGGCACGCTAAAAATAAAATGGACCGATAATATACTTTACGAATGTGAAACGTGCTGATGAGGCACTCTAAAAATAAAATGGACCGATAATATACTTTACGAATGTGAAACGTGCTGACGAGGTATGCTAAAAATAAAATGGACCGATAAAATACCGAACCGCGAAGTGTTGTCCCGGAGTTCATGGAAATAATATTTAGAACAATAGAAAGAAGAAATTTAACATATTACACGTAATTCAACCTGGATTAGCAATGTAATAGAAAGGAAGACAATAGGTAAAATCCAAATAGCAAGACGACGAAGAAGGTTCATGGATGAAATCAAAGGAAAAAGACCCTATGCGGGAATTAAAGAATTGAGAAGATCTTACACATTGTGTTACCCACCAACTTTCGGGTTAAGCAGAAGAAGAACAATACGTTAAGTATGTGGGTTTCGGTATTACTTTTATTAATTTATATTTTTATGGCACTATGTAAAACCGTTTTTAATCGTTTATATAAACTCACCAACCCGTCAAGCATATTACATACTACACAACACACACACATATATGTATCTCATAAAATAATAAAAAACGTTGGTATTTCACCTACACGCTTTACACTAGCCTCTTTATGAATTTTTCGATAAAAAGTTCATACTACGTTGTTTCGTCCTCAGATTAATCTATACACGAAGTGATTTTATTATTATTATTATTTTTTTGTTTTGTTTTAATTTAAAATACATTAAATATATTTTACTCCCAATTTTAATAATTTTTTTCTAAAATATAAATGTAGTGTTTGGTTAATTGCTTAATACGAATTTTACATCTATGCTTAATAGAAAAGTCCGACATGAAAGAACATTTACTAGTTTTACGTTAATTTTGATCATGGCACAGGACGTTATTACTATCATTAATCGAAATTAACGTGCCGTGCGCAGCAACTAAGGCTAGCAGCGTGAAGGAGAGGATGTTAAATCAAGGAGTAGAAACGGAACATGCGTACGGACATGATTAGGTTAGTTAGAGAGGAGTATTCATATCTGAAGAGAAGAGGAAGTGAGACAAACAAAGAACAATCAATAAGGATATATGTAAGACGGAAAACGTGACGCTATACAGGTGATTAAGTATAAATGGGTGAGTATTATATGACCCAGCCCTAATCTGCTAAGGACAACGTCTTCTCTGCGGTTTGGAAGCGAAGCCTTCCAAAGGTAAAGTAGAATTCTTGATTTGACGAAGCTTATTTAATGAGGAGGTCGACTACCACTTTTGTTGGCACCGAACGAAAAGTCTTGATTTAACATAATTACGTACATCGATAGTTGCAACTTTTAGGATCAGCAACAATGTAACAGGCTTTCTTTGCTACTCTATCTGCCAGTTCATTCCTTGGAATCCCGACATGAGCTGGAATCCATATATATATATATATATATATATATATATATATATATATATATATATATTTGCAGTCTATTTCGTAGTAATAATCGTTTTTCTATCGAATTATCGGAATTGTTATTACGGCTATTAATGGAGGACAACGACTATTTGGTAATAAAGAAAATTAATATACAATAAATATACACGATGTCAGACTGCCGTGAATAACAAGACGAAATTTGGGATTCAAATTTTGAGACATAAAGTTAAAATAAAACATCAAACCAGTCCTGTCGCAATAATTCCATTTTGTGATATATTACACACACACACACATATATATATATATATATATATATATATATAGGGAGAGAGAGAGAGAGAGAAAGATAAAAGTACTTAATGCGTCCGCAATAAAATTTGGTGATTATATATAATCTATTTATCGGCGCCATTAAAATAGTTGTATAAAATTCCATGCACATTTTTTATGTATACATGCGTAAATCACTACGTTAAATTACCTGTATGATGTGCGCACTGTTAAGAAGACCTAGATAAGTACTAAATTTTGAAATGAAAAAGTCATGGTCAACGGGATTATATACAACCTTCGTATCCGGATTTAAATCAGTAAATGTAAATAATAATAAAAAAAAAAGAACGGCAAATTAATTTTCAGTGCAGCAATTTAACATACCACAAAATAAATGAAATTAATAAGAATGTATACCACACACACACACACACACACACACATACATATATATATATATATATATATATATATATATATATATATATATTCATGTAAACGTATGTAGCGTATATTTTAAACCTATCTTATTTATGTAGTTCACGCTGTTATTCAATTAGAAGTACTTTATCATCTATTCAAAATTGTCTAGTGAAGTTCTATTCTACAACATTCCTCACAGTTTAATTGGTCAGTAATAAGAAAATCTCAAAAACGAGGTAACTTTATTTTAAACGATTTTAAAGCGTCTTCTAATATTTTTTAACATTCAAACACTCGTTACACACACACTCGTATATTTCAATCGTCGTATTTATTAAAATACGAACTGAAAATATGTACCGAGACGTGTTATCGCAGAAGGAAAATGGAATGGTCTGGTGGCGTTTATTTAAGATATACCAACGACACAGTCATTTCCACGTCGTCGGAGAATGAACTAAGAAAAAAATATAAATAAATTAACCGCATTATATGTTGTATTGTATTCGTTAACGTGCCGTGTACTGCAATATTGACCAGATGTACGTGTAATTAAAGTTTAGATATCGTGTAGGATGTCGGATAATTTTAGGAATCGAAATAGAGAAGCTGGATCTTTTGTTCGTTGTCATCGAGAATTTCGGAAATATTAACTGGAAAGGTGTATTTAGGACCGGAATAGGGTTGAATTTCTTACATTCTACCAGAAGATGGTTAATGGATAAGAGAACAAAGCATGGGTGATTTGAATTATTTACTAAACAAGAAGGAGAAATTTTCGCATATGCGTAAACGGCATAGTGTATAATTTCTTCTTACCGACTAGATCTTGATGAAGTAGTCAAAACTGCGTCGTTAGACCGTATTGAACGTAATTTATTGGTAGTAGGAACTTCATTCCATATTCTCGACCATTTCTTCTTTAGAGCAGTGATGTTATTAAGTTTGAGAAGTCCGATGAAATTATATGTTTGAAATCGAGAGGTAACTGGTCGCCTCTTGTATCCGTGCGAAAGGTAATATTGAAGAAATTGTTAAGCGGATGACTGAAATGATATCTTTCGCGACGGGATTTTTTCTTGCGGATTTGTAAGATACAGAAGAGTGAAGAAAGAGAATCTGCGCAAATGAGAGAGAGTCTTTGTTTAACTTTAATCCAAGATCGACTGCAAGTTTTATAGTATACGGTTCTGAAGATAGAAAAATCCGCACATCCGGCCACACTTGATTATAAATTAACTAGAGTAAGCTAGAAATTCGGACTATATGTAAATAATGACCAAGCGGACAGCCAAACATGGTATATTGTTTCAACCATTTCCGCTCCTAACTACATCGATGAAAGACCTTTTACATAAAACCTTCAGCAGATCGTGGTAATAAGAAAACCAGTTAAACAATATCTTCATATAGAGCTACCGGTCATCACAAAACGTTATTGAGAAATTCATACTAAAAAGACGACAACCCATAATAACAGGTCACCGGGTTTTTAAAAAAAAATTGTTTTTTTACATAACATGCGCAATCGTAAATTACGAATATTTGATATCGCAAATTAGTTACCTAGTACACACCTATAGGATGAATACTAGAACTGATCGCTGTTTCTTCTAGTCGCGTTCGCTTGTTAATCTTCGTTTCAATTCACCGTTTGGAGTCTAACTCGCCTTACTTAAAACTCATCACCGTTTAGATATCCACGTTTAAAACAGATATTTATACGATTGCTTGGTTTAGTCAAACTTCGTGGGAGTGGGAGGTGTCTATGAACTTATTGCTGTAAGAAAGGCGTTGACATTGCTTGTGGACAGCTATTTGAGTTATCGATTTTATAATTTTTCATTATCGTAATATTTTTCTCCACACCTATAACGTTTGAAATTTTCGTTACCGTATACTAGTGTACACATGTATATTTCTGTTCATATATATATATATATATATATATATGAACAGAAATATACATGTGTACACTAGTAATATATATATATATATATAGAGCATTAAGTAAGCACAATGTAACGAGTAGGTGTATGTGTGCATGCATGGACAATTGTTTTTCCCCCTTATACGTAAATTCGAATGTGCATTACGAATGACTGTGTTTATGTATATGCAGTTGTATAAATATTTTTTTTTACTATTATTTTAATAATTTTAATGTCATAATTTTTTTCTTTCAACATTTTTATGGTTTAATTAAGTTGTATACTTTTATTCGATTCTTAACTTTCATATTTTAAATTTATATAAGCTATTATGTGAGCCGTATATAAATAAAAAAAAATAAATAAATATATATGTAAAGTACAATTAGACCGTTCTTTAGATAACAGCGTCGTTTGTATGTTGTAACGTGAACAGTTAGTTTTAGTTTCCGTAATCTATCCGTGAGAGAAATGATTATTTCGTTTTCGTTCGTCGATTCGCAATATCATGTATTTTCGATTTCTTCTGTAAGGTTGCAATAAAATACATGATTAAATCCGAGCGTGAATCTTACAAATCGAAAATACAATCAAAATTGCACATAGGCCGGAGTATCAGTTTTTTATTGTGGCAGAAGCCAGCGGTGCTACTGATAAAACAACGATTTTGA
This sequence comes from Coronaproctus castanopsis, assembly GCA_032883995.1. NCBI lineage: Eukaryota > Metazoa > Arthropoda > Insecta > Hemiptera > Monophlebidae > Coronaproctus > Coronaproctus castanopsis. The sequence goes on along the minus strand of CM065054.1, from coordinate 100,085,363 downwards.
AACTCAAAAGAATCCGAGCAGCAGATGGTGATACTTGGTTCAGCTTTCCTGATGAATTTCAAGCGTTATGCCACCATAAGAGCAGAACATTCGCCTATCAAGAGTATGGTTAATTCTATCAAGTCCCGAGGTCAGTATAGAAACGTCAATGTGAAACTTTCATCAGAAGTAGAAAAGATTTATCGCGATGAGGCAGGTAATTTTATTTTGAATAATTTCCTGTTGCCTGAATTCGAACCTTCTAAGTATGGGAATGAATGAACTTATTTCTTGTTTAAATAAAATTGTTGAAAAGAAAGAGGATTCCTTAAAAGAAATTATGAAACATTTTTTAGTAGAAAAATTTTCAACCAGAAATTACAACAATGTCGAGTCTTGGGCCGACAATTTTGAGAAAGAAGGTAATCGGTTTTCGTTAAAAGGGTCGAAGTTAATAGAAGTTTTTCGTTTGTGCTTGGACCAATCAGTAAATGATTGGTTTCCGAGTACACAAAGGAAACTTGGTATGAACGCAGCCTGGAGATTGTGAAAAGAAGATTTAATTTCTACTTTTGGCGATGTTTCATGGAAACCAATCCGTTTTGCATATCAATTTCGATACTTAAATGGTTCGTACACTGATTTTTATTGTCAAAAAAGAAAGAATGCTTTTTGAATTAGATCACGAAATTCCTGATCATATGAAGTCTTATAGTGCTTCGACTTCCTACTCAGATTCAGAATGCATTAAGTCGATCCTCGATTACGTCAATAAAAGCTTTAATCCAAATATTAGAAAAATTTGAAAGTAAACCTATGAAACGTACCGGTCCCTCGGAATAAGTTGGAAACGGAACAGTGGCTTCAGGGACACTGGAAAAAACGAAAAAAAACAACTTCCTTTAATAAGAAATCGTGCTCGAATTGTGAGAAACATAACAATCGTTTTCACCCAGAAAACCTATGCTGGTTCCGCGATAAATCGCCGAATAAAATAAAATCTGTTAATAATTTAGAAATAGAATCTGAATTGAATTCGATAGTTGGCGATCAAAAAAAACTTGTAATGATACCACTGATCGGAGTTGATTTGCTTATTTATGATACAAAAAGATGTAGAGGAGTTTATGACTCCGGTTCTAATATTTCTTTCTCACGATTTTTATACAAAAATAATATTCCCATTTCTAAAACCGATGATAGTAAATTTAGAATGGTCAGTGTTATCTATAATGTGTGTGGAATTGTTAAACTTTGTATTCGAATAATGAATATTTGTCATAATGTATCAGTATTTGTCGTTGAAAGTAAATACTTTCATCGTGATTTTCTCCTTGGTTTGGATTTAATAAAAAAATTCAGACTATGCCAAAACGAAAACCTAAAAATTCTTCAAAAGGCTTCTGGATTTGTACAATCAAATAATTTTAAAAAAATTAACGTATAACTATTAAAGATAATAATATTAAAATAAATGAGTGTTTTCAAGCTAATTTTAATGAATTCATTAAAAAGATTTTAATGCAAACTTGGATCACTTAGGCAGTAAAAAAAGAAAATATATCGAAGATATTATAATTAAACATAAAGCAATTTTTGCTAAAGATAAATTTGATATAGGTTTCAAAACAATAAAATTAATCGAACATAGATATGTTTTAAAAAAAAACCGTACAGGTGCTCTGTTGAAGATCAAATAGAAATTGAATCTCAAATTTCTAAATTATTATCTGCTAACCTTATTGAAGAATCAACTTATTCTTTTGCAGTGTTACTTTAGCATATATAAAAAAAATGAAAATAAAAAAAGTATGTATTGATTTTACAAAATTAAATAAACTGATTGTTTTACATTTTCCTTTAATAGGTGATATTAAAATAGTTAAAACTAGAGATTGCAAATGGTTTTCAGTTGTTGACATAAATAGTGCATTTTAGTCTATTCCTCTTCGCAGCAAACACTGTTATAAGACAGGGTTTTGTAACACAAAATGGACATTACAATTAGAAATGTCTACCTTTTGGATTAAAGACATCACCAGCGATTTTTCAGATAATTCTGAGAAATATGAAAAAATGGCTTAGATCTTTTCTGTATTAATTACATTGATGATATTTTAATTTTTTCCGATAACGTTTGAAGAACATTTAGAACATATTGACAAATTATTATCAGCTATTATTAAAGGTTTTAAACTTAAACTGTTAAAATGTGATTTTGCTAAAAACAGTGTTAAATATCTTGGTCACATAATAGAAAATAACCTAACGAAACCTATTAATGATAATGTTATTCCCTATAAAAAATTTTCCAACCACAAAGAATAAAAAAATATCAGGCAATTTTTAGGTAAAGTAAATTTTTATCGTAATTACATACCTAATGTAACTCAGATTCTTGAAATTTTTCACAATTTACTTCGTAAAAACGTCATTTTTAATTGGACTGATGAATGCGAAGTTTTTATAAAAAATTATTTTTGCTCGGAGCTATGTATCGCTATTTTTAATCCTACTAGAGAAACTATTGTACAAACTGATGCATCACCGGTATAGGAGCAATTCTGAAACAGAAACAGGATGATGGTACAACCAGTAGCTTATTTTTCAAAAAAATTAATAAAAAAAAAGCCATACTTTTCGAATGCTCGGCAATTAAAGAAGCCCTAACGTACTGGCATTATTGGCTTATTAATATCGAATTTGTTATTCAATCCGATCATAAATCTTTACAAAATTTAAAAATAAATTCTCGTACTGATGAAGAGTTTGGACATAATATTATGATGTTTTATTTGTCGCAGGTATAATTTTAAAGTAAAATATGTCCCAGGTAATACCAATATTGAATGATTGTCTTTCTCGAAATCCCGTTTTAGATGCTCTGGAATTTCCGGATAATCTTAAAATTGTAAACTTTATCGAATTTAATGAAATAATTAAAGATCAAAGTAAATTTAAAGATAACTTTCCATCAAATATCCGTATAGTAAAACATGGCGACATATACTCAACGTAAAAATACGAATAAAATACTTATTTCCACGGAATTTTGTCACGAACTAATTATTACAAAAATTCATAAAACTTTTGGCCACATTGGTTCCGAAACAAATTGAATTAAAGATATCGCCATTTTATTTTTGTAAAAACATGAGAAAGTTAATAATGAAATTTTGTCAATCTTGTAAAGTTTGTATAAAAAATAAATCGCGGATCCCTTTATGGTCATCTTTCTCAACTAGGTCCGGCTGCTCGTCCCTATGAAATGATGTCTTTAGGATACGGTGGCTGGTTTTTGGTGGTAACCACTCACCGAAACGGTTTCTTCATATACTTGTGGATCATTTTACTCGTTATACCTTTATTCTTACATCAAAAACCCAACAAAGGCACGATTTTATAGCTTTCTTAAATAAAATTTTGTCAACAGGTGTTCAAATAATATTGACCGATCAATGGTATTAATTCGAATGAATTTAAATCTTTTTTTAAAGAAATATAAACTTAATTTTCACTGCTGTCGATTGTGTTTTTCCGAATGATTTAAATGAACGATTAAACCGAATTAATCGCGTTAGATGTAAAATTAATGAAAACCCATCGAATCGTAAACATGGTCTATTATTGCAGAACAGTGTGTTAAAGAATATAATATAATTCATACATCTACTAAATTTACTCCTAATTATTCACTAAATGGTGTATAGATGTAAACACCAAATAATTGTAAAGTTCAAGGAAACCCGGATAAAGACAGGATACAAACCTTACTCAAAACGAATACATGAAATTAATAAAAAGAGATTCGACAAAAACCGAAAAATTCCAACTTTTGAAATAGGTGATCATCATGAAAACAGTCTAAATCGGAATAAACTTGATGAAATCAGAACTGGTCCCTTTGAAATTCTAGAAAAAATCTCAAATTCAATTTACAAAGTTAACTCTGGATTCCGAAAAAATGAAATTATTTTCATGTATTCAAAATTTATCCAGCTTCCTTTGATACTTTCACCTAATTTCCCCCGTGGATGGGGGGATGTAAAGTACGATTAGATGGTTCTTTAGATAACAGCGTCGTTTGTATGTTGTAACGTGAACAGTTAGTTTTAGTTTCCGTAATCTCTCTATGACAGGAATGATTATTTCGTTTTCGTTCGTCGATTCGCAATATCGTGTATTTTCGATTGTTGCAATAAAATACATGATTAAATCCGAGCTTTTCATCCTTAACAATCGATTAAAAGAACAAGATCGATTTTTCGAAATGTAAATAATCAATTCGAAGAAGATAAATTAATTAATAAAATAACGAAATAAATCATCCGACTGGCGAGATTAAAATGTGTATAGTTTTTATTTGTTTATTTATTTTTTTAAACGATTTATACTCGCGTGTTCTCCGTAAATAGGTAGTAGTAATAAAATAAGTTTATTTCAGTTGAATAAATGTGTGAAATATTAAATTAATATTTTTCTCGTAAAATCGGTTTGGTTAACCGTTTTTAAAATGATAAATGAATATTAAACAGTTACTAATCGCGTATTATATAAATATGACAGCCAACTAAAAAGGACATACACAGACGTACATTATATACCTGTTGGATAGGGAAATCGAATTCCATTTGGGAGAAAGTTAAATTCTCTAGGCGACTTAACCTCGACTGTATACGAGAATATGGAAGATATAAAGAGAATAGTCGAAGAGGGAAACGATGAAGAAAAAAATGCGAATAATAAAGGTGAGAGCAGTTCGCCATCGAGATATAGATACACCGAGAATCTATTCGGACAACGAGCACGCCGTCATTAAATATGCGTATAATAATAATAATCAATAATGAACGATAGTAGCGATAATAATTAATAGAGGGGGGGGGAATTATCAATCGTGAAGATGTTTTACGTAGTTCATAGTCGGTCAATTCGAAGATAAAAATAATATAATCATAATAAATTATAATAGGCGTATCGAACAAATATGGAATAGTTAGTTATTAAATATAGGAAAGTGGGAGCTAAGAATTTTTTCATAACATTCGTCCATTTTAAAAAGGCATACGACCCGGTAGACAAAGAAACATCGTTTATTACTGCAGATGAAAAACTGATTAGAATGATAAACTTTACATATGTACACTCTCGACAAATATATATATATATATATATATATATATATATATATATATATAGGTATGTATATATATATTTAAATTATAGACGCAATCTGGTCTGGATGAAGTGATTGAGATGAAACTATCGTCATGTATGGAGTCGCCATCAATTGATGACGTTACTCCTTTTAATTGTTAGATAAAATCGAAATAGAAGATCAAGTTAGTCGTATGTTTTACCTAAATAAATTGACTTACCAGTGGACTGCCATATTTTTCTACTCTCTATAAATAATGTGCACTGCGTTCTCGAATTACAATATTTATCTGCGATATATTCAAGTCGCGATAGATATTATTACGAATGTACCAGGGTTGATTAGTGATCATAAAAATTTCGTTTATAATTTTCATATCCGAAATAGAATCGGTACCTCACGATGATAAGCTGCAAGTCCGGTTAATATACAATAATCATTTATAAAAATAATTCGCGGTTCTACCAGGAGCCGGTATATTTGATTAAATTAGAGTTTCGATTTCTTATTTTTCTCACTAATGCGCTCCGTTCAACAGAAATATCCGCCACATCCCAACATAACGGACTTTAGTGTCTTACGGTAAAATACGGTCGAGTCTAACTGATGGACAGCAGCCGTATCTGGTTGTGCAGATAACACGAACGGATTTTACATTATTAATTTTAACTCTCCACTTGCGTGTCTAATGTCGGAAAATATTCGAGCCATATTGCAACATTTCTGACGCTACACAACAGGATGTATAAGAGAACGTTATACCATCCGAACATGCACAGCTGCTTCTGTATATTTTTGTACTGAAGTAACGTAAGAACAAAACAGGCGCTAGAACGGATGCTCGAGGCAACCCCCAGAATTAAAAGTATGAAATTCGGACTTTTCATCGCTTATACTTCATCTGGAAATATCTGTCACTAAATATGAACGGAATAATATGTAGAACGTACACGAGGACGTAGATATTTTAATTTAAACAGCAGACACACGTGGTCAAATGATTGACACTGACGTTTAAAAAACCCGGGTTGAACAGTAATATATGTTTTTGTATAACCGATGAAATTGTTCTATCGTAGCATGTTTCCGTTTAAAGTCAAATTAATAATCAGGATTAATTATTCGAGTTATTCAATCGGGGCAACAAATTTCGCACTAAGTAGTTTTTCAAAAACTTTTGATAACGTCGGTAATCAAATTTCGTTGGTGAATTTTTTGCGGTTGGGGAATCATTTTACTAGTTGGCATTTTTCACTGCGAAGGATAGTTACAGATTATATATAGTTAAATATAGATGTAATACCGATTGGTATTTTCGACCGGTGTTTTAACAATATCTTAGTTATCAAATTATATACGGGTGTCCCGTAAAATTGTTTAATAAAATTTTTATTTCAGACGATTTTAAAGTGACATCTGTAATAGAACATCCATCTGTCGTCCTACTTCTTCATGAAACTTATTTACAAAAGACTTGTTCTATATATTTCACAAAGGCTACAGCATTTTATGTATTCTTGCCCCGGGTCCCATCGCTGTTACGGACACGAAGTACTTACATAACGAACGTTCCTACATTAAACAAGGCAACTTAGAAATGAACGGTTTAAACGTATCGCGTTTGATCATAATCACATTTAGTTCTTTATGGACGCGATTTAAAATAAGTTGATAACCTAGAATAATGCTGACACTGTTTTCGAGTCTTCCCACTAAGTGCATTTCTGATTACTGCGAGAGAATTAGTGTTACGACTAACATTATTGTCTCGAGGTGTACTCGGTAAAACTGCTTTTTGCACCATGTTGTTAAAATATTCTGCATGATTATCAATATTAATCTTCGATGGGGTGTATTCATTGTTGCGGTCTCGTGTAGCCAGTTAAAATATGTATTATTACGAAATTTAAATTCGAACTTTTTAATTAATGCTGCGATAGATCTGATGAAGAATCAAGCGACGGTTTGACGTTTATATACGACGCACTCGCGCCTTCGATAACGAATATATCAAGGAGATTAGGATGGCGAACAGAAGTACGTTGATCAGCTAATAGAGATGACAGAAATCTATGTCTCGTATAAGGATGATTAAATTTATAATATACTTTTTAAAGCTAATTCTTCGTCAAAATTCGTCATTTAACGTAATAAAATATTTTTTATCTCTTCTATTTACATTTTTTCCGCTAGTTTTTTATAATGTTTTTCTGCACGGGCAAAAGCTTTATAATTCTGATTAATATGATTTTGCGTTTTGATAGTTTACAATATTTTTCAAATAACGATTTTCCATCACTGAATTTAAATGTTTGTTTATTTTTTTAAATCTAACCGCGAATTGTCTGCCTATTTCTCTTATGTATGTTTTTTCACATTGATCGAAATTTAATTTATATACTTATGTGTTTTGTTTTATTTTTAATTAGTATATTTCAGTCTATCTATTCTCTTGTTACTGGTCGATTTCTATAGAGCCGTAATTATTACCTATTGTTAAATTTGAGTTATACTTAATTGAACCTAAATAATAATTATCATTCCATTTCCGTTTTTTTGATTGCAAGATTTCGTCTGCACCTTTTCAACTATATCAACTATATTAGGTTCATATTTATTATTGATTGTCGTTTGTTTTACTACGTGTTTTTTTTTAAAATAGTTTTCACTCTATTTATATGACTTCTTAAACTTAGAGACACGATAATCACTAAAGAAATTAGCATATTCACCGTAAGGTTAGTTTCTAGACAGAACTCGGTGTCTTTAATCAGAGCGATTAGCGTAATATTTATTTTATCATATTTTATTTTAATTCGGTTGTGTTATATACTCTTTTTTTTTTTTATTATTACTTGAAAAATTACTAATAGCCGAAAAGCTTCGTGGTCTTCTAACATATAAAATTTACCGATTTTAACTATTTTTATATTATTTATATATATATATATATATATATATATATATATATATTTTTTTTTTAAAGTCTACGCGTTTCTAAATTTTATCTTTAAATTTTTCGAAAATCGTAAAGAATGATAAAAATTAAAAACAAAACGATTGAATTAATATATAGCGAATAATCAGGAGACAAATGCTAAATAAAGAAAAAAAATCAGTATGACGCAATTATACGACGATATATTATATTTACATACGCTTGAATTATTTCAATATTCCAAGTTTGCCTTAATTAAAAATGTAAAAGGGGAAACAGATTGCTTTTAAAATTAACGTAAACTAAAAGAGGAAAACGTGACGATTATTTCTTAAAACAATTATAATAAAAAATAACATTCCTTTTGAAATTTAAAATATTTATACGCGCGAATTACCCTCACCGTTCATTTACATTCTATCGTTATTATGAATTACTTTACGTACAACATATACGTAAATGCATATGCATATACATATGTTGTATATAATTGCTTTCCTGACCGTGACATTTATAAACTTCTCGTTTTACACACCCACACATATATATATATATATATATATATATATATATATATATATATGCAACAGGTTGTTCACACATCTGCTTCGTCAAAAAGAAACAAAGTCACTGTACAAACTTAAAATGAAAATTATTTTTATGAATCCTACTACCTACTATTCATACATGTATATATTATATATATATGTACACATACACACATATATATATATATACACATATATATACATATATATATATATATATATATATATAAAAGCTGTGTTTGATGGGACATGCTTCTTCGTACGTACACACGTAGCACAAAGCAAATATTTCTATCTCGTTTATTACATTATTCCAGCATTCAGCATTAACAGATTGTAAAGTTTACCATTAAACACATTGCGGACAATAGGGGCAAAATACGTCAAATATCATTGTAATTAAATACTATTAAATAGATGAAGATATTATTTACGTTCTTAATCTGCGCAATGTAGCCAGAGCCGGAGTAAACATTCGGGGGGCCTTGGGCCCGTGATTATTGGGGCCCCTCAAGGGTAAGACTGTTTATAACGTTTTTAAACGATAATATTTTTCCCTACAATGTAAAATTGTATGTATGTATAAATATTGCTGTAAAATTGACTGTAAATATAAATATTGCTTCGCATTTTTAGATTTTAATATTTTCTGCATTTAAAGAAATAATAATTAAATAATAAAATAATAATAGTTATTGAACATTTATAATTTCTTAAAATCAAATATTAAAATATTACACGCGTCGATTATTTACACACACACACACACACATATATATCATTATTCAATTATTCATGTATTCATGATTTTTTTTTATATGTTTTTGTAAATATATATTTCTTCTTATATATATATATATATATATATATATATATATATATATATATATATATATATATATATATATATATATATATATAAAATTAACAAAACAAAATAAAAACAATGTTAGTTACTATAAATTTTATTTTAGCAAAGCTTTTCGATGTTTACATCATTTTCAAGCTATACAAAAACTTTACAATATATATATATATATATATATATATATATATATACATATGTTCACTTAGTTAATGGGGCCCTATAACCCGTGGAGCACTGAATCGGGGCTCAGTCGGACCCATGAGTTAATCCGGCCCCGGAATATAGCCCTTCACGAATTCTAAATAAAATTTACTTCGGAATAACTAGCGAGTAAAAAAGAATGTATTCCCACATATAATATGCGTGTGTATGTGAATAATTATGTAAGAATTTTGTTTTTAAATTTGTTCGATTTTAGTTACATATAATTATATTTTCGAAGAATTTCATACACACACACATATATTCATTCATTCATCCACATACACATACACGCACATACAACTACACAAAAATATAGTCCGAATAAACAAACGTATAATTTATTTTAGATAAGAGAAAGTTGATAAAAGCGACACTTGTAGATCGATATAACGAGTAATCAAATTATTCTAAAAGTTATGCCAATATAAATAATAATTGGACGCGATCTGTTCCAAATTAATTATCATTTTCGCATCTATAGTACGCACAAATTATAGTATTCATATTGATAACAGGGAGTGAAAAATGTGAGTATACAAGTGGATGTGTTATATCGTTGTATATTATAACACATCGTAATGGGGAGTAATATTAACTGCAGACGGGCGATTTTTCAAATAAAAGTTACTAATTCGATTTTTTAAATCTCTAAATCAGGACTAATTAGTAGGTTTTATTTATTTTTTTTTTTTATAGGCTTTCTAGCGGAACAAACGCGACATAGATCGCCTAACGTGAAAAATACGAATAAATCGATTATTAAACTATTAATTCTGACGGTTGTAAAACGAATAATAAGCCACGATAAACAATAAATCTCCTATAATTCATTTATTTTTGATATTTGAATATTTTCGCGGCATACTAATAACAAGTAAACATTTTTTAAGTTGTATTATTTTTAATTTTAAACGCGTTTTTAAAAATTATTATAGAACGTAAAAACGATGTTCTTTACGCTCGTCTATTACGAACGGTAATAATAACTTATAATTTATGTAAATGATTCTACATTATTTAATCCATTTACAGCTTTCCGCAACTAAACTGTTCTTGTATACGCTATTGTATTATTTTTTGTGTTCGATAATCGTTATCAATATTATTACGCATAATTAATGCGCTAACTTCCACTTCTACAATGATAAGAAAAACTTCTTTAATAATATATAGAATGTATTAGTTTATCTATATTTATTCGTGAAAATTTAATCCTTTTTTTTAAAAAAAAACTCAGTTCTTTTTCAAATCAAAGAATTTAATTCTAGAAATTAAGAAAATGTCATATATTCAAGTACTTGTTTAAAACTGTATTATTTCAAACGATATACTTCATTATGTTATATCAATAATTCGGAATAAATACTTATTCACGGTAATATATTACACGCGTGTCAAATTAATAATTAAATTACATTCACATATATATGTGTGTGTGTGTGCGTGAAATAACGACGAAAATCTCCTTTCGATCAAACCTAATATCTCAGCAGGCATTTCCTTTCGGAACAAGAAAGAAAAATGTTATCCTTACCAGACTTCGAATATCCCACTCAAATCTTATCCATTCCTATTTTCTTCAAGGAACAGAGACCCTCCACTTTGTCCCTTTTGACAAGTGTCACAACTGCTTATACCACACATACTAACATCCTGTCATGCTCTCACAACCATTTAGAAAAAATCTTCCTCCTTCCTTACCTCAACTGTTATCTGAATCTGCCGACTACATTCATAATGTTTTTTCCTGTTACTGAATTCATTGAACCTTTTACATCAGATCTAGGACCACAGTAGGTCAATGGGTGCATATTGCCCGCTAGTGCAGCCGGCGCGCCCGTATTATCAAATAATAATAATAAAAAAATGTTAGAACATTCAAAACATCTGCATTTTAAATATTCGTTTATTTATAATTACGAATACATTCTAATTTTTACACATAATATACGTTTAAAAATAACGAATTTTACACCGTTAGTGAAAAGTTGTAATTAAATTATAATAAACACCTGCAAATTATATATCAGTAGTCGGTAAAAACGGAAAAACACATCGTATTAAACACTCGATAAATGTTACTGAAGAATCGAATAAACCGACTAAAATTAGTTGTTAGTCTACTATCAAATAACCAGTAGTAACTATTTAAAGCTACTGAAAGAAAGTAACGAAATATATTTAGTTTATTTACAATAAGCGACTGATTGCTTTGAACCGACTAGTAAGTCTAAAAACAATTATTCGAAAAATCATTCGATTTTATTATTTGCATTTTTTTTTTAATAAATTTGCATTAAAATAATTCGTAATTTACATGATTCATTATTACTTTCCAAATGTTTTACACTTCTTACTACACTTAAAAGATCATGCGTAGTATATTATTTTATATATTTTTATGTTTTAAAAAACCTTTTGCGAGTTGGGATAATTAAATTTTTAAGAAATATATATATATTTAAAGTATAAACAGCTATTTAGGCTAAAATTGTATTATAGTTAATTGAAAATTATTAATGGTTCATAATTAATACACTACATTAGAACATTGCATACGAGGAAAACATTGAATATATCTGTTATATTATGTGAAACAAATGTGATTAAAAAAAAAACAAAAAAAAACGATATTACTAATTAGTTCATTACGCTCATGACTTGACCCAGAGAAGACGGATGGTTTTATTTTTCGAATAACGCAGTTAGTAACACCGCTACAAACGTAAACCGCGTACTCCACGTTTAGTGTACACACGAGAGATTAGTTTTCGTCCAGTTATTATGGAATCCTATAAAGACAAGGAGCGCGCGTTTCGCGCGGAACGTTATTTTCGGCGTGAATCGATCGCGACCGTGCAAAGAGACTTTTGAAAAGAATTCAAAGTTACGTGATTTTTTGTGTGTGGGGGGAGATACATTAAGAGCCGCGTTTACGAAACACATCCACGAGATCTAGAAGACCTGAAAACTAGGATTTCTGAAGAACTTTCTAAAATTTCATTTTATCAGATGTGTGTTCAAGTATGTCGTGCAGCAGGAAAACTAATGGCCGATGAGTGTGCGTGTGTCTTTCGCTGGCATAAATAGGTTACGTATTCAATAGCGCCTAAGGAAAAGCCTCTACTTCTTAAGAATTACACACGAAGCATCCGCATTCAGAACTTGTTGACTCAAAAAACGTCTTGAAACTGTAACAATGCCAAGCCACATAAAAATACAATGTATATTGAACTTTTCCGATGAAAAAAAAAAGTATTTACCTAGAATGCCCCTACTCTTCCAACATCAACTGGTGAAGTTCAAGAGAAAAGGAAAATTTGTGGGTTATGTTCGTATAAAAAAAAAAAAAGAGGTAGGACGAAAACAGTTTGTTCCAAATGTAATATGTTAATTTGCGGAAAACATACAGTAAACGTTTGTTCATCCTGTGCTGAAGAAAGCAGGGAATAACCATTAAATGTTTTATTGTAAATAGTACTTATATAAACAATACGATCAACCATAATTACTCTGTTAATTTTACATAATAATAATAATAATAATAATAATAATAATAATAAAAGCTGTTATTAGATACTAAGGAAATAAAAATTTACAATAACTAAAACTAAAAGCCCATATTCCGAGCAAAGCCTGCCTCAATCTTGCCCAATCCCTACGGTCCTGGGTAATTCGCTCGTATTGTTTATTATATATAAAATTAGCTACCCCGTCATCTCATCTCAAAAATTGCCTATCTCTTCCTCTTTTATTTGCAATATTTTAATCCTATAAGTGTCCGTCTATTATCCGTCAATCTCACAACGTGTCCAGCTCAATCCCACTTATCCTCTTGCATTCGCGAACAAAGTTTACCGTATTTTTAAATTTTCCTCCGTTAAATTCCGATTCTACTCTTTCGTTGAACGATACATCCCATTCTGACTACTGTCTATTTTCTTCTCTTCCATTTCAGCGATGGATCATGTTTGAGAGCCATATGTCAGCGTTGGAAGCACACAAAACTATCGAATATTTCAATTTTCGCTCTAATTCCGAATGAGACTTTAAATATATACGTTTTCGAAATCAATAGGTTTTCCAAACTAACGATGATATTCTTCTACGCACTTCTGTCATATTTCTCAAATCTTGCCCTAAATAAACTATTTCATCTACGTATTCATTTGCCATCTATTTCGAATTATTATTTTTTCGCTTATGTTCGTAATGATTTATGTTTTTTCTATATTCATACGTAAACCAGCTTCTTTTCCCGCTGGCATCCAGCTCTAGGATTCTTTTAGCTCAACTAAATTTTTCCTTACCAACGCTACATCGTTCGCAAAACGTAGATTATTCATCCATTCACATTAATACACTTTTGTTCCCAATCTAGTTTCCTAAATACTTCTTCTAAAGCGCAGATAAATTATGATGGTAAAGCGGATCACTTTGCTTTACCCCTTTTCTGATTTCAAAGTATACTTCCGTCAGTTCTTTCTGCGAGTATTCGCGCTTCTACGTTTGTGTACACGGTCGCTATTATCTTCCGATAAATATTCGGAATCGCCTGATTTCGAAGTGCTCTTATATGTTTTAGGGAATCAAACTCCTTACAGTAGTCTACAAAAGTTAAACATACTATTCTCTGGTATTCCGTAGATTTTCTATGATTTATAATATACGATCCGTAGTAGAGAAACCGTTCTTAAAACCCGCCTGCACAATTGATTCATTTATAACATTTTGAATTGTTTTCGCTATTACTTTTGCAAAAACTTTCGAAATTATAGGACTTGAACTTACTGTGGTCTATTAATTCTTTATCATATTTTTATCGCCTTTTTATAAAATAGGATTATGTTGTTGGTTTTTTCCGTTTGTGCGGAATTTTTTTGTCCGTTCAAAATCATATTTTAAATACAGCCAAACTTTTTTTTTTAGATTTTGGCAAACATAATACTTTTATTTAATTTTTACATTTCATAACGTTTTGTACGTTTCGTTTATTTGAAAATAAATGTATTAAAAAGTTTAAGCAGTGTTCAAAATATCGAAATTTAAAAATTTACAGAGCGATAAAAAGGTAAATAGATTGACTTCGCCGAGTCTGCTAATGATTAGCTGAACAGTAGCTATGTATAGGGTCAATAAGACGACCTTTACTAAAACTTTTATTATTACTATTATTATTAATAATACTTAAGAATCTGTCCTTTACAAATGCGCGCATACGGTTTCTACGAATATGTACATCTATACATGCACACATATACACCTATATTATAATATAGAAAAAAGGATGAAAGGCTTCTTAGCCGACATTAATTTTTACATAAATATTCATACGGTTAATTATATCCATCAGTATACGTTAGCGAGCGTATCGATGACGCGGACAAAGTTATTTAGTAAGGTTTCATTCATTAGAAGGTTTCTTCATTATTAGCATGTAAAATTCGATCGAAATACAATGAAAATCCGGTGTGGTCATTAAATGAGTTTCGGTTTTTAAGGTAAATACCTATTCGCTTTTTAATTATCTAATAATAATAATGCGTGCAGTAATCAATTGCTTAGTACGCATCGCGTTTTTGATCTAAATATAGAACAAAAGATCGCGCAGTTTCGCCGCGTAAAATGCACTATACATCAGAGATAATAGATGGTAAATCATGCGGATAAAGTAAGAAAATAAAAGGGAGTTTCAAAACACCGAAAGGGCAAAAAACCTCTTAATCTGCTAAAAAAAAAAAAAAAAAAAAAAAAAAACTACACGATAAGTCGCCGGGATCTGACCGAGGCATATTACGACTGTGCGCAACTCGTGTCAGATCAATAATGGACTATGGCGCGGATGTCTTTCATTATAGATCAAACCTGAACAGCCTATGATAAGATATTTACGATAGGTCAGTTAGCGATCGAGGTATATTCCGAGGTATTTCGGATACTCCTCATACTTTAATCCACGATCGTTGATTTTCATATTTCGTTTTATTCTGACTAGTTGGACGGAATGGTGGAATTAGTCGTCATTTATTGAAGTAATCAGTTATTAATAGATTTTCCTGAAGGGTTTTTTCTGTAATATGCGATTCGACGTTTTGCGTAGACAAGATTATATGATCGACGTAAATAATCTTACGTTATATTCCATTTGTGGTAAGTCGGAGATGTAAAATAGTAACGGAGCTAGCACCGTCCCTTGTGGAAAGCCGTTATTTAGGGAGCAAGTTTGGCATTTCTCTGAGATAGACGATTATCTTACAATTAACGATCATGTTGCTCAGTAACGAGTATATTTTTACTGCGAAAAATCGTTTGCAGACGTTAAGTGAGCAAAGTATCACGTACTCGTTTTGTGCGCCTGGAAACATTATTTCAAATAACGGCTAAGAATACGGACATTTATCAGCGAACACGTACTAAGAAGAAAATTAAAACCTCAGATTTTTTCATCTGTCTCGATTGTTAGATATATATATATGTATATATATATATATATATATATATATATATATATATATATATATATATATATATGTATATATATATATATACACCGGCGGGGGACGGTTACATAGAATGTGATAATGAAATTAGAGTAGGTGGCATTAAAATAAGCATGTTTAGGTTTGCAGACGGCATTGCAATAATAGCAGGAAGTGAGAAAGAATTAAAATCTTCTCTAAAACAGATGGACGGGATATTTCATAAATATAATATGTCAATAAATAAAAAGAAAACAACTGTAACGGTATAGATAGAAAAGAGATAAACATACAAATAGACGGAGAACCAATAAAACGAGTGAAACAACAAAAATATTCGGCCAGTATTGTCACAGAACATGGAAGAAGCAAATAAGATATAAAGGAAAGAATTTCGATTGCGAAATTAACGTTAAATAAAAAACCAAGCCTATTAGCGTGAAAAAACATCCAAATGGAAATGAATAGAAGATTTATTAAAGTATTCATATAGAGTATACTGATGTATGGGTCAGGAACGTGGAATTTGAGCAAAAAAAAAATTACCAAGCAACTGGAAGCATTCGAAATGTGGTGCTGGAGGAGAAGGAGAAGCTGTCATGGATGGAAATAATAAGAAATGAAAAAATGTTAGAAAGAGTCGACGAACAAAAAAAAGTCTAATAAGAACACTAAAAACAAGGAGACTTAAATGGATTGGACACAGACATATATATATATATATATATGTATATATATATATATATATATATATATATATATATATATATATATATATATATATATATAGATATATATACAGAAACACAAAATAATAGAAGGAACCATGGAAGGGAAAAGACCAAGACGAAGACCGATGCAGAAATGCATACAACAAATACAAGAAAACTTTCAACTATGGTTGTCCGACAATCTATAAATAGATTGGGGAATTAGGATATATATATATATATATATATATAATACAACTTATATGTATACGTGGGAAAAATGCCGGTCATAAAATAAACAAAATAAATTTTAAGTAAAAACACACACGTAAATTGATAATGGATTAAAAACAATATAGTAAAAACGATTTATTAAATATTTACTAATTATATAGATAAACGAATGTAAAAAAAACTCAAGGAAAGAAGCAACAACCATGTTTATCTATTCTCAAGATCTAGTTTGTGTATTTTCACATTGTTACAGGCTCACGTGGATCGAGCTTTGTTTACATTATTAAAGAACTAGAAGCGTGCATGGAAACTTAATGAATAATATACAGAAATCTATAATTACGAACGAATATAACACGTTGGATGTTTTGGTTAGATGGACAATTTGAAACGAGATAGTTACGTTTTATCTTTATACGTAAATATATTGTAAAATAATTAGGAATAAAAAAAAAGATAATTTGTCTAATCCGCGTTAGTAACTAATAAGGAAAAATTCAATATATATATATATATATATATATATATATATATATATATATATATATATATATATATATATATATATATTATGAGACAAATATTAGTTTCTAATGATGGAAACGATAAAATAGAATGGAAGAATGGATTCCAAATTGGTGGATATAATGTATCAAATGATTGATAGCCACAAACATCGAAAATATTATACTGTTACTCAGATTGGAGGAAACTAGCACACAGACGGAATAGAAGGGGGTCGATAAGTTCACGTACCTGGGTTCAATCATCGGAGAATGCTGCAAATTTGGAACTGCGACACCGTATACAAATAGCCAAAAGCGCGACGGGGCCTTCAGTAAAAATCTGGAGTGTGATCAAGCAGTAAATGAAAAAGTTAAAATTAGACTAGTCAAGTCATTAATATTTCTAATATTTTTACACGGCGCGGAAACTTGGACATTACGCGGAACTGAATATTAGTCGTACTGAATCTTTCCAACTGTACTGTTCACCAGTTTATTGATGAACGTTTTAACTAGTTCTACGCCTCCGAGTACCTCCATACGGGTTACAATTAAACGTTCTTATCGACCAAAAACGAACTTGAAACATCGACTATAATCCATTTCTAAAGCATGCAGACATAATCTTTTGCAGAATCAGAATTATAGCAGACGCATTACTAAATTCGGATTAAACTACTATATATACATATATATATATATATATATATATATATATATATATATATATATACATTAATACATACATACATACATATATGGGAATATTTACATTATTGAATATTAAGCAGTGTTGCGTCCGTGAAAGCCAAGGAAAAAAATACTACATTAAGAACAGGATGGGAACAGTTACCAATAGACTACTGGGAGGCCAAACTGTGGCTCTTTTGAAGGATTATTTGTGGCTATTGATAAATGTATTTCCCTTTTCACTTTTGTGCTATTAAAATTTAAAAAATGATTTTAAATTAATGGGGAGCCGTTAGGCAGTGTATTAAGTGTATACTGTTTCTTGATCTTAATAAATACGATTGTATATTATATTCCATTGTCAAACCATTGCTGACTATGTCAACATAACTTTATTAACAGGCGATGTTTTTTACATTCAAAATGAAGTGCATAAATAATTTACACGAGTGGAGCAGATTTACTGGGTTTAGATTTCTCCCCTCAAAAAACTAAGTAAATGGTATTCACAAAAAAAAAAAAAAAAAAAAACAAAAAAACAAAAAAACAAGCCAAGTTATATTAAATATAAATTTCTTGGGTTACATTTAGATCCCAAAATGACTTGGGGTATTTGCACTTAGACAATAGTGTTAGCCACTACTAAATATAATTAAAATGATGAGTAATAAATAAAATCAGACCAAATTGTGAGAGACTAGAAAAAAAAACCTGGCAAGATACCTGAACCATTGCAGTTTAACACACATATCTATATATATATATATATATATATATATATATATATATATATATATATATATATATATATATATATATATATGTCTTATATTTTAAGAATAGAAATAGGAAATCAATAGTAAATTATCACTATATGCGTTCGCACAATTAAAACCAGTCTTTTTATAGGTCTATTTCTATGATTTATTTATTTTAGTTAGCTATTTTATTATTGAAAGTGAACCATGAAGTGTATGGTTAAATACGTCGACTTTGGTGAAACATTCAATAAATCACTAATCACTACACTTAATCTTTTATAAATCACGTTATTTCGGGTCTGTAATCATACGATATTGTCGCTGTTTCATACTTGCCTGTCTGTAAACGTCCCTGTTTAATGGTCACAATTCGTAAATCTAAGTCGCTATATCTGGAATTAGCTGCGCCTACTGTTATATTTTATCTTGATTAATGATATTTAAATTAAGCATCATTATCATCATCATAATAATTCAATGTATTTGGAAATTTGTATAATAGTTAACTATATATCACCTCGGATCATGGGACTAGTAGAGAGGACAATGAGTTTGTTGCTTGTAAATGGGCAATATTTAAAATGTGTAAATCGTTAAAATTATCGGATTTTAACGATATATATATATATATATATATATATATATATATATATATGTATAAGAGACTTCCAACTTGCGCAGTCCATTAGATAAGTAATTTTTCTTCCGTACTATCCTTTTTTTTTAACCCTGTAAACAACCGGATAGGCAATACGATGTACACAAAACAACGCTTCAGTCATATTTCGAGGGAAAAGGGTCCGTCTTTTTTCTCGTTATGATTCCTTAAATAATTCAATCTCCTCGGGGAGGTAGCCCCTTTGTAATAAAGAAAACTTTTTATTTTCCATTCCCGTATGACAAAATTAAAACCTGTTCAGCGTACACAAATAGTACATTCGTTATGCATATCAAAACGAACGTCGTGTTTTTTGTTGTTTTTTTTTAACCTAATCTCTTTAAACTATCGAGAAGGCTTACTCTACCGATGCATCGATGTAACCATAATAAGGAAATAAATATTTCGGCACTGTTTGCGTTAACCGTATTTTTGAAGTGGACACGTATAAAATGTCTCTACTTTCTCGACATGTAAATAAGCCTGATGACCTAGTTAAAGTGTCGAACCCCGCTAGCGTCCTCTTTGATTGTGGCTACTTCCAATGCGCGTTGCTTATAATTGTTAATTGACCGACTTGTACGTACGTGCGTTTCACACATTCTGTTAACATTTTAATTTATTCCTCCCCCATTTAAATAAACGCTGAATGATTATACGCTGCTCTTTGACAATTCATCCGTCTCAACTGCGACTTTGTGCTATACTAATCACAATTCGAACGTTTACAACCGGAATAAATCAATAAGTAGTTTTATCGGTTTAAAAGTCAAAACTTCGAAATTTAATTTTATTTCGCGAAAATACATACACACACAAACATAGACTCCAATTAATCAGTAAGTAGTTATCTGGTCATCGATGTAAAAACTTTCGTTTTTTTTTGTTTTTTTTTCATACACGAATTAAATTCGGCGAGGTTGTATAATCCGCCGTGGAATCGGTACTTAATTTTAGCAGCACCCGTTTCAGAAAAATATACACCATACTTGTGTAGAAGTGAAATAACATAGCGACCAGTATGTATCCTTGTTTTTGATCATGGAACTGTATTAAGAGGTAAATTATTTTTCGACGGACAGTCTATCGTTTTGAGACGTATCCATAATCTTTCGTAGATTTACATATCTTTCTGCTTAATAATGCGCATCGTACTATGTTCGTTTGCCCTGCATTCACCGCTCTTCGACAGAAGTCTAGTATTAACGGTGCAGATGTATATCCTCTTAATTTGGGAAGTTAGAAGTTTCCTTTTGCTGGCTGATCAGGTTATGAAAATTTAATATTTCGCGGTATATTAACGCATTAGTCAACCATGACCCCATAATACCGTTTAACACTTGGTAATTTTTGTAGCGTGGCCAACTCTTCTTTCGCTATAATATTTTTTCTTTATAATATTTTAATATCTAATTATGATTAATATATTTTAATACATTTTATATCGAAAAGTTCTTTGAATATAAGATATATTTTTTGTTTATTTTATTCAGGTATGAGTAATACCTTTTAAAACTTAAATTGAAAAAGTTTCGTTTTTTTTTTTTTCTTTTGGGTGATAATATTCTATTTTATTTTGATTCTTCTTTTCTTTTATTTAACGTCAAATTTACTGGCTTATTGGACATCACTCTGAAGTCAAAGAACAAGTTCCTAATATATATATTTATATATATGAATGTAAGATAATATTATTATTTTGTTTATTTTATTCAGGTATGAGTAATACCTTTTAAAACTTAAATTGGAAAGGATTCTTTTTTTTCTTTTTCTTTTGGGTGATTATATTCTATTTTATTTTGATTTTTCTTTTCTTTTATTTAACGTCAAATTTACTGGCTTATTGGACATCGCTCTAAAATGAAGTTAAAGAACAAGCTCCCAATATATATATATATATATATATATATATATATATATATATATATGAATGTAAGATAATATTAGTATTTTGTTTATTTTATTCAGGTATGAGTAATACCTTTTAAACCTTAAATTGGAAAAGTTTCTTTTTTTTCTTTTTCTTTTGGGTGATAATATTTTATTTTATTTTGATTCTTCTTTCCTTTTATTTATCGTAAAATTTACTGGCTTACTGGACATCACTCTAAAATGAAGTTGAAGAACAAGCTCCAAATATATATATATATATATATATATATGAATGTAAGATAATATTAGTATTTTGTTTATTTTATTCAGGTATGAGTAATACCTTTTAAACCTTAAATTAGAACGGTTTCTTTTTTTTTCTTTTTCTTTTGGGTGATAATATTCTATTTTATTTTGATTCTTCTTTTCTTTTATTTAACGTCAAATTTACTGGCAAACATCACTCTAAAATGAAGTTAAAGAACAAGCTCCTAATATATATATATATATATATATATATATATATATATATATATATATATATATATATATATATAATAATGCTGTCGTCCAATACGGACTTACGGAATCCAAATATGGGGATAAAGTATTTCAATAAGCTCGAAATAAATTTCTTCGGCTGAATGCTCGTTGATTTCGACGAAATGACGCACTCCATGCAGATCTATAGATCAAATTTGGTCAATGAAGTAATATATGATTACTCGACAGCATAAGAAACGGTGTTTTATTTTTTTTTAACCATCCAAATCCGAAGGCATCGGCCTTTTTGGTCTACTGATCTGGTTCTCGGAAGGCTGAAACGTATCAAACCTCGTCAATTGGTCGATACCGATTAATATAATTAGCAACGTTTAGTATTCCTGCGCGCATGTTATGCTATTTATAAATACTGCTTATTTAGATCTAAGATTACAGAAATAAAGCGGCTATCCTTGAGCTGTATTAAAAAAAAAAAAGAAAATTATGTTTAGTTTACTTTTTATTTGACGTAAGAGAGGACTCATTATGTACTAATCCCTCTTTCCATCGCAACAAGTTAATTATAAGTGTAATATAAGTGTGGAGGTCTACACCTTCATCGTATTATTTAAACTCTTTTTTTTCCTAGTGGCTAAAAATCCCACACGCTGATTTTGGCTACCTTGCAGTGTACGCGTGAATGCACTGCGTTAATACTAAATTTCCTATTACATCGGTATCTTTTGAAGATTCCCCCCCCACGTTTCGAAAACAAAAAAAAAAAAACCCTTCGGAATTAATGTCTAAATACTCCCTTACTGCGAGATATTACTATTTGACCGTTGTCGATTTTCCATATGCGTTCAATTCGATCCCAGTAAATATTTGTACACGTTCTCGATTCTCACCGAGGAAAATCTTCCGACATCTTTATACGCCAGACGAGACTTTACTATTTTTCGGATTTTATTCGTGAAAATTTTACTCGCTCGGTCTATTCGGCTCGGAAATTAGTTTATCGAAGAAACACGATGTTTTATTAGTTATCCTTCAAACGTAAAAGCTATTATTTTTCCACAATGGCTGCCATTCCTTGTTTATATAATGTTGTTTCTTGTAGTATACTTAATTCGATAAATTACCGTTTACGGACGAAATTCTAAATCTGGCTAAGTCGCTTCTCAATCTTCTGCATCGCTATTCCGCGAGAGATCACTTCTTCGACAGATGAAATGTGGAGTTCGTTGTGTATGTCATCGTTGCGAACAAACCACGGCGGCGCTGATAAAATATATCTCGCAAAACTTTGTACTGAAATCTTCGTATAACTAAGTTTGAATTGCTCGCTCTTCCACAGATTTGAATACCGTATATCTCTGCACAGGTTCTAAGATTGTCTTATAAAGTAAGACTTTATTTTCAATCGATAATTGCGACTTTTTATTCATTAGCCCATGTTGCGGTATGTAATGTTTAATCGCTTTTGCAATAATACGATCCTTAAAGCCGTTGTAATCCGAGATATTTCGCAACAACTGACTTTGAAATTATCTGACAATTCAGTTGGATCGGCAAAGTTTGGCATTTTTTTTTCAATGTAAACAAAATCTGGATTTTGATGCAATAATCGCGATTCTTCATTGTTTAAGCCAGTTTTCCACATGTGACAGATGATTTTGAAGCTATTTACTGGCCGTATTGTCATTACGACGAGTTGATAAAAAGCTGTTATTGTGTATCATTATTCCGTGGAAAATCGTGCGTATAAATCTAAAGCAGCACACTATATTGCGGAACTCCTAACATTATATATAGGCTATTGTTATATTGATGAATAATCACACCGTCTACATTAACGTGAAAATAATATCATTCGCGTATGACTTAATTAACGGGTAATACGTGTGTGGCAGTTGTGTAAAAGCTTAATATATTTTTTAATAATATATATAAGCGTTCATACACACACACACACACACACACGTATATATAGTTTTATATATGCGACTAAAATAAACCCGACAATTATCCCCAAACCTCCGAATTGTATACTTAAAAATTATGTTCATCATTTCGCACCCAGTTCACATGCACGAAGCACTTTTTATTACGAGTAAAACAATATAATTTTTACTCTTACACCTAGACGACGGTATTTTTTTATTTTTTTCATCGCCAGTAAAACAATAATTCTTTATTTTGGCATCCAGATAGCGAAGGAATACTTGACCTGAATACTTTGCAACGTAATAAACAAACTATTCGTAATTAAAACCAGTCATATCTCTCTCTCTTATTTTCTCAATATCTCTCGTTCTATTTCGGCAAGACGACTTTCGCAAATACCGACGTAATCCACATCATAGAGTTGTTTACGTGTGAACTAGTCGTAGTACACGCAGACGGTGTAATTAAGGAAATACATTTTTATTTATTTATTCTCTTTTTCGATCCCTAATTCGCGAAAATAATGGGGTAAGTTTATTTACAAAATGTTATAAATTAAGTAATAATTGAACTGAACAAAGTGCATCCAATTAAGTTTGCGATTAGCCAGTCCATTTTACTGTTAAAATTTATATAGAATTTATATTATTAGGATAAATGTAGGTGAATTTTTTTTTTTTGGTACGTTATTTCGGATATTGTAAAATTATTATTATTATTATTAAATGTTGAAAACTCTTTAAATTCGATATGGTTGATGTTTGTAAATTTAGTGTTGCTACGGATTGTATCATGCGGATGTGCTTTACGTTATCAGTTCTAATATTACACATCTGCTCCGAGTAATACTTATATAAGTGTAATCTTTATCGTAGTCGGCTGTATGAATACGGTTACCGTGAGCACCAGTTGTTTGGCCGCGTATCAACGCTCAACCGATTACGACAAATAAAAATTATTATTTTATTTAATTTTATTTCATCTTATCGTCAGCTTTAATTATTATTATAACTTTCATGCAAAAATTTTTTATTGTTTATTTTATAAAATATTGTTCTAGATGGATATAGAAAAAGTGTATTAAAAAAAAAAATATTTAAAACCCTGTCGTCACTGACATGTAGGTGACTGACGATTCCGGTGACTGCTGGTGATCGTAATGAATTCGGTTCGTTGATAATCGATCTTACTTTTTCGGAGATGATAAACATTTCACTAACACCGGTATCCGTTATTCTTAAATGGAACATATTTTTTTATTCTTAAATTTATTTTACGTTTTATAGGAAAAGATCATTTATCGACAATTCGATTTACATATTTTCAAGAATACTGTTATGACTAAATTTTCTTCTTTTTGGTAACTTGTACCTTCTCTAGTATCACTCGACCGCCATATGGTGCCGGTCAAAAACGAAGCAGCAACCGCATGAGTTCTGTATACGTCCACGTCTTGCAGGGTAGTAATTTCTATAATCGGTGGACTTTGATTAGGAAAGCTTCAAAATTCATCGCTGATAGAAAAACGGAGGAAGATTCAGCAGGTGGTCCTTTCATTAAATACCGTTAAGCATTTTACTGTATTAATAACAGCAGACTGTCAGCAACTCCCTCGCGACATATCCGTCGGATTTGTAAATACCGATCTAGAGAGAGCGAGAGAGAGTAGGCTCCTTTCGGCTAAGGAAGTAAACCCTAACATGAATCCGCTAGCAGGCAACGGGAAACTACCGGAGTATGCTTCCGTATAAACATAAGTAGATGTTTTGCCATGCGATCTGGATAGCACCCGGCGTCTTGAATCCCATGATTAAGATGAGAAGTATGCGACTGGACGTCCTGGTTGTCTCCGAGGCCGGGATGTTAAATTAGAAAAATTAATATAAAACTATGTTGTGAAATTAATAGATTGGCAACGTGGAATGTACTCCGTTAGGAAAGTGGTAAAAGTGGAAGACGAATTGAATTTATATAACATAACAATATGAGGCGTAAACGCATTATAATCAAACTGGATATTTTGAAGTAATTATACTATATATTGCGCAAGTCACGAAGTTAAAAGTAGACAAGGCGTCGCCTTAATGATGAAAAAAAATATTAGTAATTTTATTAGCAGATACGAAGCTATCAGTGAGCGTATAATCATAAACCGACTAAAATCAAAACCAATAAACCTCAATTTGATATAGGTATACGCGCTAACGGCGGACGCAGATAAAGACGAAATATAACTAATTTTATGACGAACTGAATAGAGCACTAACAAAATTACCACAGAAATCACGATTATCGTCGGTGATTTCGGTGTAAAAGTAGGCGATACTTCGATGAATTACTAGCACATCAGTTGGAAACTACTATAGTACAGGTAGTAGAAACGGGAGTGGTGAAAAACTTCTTCAGTTCGCTCTTGATCGCCAGTTATGCATTAATAATAAAATGTTTCAACACACGCAGACTAATCACGTGGATTGCTCCAGGAAACAGATACCGTAAACAAATGGATGACATGCAAATAAGTAATAGATGGTGGTCTTCGTGAAAAATTGTGTAACACTACCAGGAGCAAAGTGTAGTTCCGATCGCAAATTATTAATGATGAAGTTAAAAGTATGCACACACCCGGAAAATAATTAATACTGGCAAAAGAATGACCATCTCCAATCCAGAATCGTTTAAAAATGAGGATCGAACAAAGACTAAACATGGTAAAAATTCAAATTAAGATTGCGAAAGTAATGTGGAGCAACGTGAATATATAGAATAACGCAACAGTAAAACATGCAGAAGAAATGGAAACATTGGTTCTCACAAGAAACAACAGAAGCGATAGATAGGCGCAGAAACTTGAAGCGGGGAAGTGAAAACTTTGCAAAAGAAAAGGAATTTTGCAGCAAGAGAATAGAGAAGCTATGCAAAATTGATAAGAACAAATATATAGCTTCTACATGCGCCGAAATAGAAAACACGCCGAACGGAATGAAATAAGAACTTGTTCTAAAAAGTTCGCCTTCTAGGCTGTGATTTCAAACCAATAAAAACAAGTTATTAGAGATGATAACGATGAAGGAAAAAACAAACACGGAAGAAACGCCTGAAGCGTGAAAAAAAAATATATTGTACCAAATGGTACAGTGCAGGGCTAGACTCTGCATATATATAGGCCACTCATCGATAACTTAGTCTATCAGAAATAGAAAATATAGAACCAGACAAATACTTCTTAGTGAAATACAAAAACCCAATACATCATAAGAATAACAATACTCCGGGCCCAGATGATATTTCTGAGTTATTAAAAGTAGCAGAGAAGGACATGGAAAAGTAGCGTGTAGCCGGCAGATTGACGCCAATCAATACTTATGTCACAATTCACAAAAATCGATCAGTGACTGAGTGTAAAAACTATCTAACAATAGCGTTAATATCGCATGCCAGCAAATGCTCAGGATAATTTATAATCTCTGTTAATGGAAAAACAAATCACACAACAACAAGCAGGTTTCACAGAAGAGTACAAGTATTAGACCACAAATTCTCAACGTGCGACAAATGATTGAAAAGGCGAGAGGCATCGTAAATTAGCTTTTGATCGCGTCCAGGGGAGCAAATTATAATTAATTCTTACCAAAACGGAAGTTCCAAATCAGTCTCACTAATTAAAAAGTTGTGTGGTAATAATAGAGCGATAGACAACACGGGAAAGACGGCACACTCAGATTATTCAAAGCTGGGGAGGGGAGTTAGGCAAGGATGCCAACACTTTTCTCATTATATATACGGAATATATTATGAGACAAATTTTCTAACGATGGAAAAGATACGATTTTGAATTCATGGATATAATCGACTTTTATTATTATTATTATTATTATTATTATTATTATTATTATCATCGCCTGGCTGTACGTACCATCTGGCCACCGAGGAAAAGGAAAATTACTCCCAAAACAAAAACCAACTGTTAGAATATGACTAATACTAACGAATTTAAA
The DNA here is from genome assembly GCA_032883995.1 of Coronaproctus castanopsis. NCBI lineage: Eukaryota > Metazoa > Arthropoda > Insecta > Hemiptera > Monophlebidae > Coronaproctus > Coronaproctus castanopsis. The sequence goes on along the minus strand of CM065054.1, from coordinate 100,057,330 downwards.
TTAATACTATTAAAACACAAACATCCAAACGTAACAAGGATAGGATATAAGGAGGGAAAGAACCAAGAGAAGGATAAGTTACGAAGCAAATTCATATATGTTCGAACCACCTACAGCTGAAAAATAAATGATTAATATCTTATATAAAATTAACGCTACTACGATTGGTCTAATGAATATAAGGAGAATTTACAAAATTGAAGCTCAACCCTAGAATGACCAGAACGTAGCCTACATACGACAGTTCTGCGGAGAGTTGTGATCGGAATAACAGAGGGAAGGCGTTCGAACCAGGGTATATGGGCAAATTCAGTTTGAACAATAATATAAGTATTACAGTTGATTACTTTCGAGCCGGTCGGTTTTAAAGGTTTTCCTGATCGTGTCATATTAGGTCGCTAGAGGGAATATATGGAAAACGATCTAAAGAATTAATAGCACTTTTCCCTAAAATATCAACTGTATCTCCTTCATAGAAATGCAACAATGACTAGGTATCTATAAAAACTTCAAGTTACCTCCACGATCAGTAATAATTAAGCATTTTAAAATAAACACCACAAGTAATAACTCGTCTGTATTTACTACTCATTCCAAGTATGTGTTTCAAAAGGCTGACTGGAATTTATTTTTAGACATTAGGTTTCCAATAACTTAACTTTACAAGGTCCTTTCAAAACTAATAAACAGCTAGATGAAGAAGTAATTCGCTTTACTAATATCATCCTTACTGCAGCTGATGCAGCTATTCCTAAGATTACTGTTCCCCCGAATAAACCTACAAAAATTTCTCTTCGACTTATTGCATTGATAAAGTTTAAAAATTTCATTAGACGTCGATATCAAAAACGCCGTAAAAGTCAATTGGGTTGGATAAGGTTTGTACGATTTTCCTTAAAAATCTACCCATTAAAGCTCTAGTTAAATTAACTATCATAATTAATTCTATGTTACTACTTTCGCATTTCCCCATTTCTTGGAAGACGTCTCATCCCTAAGGCTGGTAAGAATACCTCGGTTCCGGTTAATTTACGTCCTGTCTCTCTTCTCAGTAATCTTAGCAAAATAGCTGAAAAAATTATTCTCAGCCGAATACAAACTTTTACACAAATTAATACTTATTGAACAACAGTTTGGATTCAGGAGTAAACTATCAACAGTTATGCAGTTGGCGAGGATTACTGATTTCATAACAGATGGTTTTAATCAAAATAAACATAGTAGACGATATTTGTTGTTTCTTATTTTAAATGTAAAAATACACTTTTTATTTATTTATTTATTTATTATAAGCATTTCTCCTTCATTTCTAAAACGAAAGGGTGAGAATTACTGTCTCGAATAGTCAAAAATGCGCTAAGGCTATCGGATCGAATCTTCGATACGCTGATGATGCCATCTTAATAGCTACATACACGCACTGCGAAGATTGAAGCAAACTAGAAACGATAACGAGTTATTAATTAATCGAAAGAACAACCAAAATAACGGATAATCAACCGGCCTACAAATAACTTGCCCAATAAAAAACACATACATAGAATAGAAATGGTCGATATGTTCACATATCGAGATTCAATTATCGAGAATACTGACAGAACGAAGTAGTTTAGACTTTAAGCGAACGACGATATTTGAGGAAAGCAAATCATCCAAACTAACTAACGCGTATTTGTTAATATGTCTCGATTTTCAAATTTCACTTAACTCTCCACTTTACGCGACAATGAAAAATTAAAAGTAATTTAAGAACATTACTTATTTATTTATTTATTTATATACAACAACAACGTATATTTCAACATAATTTACATTGAGTATACACAAACCAAAAATTTTAAATAATAATTACGTAACGCCCAGGATGGCTCGCCGTACATCAGAAATAATAATACAAAGACCCCTGATACATAAAAGAACTAATTATACTTATACTTATAATGACAGCAATATTGGACCCGAAACTAAGTTGGAAAGAACACATAAACAAACTAAAAATAAAATGCTTGCAAAAAATAAATATGCTCAGAATGTTAAATAATTCATCGTGGGGATCTGACCGAAAAACATGAATACAGTTATACAAATCCTACATTCTAAGCAGATTGGACTACGCTAGTATAATATATGGTAGCGCAGCCTATTCTACACTAAAAAAACTCAACTCTATTCAAAATCTAGCTATTAGAATTGCCTTGAGAGCCTTTCACACTACCTCAAACACAGCTTTACACGTGGAAGCAAACATATTACCACTCCGATACAGAAGACAAATATTAGCACTAAAATATTACACACAATCAATTTGCACACCATCCAATCCAACATCCCAGTCCCTACAAACGAATAAATCTCATCATACTTTCTTAAACAAGCCAAATGCTTCCAAACCCCTATTAGAACGCGTTAACAATACATTAGCGAAACTTCAATATCGATTACCGCAAATTAAAACAAACCAAGCTCCAAAAATACCACCTTGGACAAAGCTTACAATAGCAATAAACACAGAACTGGAAGAATATAAGAAAAATTTAACACCTACAAATATACTTAAATCAAAATTTTACAACATTTTGGAAAAACAGTACGGCGATTATACACAAATATACACTAACGCATCAAAGTCCACAAACCAAACCTCATCGGCCTATCTTACACCCAACCAATCCCAAGTATACAATCTACCAGAATCAGCCTCAGTTTTTACAGCAGAACTTCTTGCAATTTATAAAGCTTTAAAATACATATCTAAACAAGCACAGCCGAATAAATATGTAATCTGCACAGATTCTTACAGCGCTCTTAAACATATTCAAAAATATATTAAAAATACAAATTCAGATACTTTCAACCTAAAACACATTATTAACAACCTCATCTCAAATAGCAATGAACTTGTTCTTTTATGGACACCAGCCCATTCGGGAATAGCTGGGAATGAAAATATTGATAGAATAGTCAAAACAACTCCTACGAATATAAAAACAATAAAATCAACTCACATTACTGATTTACATACAGTCCTTATACAAAAAATTAAAATGTCATTTCAAAAATTCTGGGAGATCCAATGTACACATACACACCTATATCAGATTAAGCCGAAATTAGGAAACTGGAAAACAACAGACCAGAAAGAAAGAAAAACAGAAAAAACACTAGCTCGACTACGTACAGTACATACGTTACTTTACAACACCTACTCAATAGGACCCCTCCACCCATCTGCCATGAATGCAATTCGCAATTAAATATAAACCACATACTATTAGAATGTACAAAATACAGAAACCAACGTATAAAATACAACCTAAATCATGACACAATAAAAACAATACTCGAAGATAACCCGGACAAAATTAAAAATCTTTTACAGTACCTTACAGACACTAACCTAATAAACAGCTTATAATCAACTCTAAGACGCAAATGATAAATCGAGCGTCTATAAATAAAATAAAATAAAAAAAAAAAAAAATGAAAAAAAAAACTGTACAGCAAAAAACAAAAAATTAAGATAGTAATAATAAAACAAAAGAAAAAACACGTTAGACGTTAAATAAATAAGGAATATTAATTTCTAAAATAATCGCCATATAACGTTACAACGGGTTATGTTTGAGCCTCCTATGTTTATATTTACTATTAAATTGGAGTTAATCGTAATTAACGATGGTAGAAATTAAACTATTATCGTGGACTAGTCATCGGCAGAACTTACGCGTTAAATTTAAGATATGGTCCTCAATATAAGGCAAGTTTCAGTATGCATTCAATGTAGTACCTAGGTAGACATTTGGTACACGTCTGAGACATCTATTTTGAAATACTTGTAACTTGTTAAAGTTTGTATTTGAAATAAAACTCCAAGCTGGACAACAGTACGTCATTATGGGACGTTGTTTTATACAGAATTAATTTATTATTTACATTAAGAAATGATTTTCTGTTAATTAGTGGATATATGGCAGATATATACTCCTGCTAGCTTTCAAGGTATAGTATGACTGACATGTTCGGAAAAATTTAATCTTTTATCCAAGACTACCCCGAGGTATCGAGCATGTTTTGACCAACTCACAATGGTAGAGTCGACCTTAACTTCAGCAGTTAACGTGGGACGCCTGCGGGTGAAAAATATAGCCTCCGTTTTATCACAATTAATATCAATGACACAATTTATTCCTGACTGTAATTTATTTTGCTTTAGGTATATAAGAAGTACAGAGAAGAGCTGTATCGTCTGCATAAAGAGCAGTCTGAATATCAGGTAGGTTAGGGGAAATCAAATAAAAACAAAGTAAACAGAAAGGGACTACTACCTTGGGGGAACCCCGCTGAGCACGTTTTCATAGTAGACCTTGAATAATTGACGGTAACGTAAAATAGTCTGCTAAATAGCTGCTAATAACGTTAATTACATAACGAGGAAACTGATATTTTATCATTTTGTAAATAATACCTTTACGCCAAGTAGTATCGAAAGCCTTCGCTCTACCGTCCAGGAGAACCGTACCACTATGTTTATTACGATTAAAATTATGCGTGATAAACTCGGTGATTCGTGCTATTTGTTGGGTGGTGGACGAAAGTCAAACTGTGTGTTAGGAATGATTTTTTTTTTTTTGGTTATCTGCATAAAGTCTTAAACGGGATAGTATAATTTTTTCCGCTATTTTGCTTAGATCGCTCAATAAACTAATAGGACGTATGTTACTTGCACACGAGGTATCCTTTCCGGGTTTGGGAAGAGCAATAATTTTGGCTATCTTCCAACTGTTTGGATAATAACCGAATCTAGCATTAATTAAATGTGTAAGTTCAATAACAGCTTTCAGCGACAATTTCTTAATAATGGGAGTAGAAGGTTCGTCATCCCCTGACGAACCTTTTACTTTTATAGCTTTAATATTGCTAAGGATTTCACTTGGGGCGACAAGAGGGAAAATATCGAGTAGTTGATTGACACTGAGGAATTTTTTAACAACTGAATGAATTTTTCTCACTCGATAGCCAGATGCAAAATTAGAATTACGATTACGAATTTTGGAATACTCTGATGCTAAAAACTCAGCTTTCACTTCATTTTTGTAAACATAGTTATTTAAGTGTGAATCGTAAAGTGGTGGAAGAGCTGTATGCTGTCTCGTGTATTGTCTGCAAACTTTCCATAGCCGACTATCATTAGGCTTAAGCTTAGAGACAGTTGAATTGAAATTAAGGTTTTTTAAATTTACGCAAAAGAAAACTAACCAATTTATTAAGAAAATTAAACATGTTTTTCATGAGAACGATTAGAGAAACGAGTTCAAATAATAACCTTATGCGAACAAACAAATACACACACACTCGCTACACTGGATAGAACTTACGTAATCCTACATATGAACAGAAATACATGCGCACTCTACTATACGCGGTAACGAATCAAACGTATTTGTACAATACGTATGAGAAAATATTACGATAATTTTATAAAATCGATAACTCAAACTAGCTGTCCGCGAACAATGCCAGCGCCTTTCTTACAGTAATAAGGTACATATAGCCGAAGTTTGACTAAACCGAGCAATCGTATAAGTATCTGATTTGAAAATGTATATCCAAACGAACTGTTACGTTGAGGTCTTAAAGATTTCGCTAAGATAAAAATAATCCAGTGCTTCCATACGTCATCTACGAACGCAGTGTAGCCAACAACGCAAATCTCCACCCACGAATTCCATTTCCTATCTGGAAACGACATTTTACAAATTTATCCTCCGAGCACTAATTTCAGTAATTCGTATCACGCTCCGAGTAGGGTCGTCGTCGATAGCTTAATTTTCTACCTATAAAATTCACCTCAATATCTTCCCATTACTTATACATCTAATTTCTCATATTCAAAGTGTGTAGATATAATACTGTAAAAATCGTATAATTCGGAGGCGTAAATCGAAGCTTTGCGAAAAAATTCTTCACCGTTACGAAGGCTATTAGTGCCGATTCAGATCATATTGACCATACTTCTATTTCTGTTGTTGAAGCTTTAATCGACTAAAGTTTCCACAGATATCTGATAAAAGTTATGCGTTTGTTTACAAACGATCGGTAGGTGCTTCTTTGAAAACGTCATTACTTCAGTTTTTGGCTACAATTAGGAAGAAATTCCAAACATCGCCAGGCACGTATTAATGAAAACTTCTTAACTGTGTCATTTATTTTAACGTATTTACGTACATATGTGTAATAAAATAAAACGCTGTTTATTTTTCTTATCTATCCATCAGTTAAGTAATGAAAGTATATTATACACACAACACACGCACTCAAATGATATATATATGTGTGTATATACATATACATATACATATATATATATATATGTACACACAATACACGCATATTCATCTGAAATAAAGGCGTATGTATACTTATTTTTTACTTGACACTGTTCTTTCTCCTTTTTTTTTTTTTAAATATATATATAACACATATATATATATGTATGTATGCATGTATGCATAATTAACAACGTCAACGTTTTAAACCACGTTACATTCTTTCGGACGAGTATATCCGCCATTTTAAAAAGACATTAATCACTCGATATATTTTAACTTCTCTTGTCTTCAATAAACGTTATCACAGCCGCTTATCATCGTTGGCAAACATTAAATTTTTACAATTACTTTGTTTGTTGATCGATTTGTTTACATTTCGACCGGTTATTATCAGTTATTACCGATATTTTGATCACGCATCAGCCAGTAGACCATAATAACTCGCTTAAGTTTTTAATTCCAAATCGACCTATAATCCATAAAAGTTTTGCATGTAATACCGATATTTAATATATATTAATAATATGGAATTTAATTTGGAAAACGAGAAATTAGTTCACAATCATTTATGAAACACAATGGTCGTTCTGATGACCGCCATTTGCAATAATACATTCAAATTCGGTCTTTGCAACATTTTCGAAGACTTTTTCGAGCATCTGAATTTTTTGAAATTTCTTCAGAAATCCGAGTTTTCAGTTCTTCCAGATCTCGCCTCACAAACGTCTTATGCAAGTTACTCGAAAGAATTGTTAATAACAGATTGCTATGGCAGTTAGAAAGCTCAAAAGTTTTGGTTCCCTCGCAGTTCGGTTTCAGGAAACAAACGGTAATATAAATTAGATGGGTATATGAATTTGCTTAGGCTGTGTCTGAAATTCTTCCAATCTAAGTATAACTGAAGTCAGCAGGGGCATCTTGTTATTTGAAAATCGCCAGTTGGAATAAATGTGGTAGAATAAATTGTATAGCAGAAGGCGATCTATGTTCATTCTACTAATCAAGAGTTTTAGCGCTAAATAACTCCGTCTATACTGTAAGGGGGGAATCTTACACTCCGCCATTAATGCCGGTATCGGAGTGCTTCTAACCGCACCAATACAGAGCCGAACACATTCGTTTTGTACTCGATCAAGCTTATTTCATAATGATTCAGATGCCGATCCATAAAACATACAATCACACTCCATTTAATCAACAACCTATAAAGAGTTAAGAGTATGAAAGGATCACCTCCCCAACGAGTGCTGTATAAATTACGTAGAATGTTAACTGCGCGATTAATAGTTTTTATAAGATGATCAATATGTGGCCGGAACATTAAACGCGTATCCCGAGTAATACCTAAATATATCGAACTGATTTGCAAAAGGGAATAACACTATTTTCTGGTGCGATAGAGAAGTCATTGACTGTGTAATGCATGTAAAAATCACTGTCGTACATTTCTGGACACTTAGAGTTAACTCCGACTTAAAAAGTACTCGTTCAATTAATTCAATATCAATATTAATGTTACATACGGCATCGGGAAATGTTGTATTGGAAATAAATACCGCAATATCATCAGCATAGAGCAGGGTTTTAGAATACAAAAGCACACGTGCCAGTTCTGAAGTATATAAATTAAAAAGAATCGGACTAAGAGAAGAACCTTGAGGTAATCCCTTGTATAGCACTCCTTGGTAACTGGTCGACAATGTACTTATTAGAATAAAGAGTTGCGAAAATAGTTTACTAATGAAGTGGCGGGAAATGTCGTGGAATGCCTAATAATTTATGTTGTAAAGTGGGCAAATGTACATTATTAAAGGCGTTCATTATATCGAGGAAAACGGTAATAATATATTCTTTGTTAATGAGACTATTATATATATATATATATATATATATATATTACCAACTAAATCACCTACGCAGTCCAATGTGCTCGTGTTATTTCCAAAAATTTTCATATTAGTTGGGAGGATTTCGTTATGCTCTAATCTCCAGTTGAGACGCACAGCTATAACGGATTCACAAATTTTCCTAAAACCAGAGGATAATAAAATTGGTCTAAATGATCCATTTTTCTAAGGTATCGATTTAGTTTGCCAAACTTTATTTAAAACGCGAACGAAGACAGTAAACAATTTATCCGGTAACTTTTTTTTAGCGCTTCAAAGAAACACCATCATAACCTGGCGTTGTTGAGTTTTTCCTTGATTTTCAGTAAAAGGAGCATCTAAATAGTGATCAGAGGGGCTATTTTCAGGTTGTATAATCTAGTTTACACGAGGTGGAGCCAGTGATTCAACAAATGAATAAAACTTATCTCCTGACAACAATCTAATTTGGTTATATGATGAACTTCTGAATGCTTTAGACAATTCCCATACACCTTAGAGATTGATGTTTGCCGATTGAATTGCATACAAAATTGTTGCCACTTCTTCCTTTTTGCTACTTTAAATTCAGGCTCAGCTAATGCGTTAGTTTTTCTGCAGTGCAAATAATTTTCAACAGTGCTATTTTCCTTATATTGTAGTACACGTTGCGTCTTCATATAACACGTTCCTCAAATAATTATTTGTAAAACTACCGCAGGCTACATTATTCGCATTCCAGTCGCCACCGATGATGAATGGAGTTTTCAATGAATTAACGATATATATATATATAGGAAAATAGAAATATTCGGACGAGAAGATGGTTTAACATATATACTGTATAAATATGAATATAAAAAGACGAATTCATATTAATCTTAGTGCCTATCAATTGTGCGGAATTCGAGATATCTTGCGATAAATTGCAGGGACTAGAAAAGAACGTAATGTGGTCCCGCACTAAAATTGTCACGCTACCATATCCATCATGTCTGTCGTTTCTATGAATCGTCAAATTTTTATACTAGAATTGTTCACCGGGTTCAAGCCATGTCTCTCCGATAGTAACGCTATATCAGCTTCGTATTCATCGATTAATCTATCGAGGCTGTCACACTTATTTTTCACACTGCGACAGTTCCGTTGCAAAATATTAAGTTTCACTTTATGCTCGACCGTCCCTAGTTGACAGGGATAGGTCTCTTCGCCATAATTGTACGTTCGACAGTGTTATCCCCTTCCAGTGGGTACACTAATCTTGATTTAACGTTTAAAGCTAAATTAGAATAGTACTGATATTACCCCAAATTTGACTTCTATTGACCATATTTCTATTATTTTTTCTATTCCTGTTATTATTATTATTATTATTATTATTATTATTGTTACTATTATTATTATTGTTACTATTATTATAGTGGCGACTGGAACAACCTGAGCCTCGTAACTTGTACTCGAGTTATAGTCCGTATTAATATTACATATCTGTAACAATTTCAGAATTCGGTTCTACGCGAATATTATTTATCGAAGTAATTTCATTAGTACCGCTATCTGTTAGCCTCGTTAGAAATATTACTTATTTCTAATATTACTCCGATTATTATACTTATTACAATTACTATCACCGCTATCATTACTACTATTACCGATGCAATTACTTTTTTTTTTTTTTTTTTAACCCATTCTGGATAATTAGTGGGGCAAATTTATTAATCTTTTCTATTATATAATACTACGCGTGCTTAATAATAAATTATTAACTAACGAATATTAATGTGAATTGTAAACTTACAGGATAACACAGAAATTACTTAAAATTGGTTACATTATAAAGTAACGGTGATGATTAGTCACCATTACCATTTACTGTAACATAATAATGAAACAAGTACATATTTACATTATTAAAATAAATATTATTAATAACAATACTAATATTTATATCGTAACTACTATTCAAACGTTAGTTGCAAAAGACTGCGATTAATTTTATTATTATTATTATTATTATTATTATTATTATTATTATTATCCACGTTATTATTATCATTATTACTATTATTATTATTATTGATAATATTTCCATTATTACTATAGATAATATTCCAGTAATTCCTCGGTTCAGCCTGCCAACATAGAAAACCGAATTTCATTTATTCATATTATATGTCCGACAACATTCCGTACGTTCTATTTACGCACAAATTAGCCCCCTCGCCATTCTGTACCCATCCCTGCGATGCAGATCAGCCGATGAAAACCACCTACTTTTTTGCAGCTGCAGTTATTACAGAATGTATCAATCGAAATTCCTGTCACGTATTGTAAGCCGAGGAATCCCTCTCCCAACTAGTATCAGATATCTGCTCAGCTCACAGAATAATAGCGTATACGTGCTTATATTTGATTACATATTAGCATGTAATATAAATATTTAGTAAGACATGCCGTCCGTTCGTTACAACCCTCGGTGGAATCACAAAAGCCGATTAATAATAATAATAATAATAATAATAATAATAATAAAATTATTACTGTTACTTTCACTAATTTTAGCATTATTATTCCGGCTATGTGTAATACCACCACCACGACCGACGGTGAATACCTGGGAGACAGAGAACGACTAACCCTTTCACCTGAACGCTATAACCGTTTTCGACATTTATCGACTCCATATCTCCATATGTGTAGTCGATAAAGTTCTGTTCTGACTCCATTCAATTGAAAACGAACACGAACGCGTGAAATAAACTACAATACACAACGTGAAATGACGCCTTACTATCGTGACTTTAAAGTTTCCTTACAATTTAGCAAGATGTCAATTTTGGCCGATTCCGCATTAACCCTATTCACCATGCGTCCAAGTTAATTTCAAACAGCGCCTTTTCGAATACATCTTTTCAAAGTCCAGATTAAAAAACAGTAGCGATCGCATACAGCCCTGCCCGATTCTTTTTCTGATATTCGATTCTTTCGTTTCTTCTACACCTTCTGCTTTTACTACGGCTTCTTGATTCGAATGCAAATTTTGAACTACCGTCTTTTCTGTCTATTCCCGTTTCGCGTCTTAAAGTTTATATCATTTTTAATACTGTCAAAAGCCTCCTTAAAATCTACGAAGCGTTTCTTTAAAGAAGTCGAAAGCATTCTCGTAAAAACTAAGTAATAATAATAATAATAGTATTATCTTCGTGTAATTCCCGAAAATGAGAATTAAATAATCTATGCGAATGAAACGTTTTCATTTCTTAACGGTCTTTTTCCGGATTGTGGAGTTGAATATAATTATAATCGCTACGTTCACCTCCACCAAATAGCAAATTAAGCAACTGCGTAGCTTTAACGAGCGCATATTTATTTTGGCATTTTTTTTCCACCGCGGAAGTGACGTTAGAACTTCTTTGACGCATATCTATGAGATTCTACATGTAAACATTTGTCACTCACAAGTTCCTCCTATTTTTTTTTTTTTTTTTAAAGTAAATCAAACAGATGTACGAATTATCCCTACCAATATATACGCATACATGCACACACATACATATATATATATATATATATACTAGAAGTTACCCAGGGCTTCGCTTGTGTAACCATTATTTTTTTAACACAATATCGCTGTCTCTTTCTTTTATTAGGCGAACACAAAAGAATAACATAATGGTGACCGATAAAATGAAACAGAATCTATTGTCGGCCGTGAACACGATGGAAAGACAACATTCAAAAGTCAGCCAGAGCGAAATGTATGAATAATACTTAGGATCATCGAGTATAATGAGAAAAGAAGGGAGAACGCTTTCCATCAGTGGATAGAAATAAGCGTATCGTGACGTATATATTTCGATCATCGAACGCTAATCATTTAAAACGGACGTAATAAAACAAATATGAAGCTAAATAACCGTAAAGGGATAAAATATAAGTGACTGAAATAATTCCAGTACCAAAACACGGTAAAGATTGCTCTCAGATAGAAAATATCCGAGCAAAACCGCTGAAAAAATTATTCTGAAAAAATTATGTGACTTCACTAATTCTAATAGTATAATATCTAGTAGTCAATTTGGATTTCAAGCAAAGCATTCTACAACACAACAGATAGCAAGAATTGCTGACTCTATATCACAGATAATTTTAACTTCAATAAGCATACTGGGATGGTGTTATTTGATGTGGCAAAAGCTTTCGTCGACACAAGCACGACGGTATTATCTACAAAATAATTGCTACCCGGTTTCTTCCCAATTATCTAAACTGATTAATAGTTACTTAAGTAATCGATCATTTTATACCATTATAAATAATGCGAAATCAAGTAGCAAATCCTGTTCTGCCGGCGTGCCTCAAGGTAGCTGGAGCCATTCTTATTTACATTTTTCATGCATGATTTCCCCCGCATATAAATAACATCGAGGTTGACACAGCGTTGTACTGCAGTTCCTACAGACCAAGTACTATCAGCAATAGGTTACAATCCGGTGTTGTTGATCGTGTAATTAAGTATTTTTCTAAATTTGCTCTTAATCCTTCCAAAACGAAAGCAATTTTCTTCACTCGTCGAAGACCGTTTTTACCGAACAGACTTCACGTCAGTGGCGTTGATATAGAATGGTCTGACCAGATACGCTATCTCGGTGTCATTTTAGACAAGAGAGACTAACCTTTTCCAAGCATATTGACCATGCATTATTGAAGACAGAGCAATCTGTTCAATTTACCCCATTTTCAAACGTAAATCTCACTTAAATATTAATAGTAAACTAATAATCTACAATTGGTCTTCAGTCTCAAATGCTAGTTTTAATAGACTGCAACTAGTCCAAAATCGATGTCTTAGATGTATCCTCAATGTCCCCGTATACACTAAAATTTCATATATGCATAGTGTGCTCTGTAGATACCGTATGTAAAAGACTATATCGTCAAACTGTCCCGAAAATTTTTTCTCAATTGTAGTGCGCACCGTAATAATTTACTTCCAGCAATAGGAAATTACGATCCCATATGGAACTAAGTATTATACTAAGTATATAAGCATGGACGCATTAAACATAATGTATTATTCTCATAACGTTATAATTTGTTTGCTTTCGTTTCCATTACTTATAAATGATATTATTCGTTATATAATTAAACTTATTATTTTTTAAATCACCTATTGAATTTGTGATGGTTTTTTGTCTGACCATCGATACTATTTTCATCTTGTATATTTATTATTTACCAGTTTATATTATTACATAAATGGAGAGGGCATTTGTTCCATTTATTAAATATATTATTATAACTTCTTAATATAATGTCAAATGTACGTGTTTTTACATATTTACAAATATATTTACACGGAGTGGAATATGGAGAGAAATCAGTTGATTATATACGAAAACATTCTGGGAGGTTTCCAAAAGTACCCCGTTTGCAATTTTATCTTCGCCGAAAGGATATACGCGGGCACTTTATAAGATTGTATCGGTGCGTACGTAGCGGTTTTCAATCGTCTTTTTTGCATAGCGTAGTGATGAAATGGCGAAGAAGATCATTATATTACGTCGTAGGATGTACAAGATATTCCGATATATTTATTAACTTATAATGTGGAACTATGTACGGGTTTAATCAGATATTATTCCAGTATTATTTATGGGCTAATTGAATAAAATCCGGAAAAAAATAAATAAATAAATTAATAAAGTCTGTCAGGGAACGAGCATAACGCTAGGTTGAAGATCTATCCCGATTGTAGAACATTGGCCGTAAAATACGCTGGAATGTTCGAGGCAAAGCCACAACAGAAATATCGGATTCTGACAAATTCGAACGACAAGAGGATTAAAGGATTAAACAGACTTTAGAATCGGAAAGTATAATAATAACGAATATGGCCATTAGCCGTTCTAACTTAGCGGAAGTTACAACGGTTACGAAATATGTGCTGCGGAATATCCGGTCTACGTAAAGATCATTCACAAGGCATCGAAGTTACCATACATAAATAAGGTTGTCAAACAAAAAACATTTTTTTTTTTTTTTTTTTTTTTTTTTTATAGCTGCACCTGTCAGTTTTATAAACGACATAGGGGGATTGTACAAGTTTGCAACTAAAATATAAACGCTCTAAAAACACAAAAGAATTAAACAAAACTATAGTCATTCATTTATCTTTTGTCCGTATTTATTTTTGCGCATAATACAGATAAAAAATATTCTTTATCCTATTAACTTGAAGATTTATAAATTTATCATATATTCCGTGTATCTTTTATTTTAGCTGCACGAGCAACTAGGCATGCTTTTTAAATTAGTGTATACGTAAACTGTGCTCGGAATGCGTTATATAATTATTCGTTAATTTTAATACATGTTTGATTTGTAAATACACTTTTCATCTACGTGTCTATAAGTAAAGACGAGCATGATGATGAGAAATATTGTGGAAAAACCTGTTGTTCGAAGAATTTATAAGCGCGACATCGAAACACTTGCAGATAAATCGTATCTAAAATTCCATAATAGACCAAGACGCTCGAAAGCGAACCATATATTGCTGTATTAATTCGGCAGTTATTTGTTGGTAGTTCGCGAGGTGCTAAAACACTTAGAGCAATTCGTGGAAGTTTTTGGTTTTTTTTTGTAAAACCCACAATTGCCAGCCACACTAGTTTGAAGACTAGATTACATTTATAGCAATTTATTCTCGATAGATATTTCCGATTTTCTGCTTAGAAGCCGAAATATTTGTCTACACTTTAACCTGTGTCGACAGATTTATCTCGTTCGTAAAAATTACTTTAGCTGATTCGTCGCGTCATTAATGTTTATTTTCCATGTTGATTTCAAACGTGACAATAAAAATGAAATGAAAAAAAAATAGTACATTTCTACCCGCTGACACTTAAGTATTTTCAAGTCGGTTTCGATTTCGGAGTTCGATACGTTTATTAATAAATCGATTACAATTAAAACTAACGTAAAAATGCATTTTATTCTACCTAAAACACGCTAACGAGCTGGCGAATCAGCTTCTACATACTCAGCTGCACATCAGGCGGCTGAGAAGGACGTCGTGGACTTAATAAAAAGTAGTTGAACTCAATGGGGGTGTGTCCTCCACAACAGATGACTTATTCATTGAAGCCTTTTGTTGGATAGCCACTTTTGGCTAGTTACAAATTATTCAAAATAATATATATATATATATATATATATATATATATAAATTATCCTGATGTAAATTTATTTTAGGTGCTCTCTGGTAATTTCGGAGAGTATTTTATTGTAGTTCTGACAGTGATACGATCGAACATTTTCTTTTCGAACGTTCTCATACTGCTGATATACGCGAAATAAGTAAATTAAATAACTTATATATATATATATATATATATATAATTAATTGTATAAAATTCGGATAACGTTAAATTAATAATGCGTTATAGATAAATAATTTAAAATGTATAGACTTTTGCATCGCGATTTATAAATGATAAATAAATAAATAACGTGTAGATACTAAATTAGATATTAGACGCCTTAATAAACCGCAAGATTTAGTCTTATAATCAATAATTAGATTTAAGGACGTTTTAACTATTAGGTTAATTTCTTCACACTCGTTTACATCACCTAACAAGATACGTACTGTGTTAGGTGATAAGCAATTTATTAATAGAGTTACTTATTTAACATTAATTGTAACCGGGAGGAGGGGATTGAATAACGTCTAGAGAGGAAATTACGAAAGTACTACCGAAACCGATTAACAAAATTTTCCTATAGCCGGATAGCAGCGCGTTGCCTTAAATTAAAAATCCGCTCGCGGTTCAAAATTATTCTCGGATATTTGAAAAATTCGATTTAAATGATTAAGGAAAAAAAAAACAAATCTAGACGATTACACGCTCGCTGTTTAAACGAACAATCGATAACATCCTTCGATACGCATAATTAAACAATACACAACGGTCAACTTCCTCGATATCGATCGATCAAACCCATCATCGATCGTCCTCTGCAAGGACGTGGTGACATCATACGACTTTGACAATTATTTTCCATCTACTTCGGTCTTCTACTAAATGTAATACAAATTCTTACATATTAAGCCGAATTAAGGCATCGTATCGAACATCTTCCTTTAGGGCGCTTTCCAGGTATTTCGCTTCTATTTTCATGCATCGAATTTCGAATAATATTTTTACGCGTCGAATTTTTATTTCTCGCTACGCGTCCAAAATTTATCAATCGTCCGTTTCAGATATCGCGATTGGGAACCTCGCTATACCCTTGTCTTTCCGAAATTTTCCCAATCACGTAATTACAACTCTTGCTAATGCAAAGGCGTTTACGTATTTTCTTTTCCTCGTATTTTCAGCCAGCTACCCGAGATAATTAAATTCGTTTCACATCGTGCAAATTCAGTATAATACGGGGGTTGATTATTTTTGAACACCTCCATTATTATTATCGCTTCGGATTTAGCCGGATTTTCACTTGTAAACCACAAAGTTTACGCGTATTCCTCAGTTTATCGACGAGCTCTAAGGCAAATAGCCCGATTATAATCTCCGAAATTTGACGCATACGAAAACAACACCATTTCAATTGTGGACGACTAAACGTCAAGAAATTACCATACGGAAGGGAATCTTCAAATTAAAATGTTCGAAAGGTATCCTAGACGAATAGGCGAATAGACGGTTAAATTAAGTTCGGCACAAAATTAAAAAAAAAAAATCGTTCTTTTTCATCATCGCCGTCGATAAGTTTGACGATCAATACGTCATCCTTCGGGAATAACAGATGTAACAGTACAACAGGCTAGCAGCAAAACCGTCGTTGGAAGTATTTTCCCGCGAAGTTTAATCGAATAAACTTATTTTCTTCGAAGTACATTTATCAGAAAACTACACGATGAATATTATTGTCGTTGCAGTACATCGTGACTAGCTCATGGTACGTTACTATAAAAAAAGGGGCCTACATTAGGGACGGCGATTATATGCAATGCAGCAAGTGCCCGCGCATATCGTGTTATACAGAGTGGCTTCTCATATCACTATACCATCTTATACACTACGTTCAGACAAACAAGATATACTAATACCAACGCATAATAAATATGTTTCAATATAAAAGTGCAGATTAGAATCGATTTATTATTCATAATGGTGGCGCAATGAGATTGCGGTAACAATCCAACAACGTAAACGTGCACTCAGTAAGTATAAACACTCACAGTCAATCACCGACCTAATTCATTTCAAAAAATCACGCACCATAGCTCGTAACCTCATCAAAACAAAAAAAATATGAATCCTGGCACAAGTTTGTTTGTTCTATACCAGAGTCAGCATCAAGTCATTATATGTGGTTAAAAATTAAAACACTTAATGTCGTAAGTCCCATACCCACTCCAACGTCATTAAAGATAGATGGGAAAATTATTTTTGATCCAAATGATGTAGCCAATTTCCTCGCACGACACTTTGCAAGCCAATCTTCACCCCTGAGATATTCGGCCGCTTTTCTTGATACAAAATCAGCGGCTGAAAAAGAGCACACACATTTAAGATCCTAATGCACCATACAACTGTGACTTTAATATTTCAGAACTAAACTTCCAGCTCAACCAACATACACCAAACAATGCACCCGGTCCAGACTTAGTACATCCTCATATATGTTAAAATACCTTCCATCAAGTGCAAAACTATTCCTTTTAAATTTATACAAATCAAATATAGAGACCCAACATCATTCCCAAAAGCTGGAATTCAGCTATAGTTATTCCAATACTAACAAAAATCCCTTCTTCCCGGATAATTAGAGACCAATATCTCTTCTGAATGTTCTTTCAAAAACGCTGGAGAAGATGGTTAATAATCTCTTATTTTTTCCTTGAAAATGAAAATCTCCTTTCTCCTTTGCAAGCTGGTGGGCGTAAGACGAGATCTGCTATAGATCATCTGCTCACTTTACAGAGGCAGATATTAACATCACAACATGATAAACAGCACTTATATGCTGTATTTTTCGATTTAGAAAAAGCGTTTGACCGCGTGTGGCGACATGGACTATTAATAAAAATAAAGTCCGCCGGCATAACCGGCAATTTAAGCAACTACTTATGTAGTTTCCTAAACAATCGAACTTTTCAAGTTAAGATCGATTTGTCAAAATCAACACCAGTTCAGACTGAAAACGGTGTTCCACAAGGCTCTGCACTTAGTGCAACCTTGTTTATGTTATATATCGATGACATAGCAAATTATATTTACCGCTCGGCTTTACATTGACGATCTTAATATATCCTCGTCATCCGGTATTCCTTCTAATGCACAAAAAATCCTACAAAAAACCATAAATCGTTTGCAGCAATGGTCTAATACGAAAGGTTTATATTTTTCCACATCCAAATCATCATACATTATTTTCGATAAGAGGCGTCTATCATCTCCCAGCTTTTCTTTAAGTATAAATAACTCTCCCTTAACAGCCAAAACAAGAGTAAAATTCCTAGGTTTATTGTTCGACTCCAAACTGACGTTATCATATAACTGAAGTCAAGAGTAGGTGTTTAAAACTACTCCCAATTCTAAAATATTTATCAAACCCAAAATACAATATAAAAACCCAAATCCTCATAAATATCTATAAATCTATAATCCTATCACGGATCAACTATGGGTGTCAGGTATACTCAACAGCCAGTAAATCTATATTAAGAACATTAGATACAGTACACCATGCTGGACTTCGATCCATCCGTGCAATCCCTCATCACCATCAAACAGCTTCATTAGCAGGATCTTTTCCACTTATATACTACAGAAAATACCATACTTACCTCTATTTAAGCCGTCTGCTTAGCTACAATAAAACATTCTCATACACCAAAGAACGTACATCCCCTAACCCCCATTTTACGAATGACCCTATACCAAACTTACTTAACATACTGTCAACATATCACATAAGCTTCATTCCAAAATCAACATTGAATTACAATATAACGATACCGCCTCGGGACCCTTCCGAAACAAAAATAGACTTATCTCTCACACAGCAAAATAAATCTACACACCCTACAACAAATATAAAAGAAATGGTGTTAAGCACTCTTTAAAAATACATTGACTACACACACGCATACACAGACGGAGCAAAATCTACAACAGGCGGCGAGAATTCACCAGCAGCTTTCTCTTACCAAATTGATAATATACTACACTCAATCCGACTGAGCGATAGCTGCACTTCTCTGGATGCAGAGTTGTATGGAATTATGTACTGTATTCAGTACATCAGATCAGCTGTACTTCCATGTCGAAAAGCATTGCTTATAACAGACTCCCTCTCCTCTCTACAACTAATATGCCGTCAAGATAATAAAAATACCATAATATTAGAAATCCAACACAATCTATACACACTACATAAGGAAGGAAGGGAAATCCGCTTTTTGTGGATCCCAAGTCACATTGGGCGGCACGATAGTGATAAAGTAGACCTTGAAGCTCGTTCTATTGTACCCTTTCGCCGGTACCAGAATATTCACCACCTCCATCAACATTAGTACACGTACTCATGAATAATAGCAAATAGGAATGGACCACCGACTGGACCTCGCAAACAACCTTCCTTAGGAGCATTAAATCAACCATAGAACCTTGGTTGCCTCAAGATGGCACAAGCAGAAAAGAAAATTTTATCCTAAACCGTCTACGTGTGGGTCATATATATCGCACAATTATCTTTATACCAAAAACCCTCCACCAACAAACTGCACCCTATGCGGACATTTAACAGAACCAACCGTCACACACTTAATCTACAACTGCCAAACACTTACACCACACAGGCTAAAACACAAAATACCCTCAAACAACCCTACCTGTATTCTGGCTTTTACAAGAGAAAGCGGACTCCTAGCATACATATAAATTAGACACATACGTCTCCTTATGCTGTAATAACCCTGCTAGTTACAAACGGCATGTGGAGATTTGCATATTTAAAAAAAAAAATCATAATATTAAAATACAAGCAAAACTTTTTATAGTCCGTCTGCAATATAGACAATGGTATTGACAAATTCATTCAATTCATTACACATAGGAGCCTAACTTTTAGATCCCAAACATTTCAACCTCTTCCTCGGCTTTAAAAATTAACCATGTTCCATGTTATATTATAAAAATCATTTATCTTACAAAATTATTACAAAAAAACTGAAACACAATCTACACGTCGAAATGTGAAAATTGAACGTATATATTCACCACTTCCGTTAAAGGATCTTGCAACAACTAGTCAACTGGTTCATAAATTAAATGATAAACCAGAATAGCTTGTTTACCATTTTTCAAACATTGGTAGAGACAAGTTAGCGCCAAGAACGCATCACTAAAACGTAAGCAAAGTAATTAAAAACGGTTTCCAAATCGTTGCAGCTGGATGCTCGGAAGTAACACAAAGTTTTTAATTTTTTTTTTTTACAAAATTAATAGTTCGATTTTAGACCTAATCATTCTACAGTACATCAGATTGCAAGGATAGCTGACTTTATAACAGATAATTTTAACTTAAATAAACACACCGGATTATTATTAATAGATTTAGAAAAAGCGTACGGCTTGGCACGATGCTATTTTACATAAAATATTCCGATATCATTATCCCACACACTTGATTAAAGTAATCAAATCGTACGTAATAGAGTTTTCGATGTTACCCGTCTTTCTAATAACTCCTTAATGTGAACCTATCACGCTGGAGTCCCGCAAAGTAGTGTGTTAGGTTCTTATATTTTCCTATTCTTAATAAATGATTTACATAAAATTCCGTTTGTTAAAACTGCTCTTTATGCACGACTACTTGGCTTCGTACTAGTGTGATTCATATAGACTCGATACAAATTATAGTAGATTACGAAAAGGCTATTTTCGCTGTCTGTAAGTACTATAAACGTTGAAAGCTGAAACTGAAGCTATTCTTTTTTTAACCCGGCGTTACTCGCATTATGAGATTTTTTCTCACACTAAACACTTTTATGCCAATATTTTGGGAATCACTGAAGTGTATTTGTCAGGATTCCTAGTACCTGCCGGCTATGCTTTCTCCAACATCCTCTCTAAAAGGTTTTAATGTCAGTGCATTGTGATAAGTGGTACATGTGTTTTTGTTGAGTAGAAAACGTAAATGTGAGAATCTTTCTAACGATGCGAGTAACCGTGTAATTCGATTTTTAGTATAATGTGAGAATAATTCTAACGAAGCGGTGATCCGTGTGACTGTATTTTGTGAGATTTTTTATACAATTTTCTTTTTATATTAGTGACTATTTTCTTTCAAATAAAACTTTTTCTATTGTTTTGACAAAAAATGAAATGTTACTCCTCACATTATAGGAATTTGCCTTCATGTGAGATTTTCCCTCACGTGAGATAAATTCTCACATGCGAGGAACTGTGTCACATTTTTTCATGCGAGTAACGTCGGGTTAAGAAGGCAGCACCCGTTACCCTTGCCGGAAATTGTAATTACGGCAGTCAAAAAAATATTAAACGGGTTAAAGGTGTCAAGTCTTTAGGAGTCACTCTGGACTGGCGTTTGTCCTTCAACAATCATACTGTTTTATAAAGCTATTCGAATTATTTCACCCGTGTACTTCATCGAAGATCCCACCTCGCTGTTACAAATAAAAACTTTTTATATACAAAACTATTATTCGTCTGCTATTAACATAAGCACGTCTCGTTTAGTTTTCAGTTTCCAACAGCGCACATAATAGTCAATTACAATTATGATAAAACCGTCGTTACAGAATCTCGCTTAATGCCGCCAGGTTTGCCAAGATTCGAGATGTGCATTCTGAACTAAACCTCGAGTTCTTATTTTTCTATATCAACAAGCTTGCCAAAATGAATTTTTATGGAAATTTTAAAATTCACGAAAATAAATTAAAGCCACAGCGGGACTATAATATGACCAACGTACGTAATCGGTATAGGCGCTACAAATATCGCCGATTAAAACATCGTTGTTTTTTCTTAATTTTATGTTATTTTGTATATTTGTTAATTTATACGTGAAATAAATTATAATCAATTTTTCAACTTAATTGCATGCTATTTGTTTTTTTTTCTTTTTATTGGGGTAGGTTGTTTTTCTTCTTCAAATTTTCGTGTATTACATCATCGAAGCTTTTATAGGTTGCACTTTGTTATTATTATTATTATTATTATTATTATTATTATTATTATTATTATTATTATTATTATTATTATTATTATTATAGCTACTAAGGGTAATTTTGTATACTTAGTATACAATGTTTTGTATTTGACCATGTTGTTTCGGCAGCGTGTGTCTAACCTGTTGTTCGTTATTCTGTTGCAAATTCCGAATCACTATGTCAAGTTTACCTACCTGTAGATTTACGTGTCATGTACTGCACGTAGGCCAGAGGCACGGGAAAGGAGAGAACGTAGGGTTAGTGAGAATCAGTAGAAAGTTGGAAGAATAAATCGGAAGTACGAATTGTTAAATTAGATTATATAAATTGGTGGATTTAAGAGAATTTAATAAACTATTGGAGGCATCTTGCGTGTAGGAAAGAAATGTTTAGGAACTTGATGAACGGTTTGTCGAGGATAGAACGTTGGGAGTTGAATTGCGGTCGGCGGTAATGAGGACATTACAGGTTGAACATAGAGGAGGAGGAAGATTTTGTAGGATATAGCTGTGTGGGGGGGAGATATTAGTATGACCTAGGCGCAGACGAGTAAGTACAACATCATCTCTTCTGTTTGCTGAGTGAGATGGATGGCGCTATAACAAGAGACGTCTCACTGTATTCGTTCAACTTGTGTTGCTGTATTGCTTTTAGGCATCCTTTGATTATTCTACGTGTTTCGTTCTGAGCATTTACTTTCTTTGCATGTGTTGAACGGCTCCAAACTGGACACGCATACTTTCCTGCTGAGTAGTAAAGTGCTAGTGCTGATGCTCCAAGTACGCGTACTTTTGCTCTATCAATTGCGAAGCTAAAAACGTCACGATGAACTACGAAATTGTTTACACGTTGGTGATCCACAAAACTCAAAAATTATTAAAAATCTTTAAAAAAATATATAAAAATAAAAATAACGCGAAAATAAATAATTTTTAAAAATATATTAAAATAATACCATCCCGTGATATCATTACAGAACGAAAAAACAATAATAGGGACACGCGTTAAAGCGAATAATAATAACGATACGGTGCGTTATATAGAGATAACATTGGCCGCGATGAAGTGTAATGTCCTTTCAGGAATCTGCTCAATTCCACTCCATCGGCAATCTTACGCAAAGAAAAAGAGAATTATATCTTTATTTTTTTTTATATTTATACGGACCAGAGTTACACCAAACTCGTAGAAATAAGTATACTTATATCTACAATAGTACTGTAGATTGTGTGTACTAACGTGCGTATGTACATATCTCTCTCTCTCTCTCTCTCTCTCTATATATATATATATATATAGAGTATACATACAATTTTGGAAGTAGCGGAAAGTCATTTTTAACCGTATATAAAGAACCAGTTCTGAATATCACAACGAAACTGGATGACGACCAATTACAGTGCAATACACGAAGTCTTACGATCCAGAATGCGAAACCAAAAAAAAAAATAAAAAAAAAATTAGCAACATGTCATACAGTGGGTGTCATCATCGTACCTTAAGTTGAATCAGACGTGTGTTGTTTTTTTTGGATTCAGCACAACGTTTTCTTACCACTTCTCAGTACATATGTATATACATGGGCGTGTATATATATATATATATATATATACATATATATATATATATATATATGGGCGTATATATGTATATATAAACGAGCCAGCAAAGAAACGAAAAACGTGTGCAATTCTTTAATGTTAAATCAGTTGGAAGCAGTTACCAGAATTTCCAAATACGGACATAGACGAGTGGACTAAACCCGTTTTCATATTTTTCGACAGTTTCCCTTAATTATCCTATTTATCTGATCAAACTAGCCAATAAGGTGCTACGTTTACTCATTTTCATTTCAGCGTAACATCGTGAAAACTATCAATAATAATTTGCTGATTTTCTTTGAACTAATTATTTATATGAACATGTAATAATAAATACACTGTACAAAATATTTTCCTTAAAAGTTTTCGAAAAATATACAACGCAAATGCAAATAAACGTATGCACCAATATTCATATACATATGCCCTCTTACACACCGACCGACATCTGTATACAGTCACGGTACACATACGCATGTACATGTCAATGCGCTACTCTTATCATCCTCAGTACTTCAAATTTTTTATTATTCACCGTATTAAAACATGCGGCCCAATGTAGGCTAGGAAAAAAATATACATAATTTTAATATTTTTCAAAATTGAAATTTTTGGTTATAACCCCCGAAAGTTATGAAACGAAATTCGACACGATTAAAATAGTTATATTAATAGTATGTGATCCTTATATAAATATATTTAAAAAAAAAAAACAAGCAAAAGCTTATATATATATCACGTTATCACGTTATGCCCATATCGACCCACTGCTGGGTGTAGGCATGTCCCAGACGTTTCCAACGACTTCGGCTCTGTGCCACTCGGATCCAATTGATTCCTGCATGTTTGGCAATGTCGTCTCGCCACCGTGTTGTTGGTCTGCCCCTTTGCCTTTTCGAATCCAATGGACACCATTGAAGGATATGTTTTGTCCACCTGCCATCATGTCTACGCGCCACGTGTCCAGCCCATGTCCATTTTAATTTTGAAATTTGTTCCACCGCGTCGGCCAATTTTGTGCGCTCCCTGATCCAAGTAATCGTTTTTCTGTCTTTTAACTTCACGTTTAATATTATCCTTTCGTGAGCTGTTTGAGTTTTCCTGATTTTCATAATTATTCCCTTTGTGAATATATATATATATATATATATATATATATATATATATATATATATATATATATATATATGTATGCACAGATATTAAATGCCTCAGATCCACATATATATATATATATATATATATATATATATATATATATATATATATGTATGCACAGATATTAAATGCCTCAGATCCACATATATATATATATATATATATATATATATACATGTATACACCACATTCAGGTGTTCGCTTTACAATGTCATGAATACCCATGTACACACTCACACATATATATAAATAGATATATGTCAATGCAGCACTATTACCAGTAATGTTATTTATCGTGTTAAAAACTTTAGCCTCCATGTTTTTACGAAAAAAATTATATATACGTATCTATCATAACTATCCCGTTCACACACACACACACACACATATATATATATATATATATATATATATACATATGAATGCTTATACGTATAAGCCACATACTGGTGTTCGTCTCATAATGCCGTGCAATTACACATACACCGATGTTAATGCACTACTTTCACTATTGTTTACTAGCGCTATTATTATTCAACGTTATAATCAGAGTATCGTTTCGTTTAACTCGTATATTTTAAGCGATAAGCTTTATAAAAACCAAGTGATCAGTATCCAGAATGGAAAGGAGATAATAAAGATAAAGAAAGGGGATATTACTCTCTGTCGCCAGCAATATTTAATATATACATGGAAGAAGTTATGGCAGAATTTAAGAATACGGAAATTGGAGCGAATATAAACGGAAAAATATACTCAACAATCAGATTTGCTGATGACAGAGTTTTGCTAGCACAAGCACAAAATGAAAATGATTTACAAAAAAAAAAAATAAAACCAACAACTGAAAACAATGGACGAGCTCTTAACCAAACGGTGTAAAATGAAAATAAACAAAATTAAGACAAATGAGCTGTTCGCGAGATCAAAATCAAATAATAAATATAGAACTAGATGGAATGAAAATAACAATTTACATACTCGGGGAGTATCGTAACAGCAGATGGAAGAAATGAAATAGACATAAGGGCGAGAATAATCCAAATGAACGCTTTCATAAATAAGAAAAGCCTACTGACATCCAGAAACATCTCGCTGGAAACTAGAAAGCATTTTATTAAGATATTTGTCCGTAGTGTTGCTCTATACGGAGCCGAAACTTGGACCATGTCTAAAGCGTATATTAAAAAAAAAAAATTGGAAGCGTTCGAGATATGGTGTTGGAGAAGAATGATAAGAATAAAATGGACGGAGAAAATCACAAATGAACAAGCGCTAAAAATAGCGAAAGAAAATAGAAATATTATTACGGAAATATATACCAGAAGAAATAGAATGATTGGGCATCTGCTACAAGATGGATCGCAAATATAATTGAAGGGATGATGGAAAGGGGGACCCGGAAAAAAAAGTATATGGATGATGTTAGAAACGGGAGGAGGTATCAAGAAATAAAGAATGCGGCCGGCAACAGGATTCGTTTGATGTGACTTCCACCCACCTACAGGGGTTGAGGAGAAAAAGAAGAAGAAGCGATAAATTAGGAGACGATGTTTGCATGTTCTCGATGTAAGACCAATTGACCTTCTAGTTATAAAGATCACGCAGATGAACGAAATCGCGTTAAATGGACGTCGACATTTTCGTGTTTTTTCTTTTCTTGTTTTTTTTTTTTTTTTTTGTATGTAGTCAACCTGACTTTTAACGACATTACTATTGTAAATCCATTAGCACCGAGCACCGTAATAATTTACGCGTAGTACCGAAATGAGACGAAATCTTACTGCGGAAGCAGAAAAACAACTAATAAGCTAAGGATAAAAGTATACCAGGTCTATATGAAGTTTTATTATGAAAGTAGATAAATTTACAGAATATATAAATACAAACCCGATAAGAAAATTATAATCCGTGACAGAGCTTCAAATTAACGAGTAAATAAATAAATAAAACTATTTTCGAGTGACAGTGTTAATTAATTAATAAGTAAAAAGTATTATATATACGTATAAATACATTGTTCGACCGAAGAGTACAATTTAAAGAATACATCGGCCAGCAATGCACTGTCCTATGGATCCAGATGTCACCACCCAGCTACTGTTAATGAAAAGTCGAAACAGAAATGAAGGGCACACTGGAATTCTCAACAAACCTTTTTAAAATCAATAAGATCATCGATCGAAACCGTGTGGTGGTTGCAGGAAGGCGTGTCTGGGTGCGCGATTGTACAATAATCAATCGTCTGAGAATTGGTCACATTTCTCCGACTCATGATTACGTCTTCCCAACGACTTCACCTCCCACAACCTGTCGTTTCTGTTTCTTACATTGTTATCCTTCAGTCCATCATATACTTGTGACTTGTACTAAATTTACAACATCCCGCAACCTAAATTTAAGATCCTGTCCAATGATCCTACAACAGTCACACCCAGGCATTGACCTATAATAAATCTAACCAGACCGCCCCCCGGTAATTTAATCATCAGCAAGCGTGCATGCCGTAATAACATCTTTACATACGGCTCATAGTAAAAATAATAATATTATAGAAATTTTTATCTTGTTTGCGTACAAATTAACTTGTATACGGTTGATTTTATTACTAATTCGAAAATAATTAGTAATTCTAATATACACACTAGTTGGCGTATTCGAATTCGTGTATATATTTATTAGGTAATAAAATTTAAACTATATATATGGGGTTTTACGGTTGAAACCTAAGGATGAAGATATATAGTGGTAGCGACATAGCGAAATCTACTATGTTTATCGTCTATGAAAAGAACAGAGATAAGTGACGGAGAATTATGGAATCGTTACCATGACAACCCGATATTCCACCGGGATCAAATCTAAACAAGAATATACATACATACATACATACATACATATATATATATATATATATATATATATACATATATATACATAAATATATATCCTGGTAGCATCAAACTAAATCAGCAAACAGAATACCTACAAACAATAGCCAATTAATAAGAAATTTTTTAATCCATTTATCTAACTACCTATTTTTCTATTTCTCTTTCACTCTTTACACACACACACACACACACATATATATATATATAAAATGCACTTGCTATCACACAAAACGTACGCAATAAATATCATACAGATTCCATAATAATATCGCCATGACAAACATTTTCCGAGCTGATAAGATAACATTGTCGCATAAAAGTAGAATAAATATTGAATCAAAACCTGTGGCGTAATGCCATATATAATATGCACACACGCACCCCATAATACCAAAAGAAATTGAAGGTATAAACACGAATTAAGTAAAATTTTCGACATACCATATAACTAATATTCCAACATATGAGGAAACATCATGAAGAAAATATAAGATCGAGCTTGTGACGTAATACTTTAAAATAAGATTTAGTGCCTTAATAATATACTTTTATTTGAATATATATATATATATATACCCGAAAATTTGCAATATATTAACATATTATATATATATATATATATATATATATATATATATATGCATATTAATCGTCGGAATAGCCTAATGGCTCTAGCACGGACTTCTATGCGGAAGGTATTCCAATACGATCGACGACACTAAAATTGTCATCAGAACATAAAAACATAAATAATAGTAATATTATTATCTCGTGGAATTGCAAACCACCACGTACAACACCATATGCGCGCTAATAATAGCAAAGCACACTACACTAACACGCGGGGTTGTATTGTGTCCTGACGACAAAGCAATTGCAACCAGTTCTCCCGGGTGTGCGTACCTATCTGCGTTTACGCCATATTATGATTGTCTTTGTAATAGTGAAATATTAGCCAATCCCACGAAAGTCTCTAAAGCATTTTAATCCTTCTTATCGGATTACAAAGCAACGATGGACGAATATACACGCGTATAAACAATATCATTTTTTTTTTTTTTTTGTCACAATGGCGTATTTGACGGGTTTTCAATTATCCGTATAATTGGAATATGCTTCGATAGTAATATAAAACCGGTTGAACTCCGGTTTTCATTAAAGTTTCAGCGTAATATTCTAAAGGGAATGCTAACAGTTCTTCCGCCATGGAGCAAATTCAAACGAGATATTTGCCGGGATCTTGCTACAGCCGATAATAAACGCAAACCCAATTATATAATCAACCTTACAACGGATGTTGCTCCGGATATTTCAGTCCATTGCACGAACACCGTTTCATGTAGTTGGAGAGTATTCCATTCGAAACAGAATCCAGTTCTTTAATCTTCCGATAATGCTGCCAGTCCTTTCGGCTGAGCTAGTGGCGATTCTTCAATATATATACTCCAAATCGCTGATGTCCTACGGAACAATTATGTAATTTGTTCTCCACGTCTGCATTAAAACACATACAGAAACTCCGAAGTAGCAGCTGTTGATGATATTCTTTTCTCGATACTAGAGCCGTATGAACGGAATGTCACCTTTGCTTGGATTTCGCCGTACACCGGGCGACCGCCTACCAATACATATAGGTGCGTATGCTCTAGAGATTCAGTCCAGAGCATACTACAATCATGAAGTCGATCCTTCCATAATCAACCTAGTATTTTGGGATGCATAAAAAAATACCCGGCATTACGGCCGAAACTCATTGGCAAAATCCCGTCTACCTAGATTGGAAACAGCGGTAAATACCGTGTATGTTGGACATACACTAATCGTCCATTCGTACCAGCATGGTAACCAGCCGCCACCTGTATGCGATGAATGCAAAATACCGTTAAACCGTCCATCATATAATCAAGACTTGCCAAAAAAAATAGGCTCAATATCGTACTAAGGAGACAAGTTTAGCTATCCGGGACGTCTACAACCTGGAAATTCTTACAGACTTTCTCATCAAGACCGACGTTATTAATAGCATCTAATTATATGTATTGCAATTAACGAATCGAGTAATAGCCGCGAGGCATTAAATACTCGTTAAAAAAAAAAAGGTTACAAAGCCTGTATAATTTAAAAATTACGTAATTAGTATTACCGCAAACAGAGTACCTCAATTTTTGCAATAAAATGTCATTATTATTACTCGTTGAATTTAATTTAGAAGTATATACGTTCAAGTAGTCCATCATCATCATCATGTTCGTTTCCCCTTATTATAGGGGATTACATCCATTTCTATTCCTATCCGTCGATTTCTAGCGTTCGTAACGAGCTCTTTCAGGTTCTTACAAAGTGAGTCGTTCGGTATATTTGTTGTTATCAATTTAAGTCACCTTGTTCTTCTTGTTGGTTTTTCCTATGTATTCTTCCTTGTATCGCAAATATTAAAATGACACCTTCTCGGATCTATATATTTCGTTTCCTCGTTTTATATTGTGTTATTTCCGATTTCCTCCTATTACGTTTAGTTTAAAACAAAATTCCATTCCATTACACACACACACACACACATCTCCGAATGAAAATTAACGATCTATATATGATTTAGACGAGGCACCCGGAAAAAATCTCCTTAGAAGGACGCCGCTACAGTCAACGACGCAAATTCTTTATCCGCGAATTCCGTCTTCTACTTTGATATCACGCAATTTTTTTTCTATTCGAGGAGCAAACAGCGTGCTTCTCATTTTCTACGTATAGAGACGTATATCGAGACTCTCAAATCGATAGTCTCTTTACGAAGACATCCTTTTAAATGGTTGACCGCACTTTTTTTTTCCAATCTACAACTTTCATCGACCACATTTTCGAGATATCTGCTATACAGTTACCATGGTCTAATTCCTTCGTTATTAGCCGCGTAATAAATCCGAAGCATTTACGACTATGCATCGTTTACGGCTATTATCAACTCTTTCGTCGGATATGTCGCTGTAGAGCGACGCTACTTTCACGGCTGATATTTAAGTATGCCGTATTAATTTTACCGCGAACATTCTTCGGGGTTTCTTATTTATACATTTCTCGTATTTCCTATTAATTTTTGATTTAATTTTCTGTTATTTTATCTAATTTCTTTTTGTTTTAATCGAATTTTATTCAGACGTTATCGTCTATTTAGGTTATTTTAGCTCAGTGAAGTGGTGAACGGTTTACTGTCTGAACAGTAAAATTCTTTACTCGACGCTGTTCAGATCGATTACGGAAAACGGTTACACGATTTATCATCCTTTATATTTCTTACGTGGAAAAAAAGCAAATAGGAAAATTATCTTAAACGTAATATTCGCCAATTATAGAATTGTCTCCTATTACGTCATATCAGAAATTATGGGGCGAGAGCCTTACAGTTGGAAATTATAAAGGAGATAAAAAAACAAAACAACGAAAACATCAAAAGTAATAGGATAATTAGAATACAGAAAACAAAAGGAGCGAAATAAAAATATTCGGAGAAATGGCAAAACGTTTATGAGGAAGAACTAATAACAAGAAGACGGCTAAAACAGAATAGTAACGAGAATCGAGGATAGACTGAATAATAAACTAATCAGTCCCGATTTCCTTCTAATACAGTTTCTATCAGGACACGGAAATGTCACGTATGACCTAAAAAAAAAAAAAAAAAAAAAAATGGGCTTATTATTTGTATTGCATTATTGTTTAGCTATAAATTTTATATCGCTGATTGTTTTGATTGATATGTTTACCACATTCACTATCCGATTACTTAAAAATCTGTTTTTTCACTTTGATAATTTTTGTAGACTGCGCATCTAAGTAATATTTTGTGATTTTTTATCAAGAAAAAAAATCTAGTGATCAAATTAGACCATAGTTTTACTCTCAGAAACACACTTCACCACTAAAAATTACTACACATTAAATGGATACAATTTTTATCGTGCTGATCATCCAAGTGGTAAGCCTCGCGGGGGAGCAGCAATCTTAGTAAGTAGTCATTTAAAACATCATGAATTCAAAAATTTTCAGTAACCTCATATTCAGGCAATTTCGATGAATCTAATAGAAAACACTGGTAAAATACTAACTATCTCATCAATCTATTGTCCGCCTAGGCACAAAATTTCACAGGCACAATTTAATGATTTTTTCAACTCGTTAGGAAATAGATTTATTGTAGATGGGGATTTTAAATTCCAAACATACATGTTTTGGGTCAAGGTTAGTAACTCCTAAAGGACGTGAATTATATCAGTGTATTTCGAAATCTAAATTCCGTGTACTTTCTAATGGTCAACCTACATACTGTCCCTCAGATAGAAATAAAATCCCAGACCGGCTCGACTTCTTCATTAGCAAAGGTATTAGCCAATTATATACAAATATTGAAACATCCTTTGACTCTTCATCAGATCACTCCCCAGTAATACTAGAGGTAAGTCAACTTGTAATAATTAAGAATACTAATTTTAAATTCCATACTTTTTTTTTTTTTTTTGATTACTACTTTATTATGCAAATTAATAATGTACAACTTGTTGCATTCAGAGAGGAGCAATACACTGCACCACCGCTTAGGCTTAATCAGTGTATTGCTCCCCTTTACAATACTCTATAGTTGACAATAATATAGTAACCACTTTTACACTCGCATTTGCGCGGGCTGTGCGTCAGTTTCACTCGCAGTCATAGTATACATGTATTCCCTTATAACTTTTTATACTAGTTAATAATTAAAATTATAACTTAGGTATACTAGTTAATAATTAAAATTATAACTTAGGTATACTAGATGCATAAATGTATGAACTATCCATAATGACACATGCATATACATATACATATACAGAACTTTATATGCATAAATTCCACACAAACACCCCGTACATACATGTACGCATGCAGAAATACACTCGTTATACATATTACTGTAAACGTTTTATCACGGATTCACAACGCAAAAACTTCAGTGACCATGGAATTTCTTATGCATTACATTAAATGCGAATAATTGGAATTGTCGAGCAGTGTATTTGTCTTGTAGGTTAAAATTATTTTTATTGTAAAATCTTAAATGGTCCATAGTGGGGCATACAAATAGTATACTTGGTTCGCAGTTTCTACTGCGCCGCATTCACACTTGTCATCATTACTTAACTTAAGAAGAAATAAATAAGACACAAATTTTCTATGCCCCGTTAATAATTGGGTAGTGTAGAAATCAGGAGTAATTTTAATATTGTGTCTATTTAATATATTGGGGATTAGGCTGTGGGTGTGTCGGCCAGTATTATCTTGTTCCCATCTTTTTTGCCAAATTTCTAAGTAGTGTCGTTTTATAGCTTTCAGGGTATAGATATATTGAGTTCTGGTTTCACTGCGAGAATTTAGGTTGAATTTTGAGATTATGGCGTTTGTTTCTTCTATTAACTGCTCATTAAGATATGGAAAGAAGTCCACGTTTTTTTATGGCAAACATGACTGCCCTTCTGAGCATAAGAAGATCGACAGGAAGTACATTAGCAATAACTACAGATGAGCTGTGTGAAATTGTTTTATATCCCCTGCAAGCGTTTATTAGATATTTTCTTTGCATACCAAAAAGTTTTTTCTTTACTGTTTTAACTTTTAGCCGGTTTAGTAGGACGGTGAAGCAGCATGCTACAGTGTTTTCAATCAGTGATTTGTATAATACAATTCTGTACTTGTAACTGAAGCCCCATGTATTTTGACAGGCTCGTAACATTTTGCAGTATTTGGTATCCATTTTCAATATTATGTTATCAAGATGGTATTCCATACTAATAAAACTGACTGGTATTCTTACACACACTGGATCGAAGAGAATATTACCGTCAATGTTCCGCTGAAATCGGAGGATAATATTGACGAAGCAGTTGATTACTTCAATCAGACTTTACAGAAAGCAGCATGGTTAAGCACCCCAAAAGACTCTGCAAGCCGAAATTTTAACTATCCCCGCGCTATTAAGGAGAAAATTAATAAAAAAAGAAAAATTAGAAAACTGTGGCAGACATTTAGGAATCCAGTCGATAAAAGTGCTCTCAACAAAATAGGTAAAGAGCTAAGAAATTTGTTAAAACAGCACAAAAATGATACTTTAAAATCAATCCTGTGCAGCACATACTCAAAAAATGATGACCACTCATTGTGGAAGGCCACCAAATCGTTTAAAAGGCCAAAATGATTCCTCCCCTTCGAAAAAGTAGTGGCGAATGGGCACGCAGCAATCTTGATAAGGCGGAAGTTTTTGGGTTATATTTGAAGAATGTGTTCAAACTACACCCACCTGATACAGGGTCAGAGCCTTTCTATAATCAAATAAAACAAGAACTGGCTGCTCCCTTTCAAATGTCTCGCCCAATCAAACCATTTTCTCCTGCAGAAATTATGAAAGTGATAACGGGCCACTTACCAGTATATAAAGCTCCTGGGTATGATCTAATCACTAGGAAGATGCTGAAATGTTTGCCACGAAAGCCTATAGTATTACTAACCAGTATCTGTAACGCTGTTATTCGATTGGGCTACTATCCTTCGCAATGGAAAATGGCTCAGATTATAATGATACATAAACCAGGTAAACCTATCTGCGAAACATCCTCATATCGACCAATTAGCCTTCTACCCATACTATCGAAAGCCTTTGAGAAGTTACTGCTCTCGCGATTACGGGAACCGCTGCAAGGCACGATTCCAGACTATCAATTCGGGTTCCGTCAAGGGCATTCTAGGGTAGAGCAAATTCACAGAGTGCAGACGTATATTAATAATTGTTTCGACAGGAAACAGTATTGTTCTACTGCTTTCCTGGATGTTAGTCAGGTCTTCGATCGGATGTGGCACGAGGGGTTACTTCTAAAAATAAAACGCTCTTTGCCACATGCATATTACATGCTATTGGCCTCATATCTAACAGATAGATTCTTTCAGATTAAACTCGACGGCGATGTATCTGGATTTTATCCTGCTGAGGCTGGCGTTCCACAGGGCTCTGTTTTGGGTCCAATTCTATTTCTTTTGCCAGTTAAAACCAACATTGAGGTTGCAGCATTCGCTGATGACACAGCATTGTTTGCAAGCGACAACGATCCGATAGCGGCGTCGGAAAAATTACAGGCCGGTTTAAATCACCTCAAAAAAATGGGCACGACAGTGGAGAATTAAGGTCAACCCATTGAAGTCAGTATATGTCACGTTCACAAATAGACGCGATACATGCCCACCCGTTTATCTTGATGGTCTTATTCCACAGGAAAGTAAAGCTCGGTATTTGGGGATGTGGCTTGATCGACGAATGACGTGGAAAACACACATTAAGATGAAGGTTAAAGAAATAAACATAAAACTGAGAAAGATGTACTGGCTCCTGGACAGACATTCCGAGTTACCTCTCAAATCGAAATTATTGCTGTATAACGCAGTTATCAGACCGGTTGTGGACCTACGGTATATCCCTTTGGGGTACAGCATCGGTGTCTAATATTAACACGATGCAACGATGTCAGTCAAAAATATTAAGAATTATAACAAATGCGCCATGGTACATGCGTCAACCTGCATCGCGACCTAGGTGTACCATATGTGCGAGAGGTAATCCAAACATATAGTGAACATTACTTGCACAGATTAGAATACCACCCGAACCGACTGGCAGTTGACTTACTAGATAGTGGGAAACTTAATCGATACTAGACCTTCCACATCGGTTTGATTGATTGGCGAGGTAACTCGGAGTATCATTGATGAATTATATCTCTAATCCTGTCACGACCCATATAGATAAATTGCTTATTGGCTATGTAAGCCAGATTGCAATTTTCATACAAATAAAAAAAAAAAACTCCCTTTTTGTTATTTATGTTCAAGAAAGAATCACTACATTCGAAATATGTATAAATATTTGCGCACAATTAAATGATTAAAAGCAAAATGATTCCAAGTAATGTACTTTTCATATGATTAACTATCAATTGAATGATTGGGAAATATATATATATATATATATATATATATGATTGTCATTATTGTTTAATTCATTTAAACCATGTTTACCAATTCACGTCCTACAAGAACACAATGAAATCACCGACTATAAATGTTCGCGTTATTTCCGCAATATTTTATATGCAAGAACGCGTCCAAATTTGAATAAAAATTTCTGTTTTATTTTCATGTTTTGTTTTTTTTTTTTTACTTTCGTCGTAGACGCACATACGGGCTAACAACATCGATAATTATTGTATTAAGTGCTAACGTTAACGTCGTCAATCTGCATTGAATACAGTTGAGTTATTTCTTGATCGCTTTATTCGATAACATGTAAACGTTTGACTCCCGTTCGAAAATCATACCGGAACCAACGCATAATTATCTGAAGATTCGCGAAGATTTCTATCGCGTTGACAATTCTAGTTTCGCTTGCGCAGTTGCAGTATCGATAACATATTTGTTTAGTTCTTAGGCTAGACTTATTTCATGTTATCGGTCCTTATTTCTTACTCGGACAGCGAGTTAATATATATATATATATATATATATATATATATATATATATATTTATATATATATATATATATATATATATATATATATAAAAAAATAAATTGCTCCTTTTTTAACGCAAATACTAATTTAAAAGCTTACACATACGACTCTGAACGAATTGTAAAAACCAACAGTTTCACGCTAATCATTAGGATATATTTCGGCAAATACATGATTTTAATTAGGAACATATCGTACACTGCAGACACACACAATATATATATATATCTACTACGTTATATGACAACCATTATTATTTCTATTACCACTATTACTTCCACCTATAATTCAGATAAGCGACCGTGAACTAAAGGGTTAATAACATCATCAGCAAGCAAATTTGAATTTTTACCGGTAAACTGACTTCTCGGATATGGCCGTGTCACGTAGTTAGAATAGAATTAGATACACCATATTGCACTGAATTATCGTACAGTATACAGGAAGAGAACCGAATATATCTCTATATTTCGATCTTACCAAATACGACAAGTACAAATTATATACGGATGTACACATATCTCATAAACACACACACACACATATATATATATACATGCATATAACGAATGACCATAAAGAGATGTACTTGCACACATTCACGTCTATGATATTAATTAGTTGCAAGGGCAATAGCCCTAACGTTTCTCTTCCGCCTCACACGTTTTTAACTATGTATAGTCTATCAAGGGACATAACCACTGGCCTAATACAATTCCGCCATCTAGTTATTTAGATAATTCAAAGTATGAAATATTTCGCACACACAACTGCTTACAATATATATATATATATATATATATATATATATATATATATATATGTATATATAAAAGTTCATATACATATGTATTACAGTTACTTCGGACGATAGATGTCTTACCATGTTGTTATTATAATCGATTAATGTTGCCATAATAGTAAAAGTTAGAATAAGAAATCACATATGTTGTATCTGTTGTACGAAAGAACTGAAAAAACATGTGTAGGTAAACACGTAAACTAAATAAATCGAATTTGTCGCACACACGAAAACGCAAATACCTACACATATAAAACGTTTATTGTTCGATATAATAAGTACCATGTAATTCATAAATACATACACACACACGCATACATAACCACTCCATAAAATTACATTCATGATTCGTAAATACGCTAGGCCGGATAGTATTAATGCGCACGCTTCCCATCTAATCTATGTATGGTAATGTCTGGGTCGAGATCTAGCTTTGAACGAAACGGGGCTATTTAATAGCCTAGGTCCAAAGTCAAAGGTAATCAAGTTAACCCAAATACGTTCATGAACAACGTACAGATCGCAACTGATGACGTATATTACTCAGCGTACAACACAGTTAGGCGTTTGGCGATTATTTCACTTATCGTTCCGAACTGCTTTAAATCATTTCTAATCGACGTCATTATTTACACACTCTCGTCGCGATCATTTTTAACGCACTACAGGCATAGATGAAAAGATTCGCTCGTATAAATAACAGATTATCGTTAGACTTTTTATTCGGATCATCTTATTCATTTAATTTATTTGATTTCTATTTTTATAGCGCCGTACATGTAGTAGATGAGGTTAGAAGAGGAAAGGAATTGAATAATTGACGGAATAGTTAAAGGACAGTGGATGAATATGCGGGTTGGAGTGTAGGGCTATATAGTAAAATATGACAAATAAGAGAAGGGTTTGGGAGTAAAGACAAAGGACAAAAATCCGGGGGTTTGGTACGTTGGAATGGATGGTCATAAGAGAGTGATATGTGAGCCTGCTGCTGAGTGTGTTATATAACTGGAACGGAATAAATTGGCCAGTGGTTTCCAGAAGCTAACATTGGGTTTGATAGCAAGAAGGAAGTTACGGTGATATGAGTTCCACTTCTGTTGGTCAGTTGTGGCGAATGAAGTATTTTGAGCGCTTTATTTAGTACTGGAGATAGCGAGGCCTTACAGGTTGTACGGGGAGCATAGTGTAGAACGGACTGCCCTATTCGCCGCTATTAATTCTTTAAACCATTTCTAATCGACGTCATTATTTAGATACACTCTAATCACAGTCATTATTAAAGCACTACAGGCATAGATGAAGATTCGCTCGTATAAATAATACATTACCGTAGAAAGGGTGACGATGTTTTATTTGGATCGTCTTATTTATTTATTAAAAATAGGGTAACACTCGTAGATGTTAAATCATTCCGAACACCGAGCAAACTCATACATAAATAATATATAAATATATACACACACACACACACACGCATGTGATGCACACAATACCGGAACTTACGAAATAATCGTAACACAGACGGCTGAAGAAGGATCTATGCTGGAAACCAGGATACGGTAATCTAAATTCAATAAGTGAATAAGAAGATTAAATTGACGAATGCTAACACAATTAAAATTGAGTAAGTCATGTAAGAGTCATGTAAGTACTGATAAAGGATGAAGCAAACGTATAGCGGAATAATATACGGACAGTCAGCCGAAGTGAAACGGATGAACAAGGCCTGCGCTCGATATAACTGCGAAGAAAGAGGAACGCTTACATCCAGCAGTGAATAGATATAAGGCTCATAGTGATTGTAAAATGTATATCTATAAATAAAATTAATATTCGTATTTGATATAAGTACTTTCGTAAGATAGGCAATAGCATACGCTGCATTGAGTATTATTAATTAATTAATAAATTAATTAATTAATTAATTAATTTATTTATTTATTATTATTATTATTATTATTATTATTATATCGGGATATAACGTGAATTTTTACGCAACTTTTTTAGACGCCATTATATTTATGGACGGAATATCGAATAAATTATTTACGTATATTAAAAATGTTTAGGACGAGGATCATTTACACAGAATTCTCAATTAATGCTCTCATGATCACCTGATCCAACGTTACACGGCTTTATTTTTATTTATATAGAACATATACATTGCAGAGATCCATCCTAATAATAATAATAATAATAATAATAATAATAATAATAATAACATTAAAAGCAGTAACAACGATAATAATATTATAAATTAAATTTTCAATCATACAGTTCTGAAAGAAACGGGGGAGAAGCTATTTCCAGCATTTGACGTAGGAAGAGGAGCAATTTAAGCGACAAAAAACAAAAATTACAAAAAAAGAAACCAATAATAATATATTCGAATTTAGCGGCAACAATCACGCCGAGGAGACACAACTGTACATATTTTTTCCAATTTAGTTTCAGTCAGTTCTGATCATTATGACCTTGGGGGTCGATCCAAGTATCGTACCGGAATGATTTGGTAAGCCATCAGTCTAGGACGTACATATTTTTGTATTCTTCGATCTATCCGAATGGTGATCAACTAGAAAAACATTAACGTTTTGCTCCGAGCCTTCTCTGTCAATATTTCATATGTCTGTTGTATCCTCTATTATCTGGGTGAAAAATTTTCGCCCGTGGTCATCCTCTTGATTTCTCGCTATTTATTGATTGTTGTCGAGATGTCCGATATTTCTTAATAGTATACAAAGCCACATATCCTATATAATATTCATTAGGCGTCTTTTTTCATTGATGTTTCGGAATATGTTTATTACTGCTACAGTTTGGTACAAAATATTTCAATCGGGCAGTGTCCACTCTTCGTGTATATATTCCGATTCTTCTATGTACGCCAGTATCGAAATATTCCTTCTACCTTCCGATCTATAGGGCGACTTACAGAAGACGGGCGATTTTTTTTTTAGTAACTCGAAAACTACTCGACCAAAATTTTTGAATGAAATTTTATTTAAAAATAGGAGAACGAGAGAAATTAGTTTATATTTGTGAAACGCAATATCGTTCAAATGACCGCCGCCGGCAACAATACGTTCATTCAGTCTTTGCAAAATTTTCGAAGACTTTTTCGAGCTTTGAAATTTCTTTATAAATGCGAGTTTTCAGGTGTTCCAGATCTCGTGAACGTGTTTTTGGTAAACGCGGTTCTTAAAGTATCCGAACAAAAAAAAAATCCGGAGCGATAAAATTTGGCGAGCGCGGCGGCCAAGCGAAATCAGTGCGACGCGACAATATGCGGTTACTAAACGCATCAGTACTGCGAGCGTTTCGGCCGAACCATGACACGTTGCAATATCTTGTTGAAATTATATACGGCTCAGACGACGACAAAGTGAACAAAGCAAAAACGAGTCTATCATCTCGATATAGCGCGTTCCCTCGACAGTACCACTGAAAAAATAAGGTCCCGCGGGTACGGTTTTTTTTATTTTTGTCAAGGGCATTTTTATCCGTTCCAGAAGCTGTCTCTTGAAAGTTTGATAAAATTGAATTGCGAGATGGTACAACACCGCGTAAGATTTCTTTCGAAACTCTCCTTGCGCTGTCGTGATCGATTCACGTTGAAAATAACGTTTCACGCGAGACAGGCGCTTTTTCTCGTTATTGTAGGATGCTATGATAAGTAAGACCGAACAAAAACGAAACTCACGTGTGTACACTAAACGCGGAACACGCGGTTTGCGTTGTAGCAGTGTTACCAACTGCGCTATTAAAAAGAAAAAAAAAGTACATCTTCTCTAGATCACCCTGTACGTTATACGCACACTCGTAAAGACAAATTTCACTCCGCGTAAATGAGCGTTATATAGAGAAGTGCGAACAAAAGTTGCGAATAAGATACTTCCCCCCCCCAAAAAAAAAAAAAAAAAAAAATTATTTCAATATTTATTCATGGCTGCTCTTAAATTTTTAACGAATCAGTAAAATACCTATTAATACATAAAACGTAATTGATTAAAACGTGTGCCTTTATTTTATATTATTTATCCTTTCTATGGAAGTTGGAATGCAACGATATCGGAGATTATTTTTTCGAATAAATCGTGATTTTGATTTAACACGGCGCATAAACTCGCATAAATAACGATCCGGTTCGATACTTCCCACCTTCTCGTCTCTTCGCTTGCGACCACATTCCTTCCACGGAATTTGTATGCGCGGTATTAGAAACATCCACAAAGTTTGTCGAATGGTCCTAAACGGTGTAATGCTGGTAATTCATACCTGGCATAGTTGTAATGTTGTTTTCCAACTATCGGACATTATCGTTGTTCCAGGACGAATACACAACAAGTCGGTGCGATCTGGTACAGCGAATTTCTTTAGTTTCACGATTAAAAAAAGCCGCTGTTTCGCGGTGATATTCGACCCACATGATTTTTACCGATTTGCGAAGCGATTTCAACAGTGAGATTTGGGCCGCCGATCTCTATTTTACTGTAATATCTTCCGTACCCGTATCTAACTCTGACAACATTCTGTCCTAGTATATTTTTCGGACCACGATTTTACAAATAAAACCACTTTTCTAGTGATAACTGTAATCACGTTCCGACGCTTAAACCTACTTCGTAACAGCAGTCACGTTTCTTACAACGCCAGCGGTCATTCTTATTATCGGATAACGATAGAAGCATTTCGTGTCCGGAAGGGCATACTGGTCCAGGATGAAGAATACCATGGTCGGCTAAAAATTGAACGAGGTTTTTCCTTACAATCGATCGAACGCGCTAATTCAAAAATGACACGATGCTGTTAAAACTGAAGCCGTTAGGTAACGAGTTAACAATATTCCGAATTAGAAAATATTGCTCGATGACAAAAATATTCCGATTGGAAAATGTTCACACGCGTATATAGAGCGGTTTATATTTTTACACGCGTTCATTTTATTAGTAATAACAATAAGGAGAATACTCTAATACTGAAATCGAATTTATTTCTCAAAAATTTAAGGACAGCAAAAATATTGAAATCGATTACTTATATTTAAAAGGTAACATCTTAATATTTTACGACGTTATCGTGGCCTATGATGAAGCGAGAAGTTAGCTTTTTACGTAGTACAGGCGGTTGGACCTCTCCTCTACCTCCTTGTACGCAAGCAATCTACCAACGTCCGATAAACGACGGCAACATTCGCAGACGATACCGGAATATTTGTCAGCGCTGATATCAGCGAGGCAAATGTTAAAATTAAACATAATTTAAATCCGATCAGAAAATGGACCTGAGACTGAAAGATAAAACTATCACCTTCTTTATACGTTAAGGCATGCAGACAGTAGGTATCGAGTATATCTCAGCAATCATATTCCTCGAGCCTCGAGCTGATTCGGCCAAATATCTCGAAATGAACTTGAACGACAGAATCTCACGAAAAGACCGCGAACAGATGAAAGTGTTTCGAAATTAAGCGCATAGCACAAGATTTATACTGGCTCTTCGGTGGACGTTCTGTATATTGGATGTACAATTCAAACTATTCCTCTACAATCAAGTTATGAAGCCTATACGCGCTGCCCGGTGTAACATGAATCCTGAAACGGCCAAAACAACATTTTAGGCGTAATTGCGCATGCCTAACTGGCGAAATGAAGACATTCGTAAGGATTTACATAATATGAAGTTTATCGATGATGGTATACAAGTTCACGAAAGCGATTGGTTAAGCATGCGAATATTCTGTATCGTCAAGTTTTAAATGTCCAGAAACGATATCAGACGACTTAAACACCGTCATCCAACTGATCTTGTCTAGTAATAGTGTTACTAAGTAATTCAAGGAGTTCTACTCGCTGGAGTATAATTCCATACATGTTCACTTTAATTTTTTCTTCTATTACTAACAGATGTACACTTATATTTAATAGATTAAGATCGTACGTAACAATATTCTGTTCAAAACGTAAACACACCCTTTCAGTGATTTTAAAAGAAAATTATAAATTTCATACAGGTGTTTATTGTACAATTGCTAGATGAACTGTAGATAGGTTTTAATGTATTTATATAAATATATATATTTTTTAATTTAGACATTTCACGTCAACCAGAAAGTTTAAAAAAAAAAATAAAAAAAAAAAAATAGAGTTGAAATAATACAGAGAGTTCCGAATAATCATAGCGAGACGTTCGTAATTAAGTAATAATAATCGTTATAATAACGTATTCATTGTCGGAGATAGTAAATTATATTTCGGATTACGGCGAAGATTAAATCAATATATATCAAGATTGAGAAGCCGTCGTAAGTGAAATAGGAACGTATTTGGCTTATTATCATGCCTATTGTAATATTCGCAATTTGATCACAGTTATTTAATGAGATTTTACCAATTTTAGACCACAGGTTGAAAACGTGTTTTCAAAGCTACCGTAGCGCAAAAACAGAAGGCGTCGTCACATCCATCAATAACGACCAATGTTACATGCGTAACATGTTCTAGACTACCGCTTGCTGGCTTCCGTCAAATCGGACCAAATACGGAAATATTTATCTGGTATAATATACATACGATAAATACTATGCTATTAAACTCTTACTCATTCCATTTCATCTCTCATTATTCTACGAATATGTACATGCATAAGTATCATATATATATATATATATATATATATATATATATATATATATATATATATATAGGGAGAGAGAGAGAGAGAGTGATAGAAAGAGGAGATGGGTATATATATATATATACGATCATGTAATTGCGTATAAACATATTATATATTATGTATATACGAATATTACCGTTATATATAACAACTATAAGACATTTATATTTATTATTATTGCGACCATCATTATAATTGTCAACTACATATATATATATATATATATATATATATATATATATATATGTATATATACATAAATAAATAAACACAACACTCCATAAACGAATGTATACGTACATAGAGCTACATCTCGAGTATGATAATAAAACAATCAAAATGAATGAGATGATGCAAAACAAATACAACCTACACCGATTTAAAAACATATTAACGTAACATAACCGTCCGGCCGAAATATAATACGTAAACAAAGCCATCAATAACGAAACAGACAAAATAAGAATCAAACACTAATAGGATAGACAAAGACGCAAAAATTACGATGACCATAAATAATATTGTTATTATTATTATAATTATTATAATCA
The DNA here is from genome assembly GCA_032883995.1 of Coronaproctus castanopsis. Lineage (NCBI taxonomy): Eukaryota > Metazoa > Arthropoda > Insecta > Hemiptera > Monophlebidae > Coronaproctus > Coronaproctus castanopsis. Next base: position 100,012,618 of record CM065054.1, on the reverse strand, counting down.
TCACCGCGATTACTATTATTATTATTATTATTTATTATTTATTAGTCGTAATAGCATAATCTACCGTAATTATAACGACTAGCCGTAGATGGGAGAAGAGGAGGAGGGGGATATTGTTTTGAAAAAATATAAAATAAAACTGAGTTCATTATTATCGATACACGCGCTAATTACTTTTCTACATTTCCGTCTTCCTCAATTTCACGATATATATGTACGATAACAAGCGGCGTCCGATGACGTCACAATTAATTCTTGCTTTCGGAATCCATTTATTTGTATGTCATATTTTCTATAACTACACAATTCGCAAACCATCATTAATTACATTTTTAATGCGCATATATATATATATATATATATATATATATATATATATATATATATATATATATATATATATATATATATATATATATTAAAAGGGCTTCATCGAGCCTCTCAAAAGAAACATAATGGAACTAAAATTATTGTCGAAAGAATGTGACGAGTTCAATTGAAAAGCGAGAAATGAATTTTATATAGTTAAAGATGAAAGAATAGAAGCAAATATGCATATTAAATAATGAATTAAAACTAACGATATAATTGTCGCAGTAAAGTACAATAAATATCTTTAAACTAATTGTCCGATCTATTCACTAAAAAAATAAAAAATTTATATATGTATATATATATATATATAAAATATCAGTAAAAATTAACAATAAAATTCTTCATAAAACAAATTTTTAAATACGTTAAACGTTAGTAGTGCATGGGATTCGGTATTATGAAATAATGTCGAGAATCGAACAAGTACTATACATTCTTGAAAATGGGAAAAATATTTACAAAAATAAAACGTTTAAATAGACAACGATAACATGTAAGCTGGTTAAATGTTATGTGTACGGACTGCTATACGGAGTACGAAGCCCGGACAATTAATCGATGATAAATAAACTGAATACTTTTGAGATGTGACTTTACCGAAAGACGTTGCGGTTATCGTGGATGGATGGGGTTTCCAATACAAAGATTCTGCAGCAATTAAATAAAAAAAAAAACAGAACCGGCGACTATTAGAAAAAGACGGAAAGTAGCCCTATCTCGGTCGTGTCCTGAGAAATGGAAAATGTGACCTCCTACTGCAAATGAGATCATTGAAACAAGTGTCATCGGAAAACGGGGAAAATTTCCCCCGGTTTGAAAGAAATGAACCGGTCTCAACACAGAAAGTCTTACTCCGACAGATCAGAAGCCAAACGGTATAATCATCAACATCTAATAAAATAATAATAATAGTAAGCAGCTTATTGTTATTGCTCGTCAATACATTTCACGCGCAAATACATATACACAGATTTTTTTTTTAATTTTTTTTTTATTTATTTAGAACATATCCCCTTTTCCCATTCCGGGTTTCCGCCGGTTTTACCCGTCGGCAGATACCCTTTACATTTCAATTAACATTATTAAACATATAACAATTTGCATGTCGGCCCCACGTTTGATATAAAGTATTATGCGTGTGTGTGTGATAGTATATTATTGCTAGTGTTCACTTTGTGTGTGATTATATATTATTGTTGAATGTATGTGTGTGTAATCCGTGGGTTGTGTTCTTATAATTATTGTGTGTCTTGTGTTGTGTGGATGCTATACTTGAGTATTTCTGCGGGACGGGAAACCAGCGGAGTGGTGTTCTCGTTTATTAACAAAATATACAATCGCACTTATTAAATATTCTAGTACTTATAATAAATAAATACACATTTTCCCTTAAATCTAATCAAATTATTTACAAAAAATAAATTGAATTAAAGAAAACAAATAATAATAATTTGTTTCTACCCTCCTGTATGTTATACTTAACATCCGACCTCAAACCAAGACTCCATCCCATCTCTATTTGTAATCTTCTTATATATATATATTTGTAAGACAGTAATTCTGCGGCAGAGACTTCTACACATAACTCTGTTCTCGTCACTGTTATTTATTTTATTACTTACTCTAATGCGTTTATCTCTTAACCAAGCTTTCACCTCCTTTTTCCATTTCCCTAGCACTTTCTGTTCAATAATCTCCTATTGTATTTTATTATATATTACTGGTATATTCATTCTTCCTATATAGTATAATTTATTTGTCCTTCTTTATTCGTCAAATACTCGCATTTTATCTTTTTATTTTATTCAATGCGTCTTCTCCGTATTTATGTTTCCAATCTGTTTCGCTTGTTATTCTCGCGTTAATTGTCGTTTATTTTTTAAAATATATCACGACGAGCTTCCCTTTTGCAAAACTTAACAATTTATGCCGCATTAATCGGGAAAACATATCTTCGAAGAATAATTACGATTTTTTACAAATTTCATGAAGACCTTCACGAATCGCCCTTTACATGCGACGGAGCATTGATAATTATGCGCAATTATTCTCTTATGTCCATTGTTTCATCGAAATGCTCGTTATAGCACGTCGCCCATACTTGGTAGCCGTAATGGCAAACCAGTTTTGCTTATAAAGTAATTGTTTTCAACAGATACCGCTGATCTGTTTACCTACCGACAAGTATAATCGTCTAAATTAAATATGTCATTTGTATCTTTTTGTTACGTCGTGTTTTATCCAATACTGTAAGTTTTTCTTATCGGGGAATAATTTCAACACCGTTCAGCACTATATTTCCGGCCTAAACAGTTACCGTCGGTAAAAATCATTCGAGATGATAAATACACGACATACGATATTAGTAATCGAAAAATTCAAAAAAAAAAAAAATTGCAAAAATACGTAGTCGAGACTATACAAAATGAAATGATTAAAAAAAGAGGAGATGGTGCAGAGATTTTCTCTTAACTCGAAAAAGAAAAAATCGCAAGAGTGAACGATATTTTAAATAATTCGGAATATCGATTAAAAGTCGAATAATAAACTTACGTATAGTGTAAATCAAATAACCCGATAATTCAGCGCTCTTTATGATATTATCGTCACTGAGTAGTTAGATTAATTACATTCTTACGACATTACTTATCACAACACCGTTCTTTATGATGCTTTCGGTACAATGATGGGGGATTATAATAATTATACGAAGGGCTTAGAATCCGCTTACAAATATGGATAATAATATAAGTATAACATCCGGTTAATGTCGATAATAATAATGATGATGATAGTAATAATTTTACAATCATAATTATTGTCAATAAGAAACGTTTTTATTTTTTTTTTTTTTTTTTTTTTTTTTGTAAAATCGTATATTTGAATATTATTATTATTTTTTTTACAATTACACAGTCATATTAGTGCGCATACATGCAAATAAATAACATGTATGCAACACTATTTCAACATACACACACACGCAACATATATAATTTGACACATACTATAAAATCATAAAATCATCGACATATATTTATATTTATATATATATACATATACATATATATATATATATATATATATATATATATATATATATATATATATACATATATATATACATATATATATATATATTCAGATTAAAAATTACACGTGTATAATTATATTTTACTTCATCCCGTCGAGCTTTCGATCGTCGACTGGTATCGAACTAAATTAATTAATATTTACACACCGATGTACATGTACGACTATATATACAAATAATTTTAACAGTTTACCTACTGAATATATTCACTCATTCTGAAAACTCATTTATACGCCTCACTCCATTTCCAGACATTTACACCGTCATTTTTACTATATATTATAAATATTTTCACTAAGTAATGTAATTAGAATAATCAACTAAAAACTTTATAGGGCGAAATAAATTTTATTCCAATTTTAAGAATTTCATTAAAAAATAATAAATACCAACCAGCGTTCGCGGAGATATGATCTACGCGAGGTAACGTTCTAGGACCAATATTGTATATTTTACAAACGTAAAACCTAACTAGCGAAATAACAGCAGCTACATTTGCTGGTGCTACTTGTAATGAATGTGCAGATTCATTAAAGGACCGTCTCTTCTAGTGGTTGGTATTCTCTTTAGTTCCTGCGATAAATTTTATACAGTCGCAACATAAGAAACTCAGGGAACAGACACATGTGAAGTGTATACAACTAGGTACTATCAATTGCAACCGTGTCTACTTCTAGATTACCATGGTTCTAAAAACATTAAGCGGAAAGGAATTGCACTTATCAGCAAATTTCCCTTCGGGTTGTTGTCGGACCGCTAGTTCCTTGTGCAGTTTAGAGAAACTCCTTACTGCCCTCTACTCGCTGGTCGCGCAAATCCCGATCACGTGTTCTTCGAATGCCTTTCTTTAATACGTTAGATTACTGCGCGTCTCGTAACGATCCTCCGTGTAATGTATTGTACCTTCTTCATCTTCGGAATTTACATCTGTTTCCGGATATAGCGATTTTTCTAGATAAGTTGTCCGAGTTTATCGAAATATTACTTAGTGATTATCACGTTGTAAAGGCATCCCAATTAAAAAAAAAAAAAAAAAAAAAAATCCGTCTTTAGTAATCAGACTGATGTTGCAGTCAACTTTCAAACATCAACAAGCTGAATACTAAAGAAAAGTCGATAACATAGTCTTCGCTTAAGGTCGAATATAAGCGCGCATCTTTAAATATATTAGTGGAACGAACCTGCTTCTAACACACGGAAGTCATGTCAGAATCAAATACAAATAAATTAAAAGAAAAACAAAAATAATTATACCGGTAGATCAAAAAGCTAATATGGACTTAGAGTCTCAAACAGCTAGTGCACCAGTAGATCAGCCGAGATACAAGACAAAGCGTAATTCTAAAGGCGATAGTTGACGTTAGAATAATGACGTATTCTCAACAAAAGGGAAATAGCTATGTAATCTTCGGTACAGGACGTTCGCTGAATTACGAACAGTGGTTGGTCGAATAGGGAGACAACATGAAGAAGTGGAGAATCTCTGACAGTCCTATAATATATGCGGCGAAGAGCAATCTGTCCAACATCTTTTCATCTGCAGTAGCTGACTGCATAGGTGCGATTTCAATGACCCACACTATAACTGGATAGGAACAGCGTCGCGTTTGCAGAGTACTACACCCCGTGTAACGGATAAAGATCCTTTTCCTGACACGAAGAAGAAGCTATGTAATTTGAGAATAACGCTATTTTTAAAAATATTCGCATTTTACTTACAGAGCCTACAACGTGTACACGATTCAATTTACAAAAAGGCGAGTGTACATGTTCGAGATGATCAACGTGACGCGAAATTCGGAATAAGGAGCACCTATTTAACTGTCAAGTTTTGTAATTTTTTATTTAATTTTTCTTAATGGGGAAAATTGATTTGATAAAATCAAATATTAATAGACGATCGATACAAAGACGCGTCCTGAACAAATCACTTTTGTCTTTCTCTTTAATAATACCTAATAATGATAATAATGAAAATATTTCAACCACCTTCATAAATAAGGAATAAATCGATTAATCGATATCTTCTAAAGATTGTTATCGTTTAATTATTTACGATATATTTTTTAAATTGTTCGCACTGTTTACATTAGGCGACAATATAATTTTCTTTTGCATTTAAAAAAACTAAACAACTTTATCATAAAATGCCAATGAACGCATTTAATACGAAATTTATATAATAAAATAAATAGAAATATATAAACGCATCGCCTAAGTTATATATAAATATATTCATAAAAATTACATCAAATACACGTTGCGAACGAATACAATAGGAATTTTCACAAGGCCGAATTTTCGACAGTTTAAACAATATTCAATGCAATTCGAAACATATTTTTTAATTCCGATTTACAATACATAGGCAACATATTATAGCGCCAAATTCCCAATTCATACAATACTCAAGTAAATCACAAAGCACGAATATAACCAAATATAAATAGGTAAAAATTTTCTCGCCTTAGCGCATAATTGCGCGAACGCCAACTTTGCACTATATAACTTATACTTGGTTAATAATGCGCGAAATATTGCGCAATAATGTTTTACTCCGAAAACGAAAATGAACACGCCCTAATTGTGCCAAAAAGAATACAATTATATGAACAGAGAATTAACGTAAAATAAAAACTAATTTTAAAAAATAAAATATAAAATACAAAATCAAAGATAAATTACTTATTTTTGTAATCAAAAGATAAATAAGTAAATAAAAAGTAATCACACACACACACACACATATATATATATATAATTAATTATAAACAAACAAAATAAAACACAATCACTAAAAGTTTTTAATCGCGAAGCTTTTCGACAGTTACGTCATTTTCAAGCGCGAACTAAAACTATTACATCTTTTTTTTTTATATGAAAAACCAGAAATATTTATATAACGGCAACTTAAAATTTGATATACATATTTCACTAGCCAAACGTATTTTCAATTTTAGATTATTTTACAATAAATTTCATTTATAAAACAGATTTTTGACAAATTCTTCATCAAAATTGATAAATACCTCCCAAACCTGGTTCAGGTTCTATTAAAAGTTGAATATATTGGTAATTTATCGTAAATTAATCTAAAATTGAAAATACGTTTGGCTAGTGAAATATGTATATCAAATTTTAAGTTGCCGTTATATAAACATATCTGGTTTTTCATATATACAAAAAGATGTAATAATTTTTTGAAAAAGACGTAACTGTCGAAAAGCTTCGCGATTAAAAACTTTTAGTGATTGTGTTTTATTTTGTTTGTTTATAATTAATTAATAAAATCACTACTCTCCAATATACTCAACTTTTTATATATATATATATATATTATATATATATATATATATATATATATATATATATATATATATAAGCAGTTAACAGCCAAAGGAACGAATAACTTTACATCAAAGTGATACGAGGTGGTGAAATTTCAATACATCGTACATACATTTTTAAATTACGACTATCCTCAAGATACTAAATATGTAGGATATTAAGATTTTTCAACGTTTCTTATAGTTCCTTAGGTCAGGCTTTAACAATTTCAGGTAGTTTATTATCGAGTTTGCATTCGTGTATGATATGTATTAAAATTAGCAATTTCAGCCTCCCGCTGGTAACTCTAGATCTAGTAATATATCCGCAAAAGTAAAGATTTTAAAATACGATCTACTTTTACATAAAAAATTTAATAATTCAATTTTATATAAATCCTCCAGTCTTAACGGAATTACTACGTAATTTACGAACGTCAGCCGTCCTCTTCGACAAAGTTAATCGCATGTTTAGCAGCAGCACCCTGATGAATAATTCCGCATGACGATGCAGGTAAGTATAAAATAAATAATATAAATCGAATTACACGTTCCGAGAAGTGAAATAACGTTGCAGATAATAAAAGAGATAATTTCATTTTCTCAATTTAGCACCGGCGGTGTCGATAAGCGATAGTGCAAGATATCTGGGTACGCATCTAGAGAGCAAGTTAACGCGGAAAAAGTATATTCGAACTAAAAACGACGAATTAAATATAAAAGTTCGCCAAATGTACTGTGGCTAATAGGTAGAAAATCAAAAAGCTACATTTCGATCATAAAATCGCCATATATGAAACAAATACTTGCTCCTGTTTGGAGATACGGGTGTCAAATATGGGGCTGCAGTGCTAGAACAAATATAACACTAATGCAACGATTCCGGAATAAAACTTGCAATGCACCGTGTGATTTGTATCAAATAAAACTTTACATCGTGACCTACGTGTTCTATATGTTATCGATGTGATAAAACAGGATGATCACCCTAGCTGGACAGCAGTCAATTTGCCTGGATAACTCATCGGAGCTGCGAACATTGCACAGCTGTTAAACCATCGATCAAATAAATTCAATTTGTACATTCTAGGCCACCTTCAATGGAAGGAGTGCCGCTCAATGCAGATACCATACGCACTATTGATAGCACTAACTAGGTATAGGGGGGGAAAAAAAATTAGCACAAAGAAATACCGGACTGACTCGATCGCGACAATTTATAGTCAAGCGTAATCCCCTCACTTTATCTCGTATACTCTTTCCGAAGTATTTAACTTAATATTCAAATTCCATCAGCTCTGAAGTCGGAAACTATAGACAAGATATTTTCATTTTTTGTGCGTTTAAAACTAATTTGTTACCGTTTAGTCAAACTGAAACTTTCTTAACATCTGTTCGCGGTAAGAAGCGTGTAAACTATTCGGAAATCATAGAACGGTATCCTGTAGTAGTAGCTAATCAATTTACCACGAACTTCAAGGTTACACAAATCATTAATATGTATCTTAAAAATAAATAAGGCCCCAAAAATACTACCCTGAGGGACTCCGAAATGCGGAATGAACGGTTGGCCCGTTTTATATTATTTATTTTTGTAGTGTATATCCTATTATTTAAATATGATTCGAAACTATTGTTATCGTTGAAAAAAATTAAATCGTTATTTTATTACTCGTTATCGACTTTGTGGCTGATAAATAGTTCAGATTTTTTTACAGCTTTCCAAGACGATATCTAACATATTCGCAGACGTATTCTGTTTGTGTGTGTGTGTGTGTATGCGTAAATAGGCTAATGTGAAGTATCTAAATAAAACGATTTAATTTTTTTTTCTCGTCACAATAATTGCCGTGTAACTTTTAAATATACGTAATATATACTTACTAGAATTTTTGAATGACATAAAATTACAGTAAAAATATATTTTAATCTATTTTCGATTTTCTAATTTCACTATATTTTCCTCAGTAAGGAAAATGGTAATTATTCAGTGTTGCTAAAATATATTTATCGTGTATTTAAGATTTGTTATCTAATTTTTATATATTATTCAAAAATAAATTATTAGATATTAACGGTTAGGCTATCTGATGAAATATTTAAAACGTAATATTGAAAAGAGAAAATAAAAATAAAAAAGCAATTTTTTAAATATTTCGATTAATTTTCTATTATCGATTGTACAACTAAATTTAAAATATAACTATTTTTGTCTAAAATTTCACTAATTTTGGGCTCAGAGTCCCGCCGTAAATATAATTTAAGGAAACGTTAATTTTATCGTGAAATATTTTTTATTTTTTTTTTGTACAATATTCGAATAATTTTTTTTTTTTACAATTACACAGTCATATTAGTGCACATGCGTGCAAATAAATAACATGTATGCAACACTATTTCCACACACACGCAACATATATAAACTGACACACGCTATAAAATCATCTACATATATTCAGATTAAAAATTACACGTGTATATTTTACCTCATCCCGTCAAGCTTTCGCTCGTCGACAGGTATCAAACTAATTAATTAATATTTATACATCGCTGTACAATATATATATATATATATATATATATATATATATATATACACATTATTTTAACAGTTTACTTACCGAATATAGTGTTCCACTCATTCTAAAAAAGCCATTTATATGCCTCACTCATTTTTCCGACATTTTTACTTATTGTCTGCAGTAGCCCCCCTGATATCCAAGTTGTCTACCCCCTTTTTCTCGCCATTTTAAATATCTTTTTTTAATATTTTATTTATAATTCTATTATTTTGTAACCATTCTTCGAGTTTAAAATCGCTGTATTTTTTTCCTTTACTATATTATCGGGTATTATATTCTGTGTAATTATAAAATTTATCAGTCTGATTATCATACTTTATTCTCGGTATTTGTATATGTTATATTTTAACGTTTCCCTTTTGTCCGCATCGACCGATTTTAAATTCGTTTAAATAATTAAATATTTTTATCATTAAACACCCTTACGTGTAAAACATTTTCTTTCCGCATTAATTCGTAAAGTGCGGCTTTACTTTTTTGTCCCGCTTTTAAGCTCGAATTTTTTTTTTTTTTGTAATCGATTTATATTTATTATACAAGATTTACTTGCCAGACATCATGCTTTCCGTATTCTCAGCCTGGAATCTACTAATTCATAGTAAATTATCTTAAGTGTCTTTTTACTTATATAATTCCGGAGAGTATATAGCATAGGTAAGATCATACGTAGTTTGTATGTTTGTTCCATCTCGAATTTTCGTCTACGATTATTCCTAGATATTTATATTCCCCATTTCTATTTTATTGCAATTTTTCCTCATACATATAGTATAGGAGAATATCATCCGCAATTATTAATATTTACCGTCCGAATTTTCTCAACGAACGAAAATATTTATCATCGTTATAAATAAAATAAAAATATTATAAAGTATCACAAATTATATAGTATAAACAGGTAGAGCGGCGAAATTAGTCGACATCATTGTGTTCATAAAATATAGGGTGACCCGGAGATGACGGACGGTTTCATTTTTCGAATAGCGGAGTTGATAATATTGTTACCAACGCAAACCGCGTGCTCCACGTTCAGTATGTACACGCAACAGAATCGTTTTTGTTCAGTTTCAGTTATCGCGGCATCCACTAGAAAGAGGGCGTTTTTTTTGCGTGGAACGTTATTTTTGGAATGAATCGATCGTGACACAGTGCAAAAAGAATTTCGAAAAGAATTAATTTTTTTTTTTTTTTGGCAACAATGTCCACTGGATCTGGAAGACCTGAAAACGGGGATTTCTGAAGACATTTCAGAAATTTAGCTACTTATGCTCGAAAAAAAAGTGTTCGGAAATTTTTCATAAACACTGAGTGAATGTATCGTCTCGTCGCCAATTCATCTGAACGATATACAAGTGAGGCTAATCTCTCCCATTTTCCTATTTTTCGATAAAATTTCATTCAAAAATTTTTATCGAGTAGTTTTTGAATTATTTTAAAAAAAAAAAAGACAAAACCGTTCGTCTACTTCGGGTCAATATATATATATATATATATATATATATATATATATATATATATATATATATATATATATATATATATAATTTTAGTAATACTCTATAACGAGTGTTTTTATATTATCACCAACGAAACAATACAGACATACTTTTGTATCATTATTATTATTACTATTTTTCGTCGATAACACTTAATCAAATCGAAATAAATACCTGGCAAACGGTGTTTGTTCCACATGATAGTAATCGGTAATTTTGCCGGATCTCATTAAAGACGAGAGCATATCAGCGTGTAAACATAGTAACCCACGACACTCCGGATTTAATGTGATTCCCTTCACTAACGGTATCATTTTAACGTAGCGCCCTATTAGTGTTCACTGCGAAATCAATAACATTTATACACACGGAAATTAGAAAGCGTGGAAAATTTAAAAACTACATCACATTTTAATTCCTTAAAATATATATGTATATATATATATATGTATGTATGTATGTATATATATGTATATATTATATATATATATATTATATATATATATATATATATATATACGTATGTATATATATGTATATATAAAAAAATCATATGAAAATTAGTTAAATCACTAATATTGATTTTCTTAAAGAAAACACAAAGCTTTTCGGCATTTACGCCATTATCAAGTGAAACATTTTAAAACATCATAATTTTAAAAATATAAATTAAATACAATTACTTAAAAATATGTGATGGTGATTGTGAAAATATACTCCAAAAATGCTGTTCTGCTTCTGTTCTGTCTATTTTTTGATTTGTTGAAATTTAATATCAATATATTTGTTTATTAATTTTGATTTTTTATATTAATTTTTTCTTCAATACTATTTTCCGGATTCTGTAAAAGTTGTATACTGGTGAAATATTAAATTTTTCATTTACTGTTGCGATGTATGATGTCCAAAAGTAAAATATAAAATACAAAAATATACGAACACAAAATTTTTTAAAAAACACAATTTTACAAGTAAAATGAAAATAAATATTAAAAATCTGATAATCTAAAATAGGCAGAACAGAAGCAGAACAGCATTTTTGGAGTATATTTTCACAATCACCATCACATATTTTTAAGTAATTATATTTAATTTATATTTTTAAAATTATGATGTTTTAAAATGTTTCACTTGATAATGGCGTAAATGCCGAAAAGCTTTGTGTTTTCTTTAAGAAAATCAATATTATTGATTTAACTAATTTTCAGTTAAAAAAATCACTACATTCCACATTATATAAAAAATTTATATATATATATATATATATATATATATATATATTCATTGTACCGGTAAAAATTAGCCACAAACAACGGTGATCATGTTGGAATATGAGTAAAGAAAAAAAAAGAGAGGAAATAAATCTAACAACTCCAATGCTAGATTCTTATACGAAAGAAAAACACATCGTATGACATATTTCCTTCAGGACGTTAAATATCTAGCCTAGAAGTTATGTAGACCATCGAACTGATTGGAAGCACCATCTTCTTCTTTTAGTATCCTGTTGGATTTAGTAGACATTTCGTACACCGATGGATTAAACTTATTTTGTACCGCTGCTTCACAAACGGGTAATCTTCAAGTCTGTATGTAGTACGTAGTACGGCGCTGATGTTATCGTGCGTAATATCTTCAACGGTTGCCGTTGTATTTTAAGAAGGTTACCGCGACACATACCTCTATTTGATAAGGCCAGATCGGAGCTACGATCGAGAAGATATAGGTATTTCTCTATACTGGCCCGGATTAAGGTACGATGCCCTAACAAAGGGCAAAGGAATCCGGTACGAACCGACTTTCTCGTGCGATCCTCCGCATGAATACGTCGCGTTCTATCCGTGCGCATTTCCAGATAACGTACAGGTTCTATATTCGCGTTGCAAATTGTTGACTGGGAACCGATCGGTAGTTTATTTTTGGTAAATGTAATGTGTTGACATTTAGCTGGATTAAACGATATATGCGCCAGAGACGTGCCCATATTCGTCTAGTCAATTAAGGTGATTTCGAATAGCGATGTTGAGCATGACGCGCGAGTATTGCGGATATTATCGACGTATGTAATTTCATCTTTTCGTCTACAGAAATTTTTGCATATGCCACCGTGTAATTTTATACGTTTCGAAAAATCAATTACGAAATGTCGCCGATTATTTAACGACATAATTGTCTCTTTGTGCATCCGAACACCCGATCGGTCCGTCGGGAACACTAGAACGTTCTGGCAAATACTAGCTGACACACGTTACTCTTCACAACATCTACTCAACGGGGGACCACCCATCTACCACGAATGCAATTCGCAATTAAATATAAACCACACGTACTATTAGAATGCAGAAAATACGGAAGCCAACTTATAAAGTCTATGACGACGCGATGAAAACAATACTCAAAGATAGCCAAGTTAAAAATATTTTACAGTATCTTAATAAACGATTTTAAGAGACGCAAATGATCAATCGAGCGTCTATAAATAAAAGAATTAAAAAAAAAAAAAAAAGTTAACTTTCTGTCGTCAATTACGAATGTTTAAAACAATAATCATTCGATACGTTGTAAATTACGCATCAACGCATCACACGATCACGATCACGATGCGCTTATATCAATTCACTGCTGGATGTAAGCGTTCCCCTTTTGTCTCCACCTGTAGCGATCTTGGACCTCGTTTATCCATTTCACACCGGCTGATCTATGTATATCGTCCTGCCACCTTGTATCCGGCCGACCGCGACTTCTGCGTCCTTTTCTTGGAAGCCATTCTGTTATTCGTTTCGTCCACCTGTCATCGTTTCTTCTTGCTACATGACCTGCCCAATTCCATTTCAACTGCGCTACACGTCCGACTACATCTGACAATTTAGTCTGCTGTCTTATCCACGTGTTCGTTTTCTGGTCTGATATCTTGATGGCCAATATTAATCTTTCGTGGGCTCTCTGTGTCACTGCAAGTTTCTTAACAACATACTTCGTTAGGCTCCATGTTTCCGCTCCGTATGTAAGCACTGGAAGGATGCACTGTTCGTATACTTTCTTCTTCAAGCTGTTAGGTATGTCTTTATTTTTGAGGACAGTACTCAACTTCCCAAAAGCTATCCACGATAGATGCGTTCGCCTTTTAATTTCTTTACGCATTGTTTCTTTCTGTGTGGTAATAATTTGACCTAGGTATATATATATATTCATTGACCTGTTCCAGTATCTGGTCATCTAGTTTTATTTGTAACTTTTGAGGTGTATTTGTCACGATCTTCGTTTTATTAATATTGATGGTTAATCCTGCTTTTTTGGAACAGTTACGTAGGTCAGTTATCATTTCCTGTAAGGTACCAACATTATTACTAATCAACACAATGTCATCGGCAAAACGCAAGTGACTAATTTTTTTCCCATCAATATTCACACCTTTAGACTCCCAAGACAAGTTTTTGAACATACGTTCTAAGGCTGCTATAAATAACTTCGGAGATATTGTGTCTCCTCGTCTGACGCCTCTAACGGTATTTTATTTGTTTTTTCCACCAGCTGTACTTGCATTATTGGCGAATTATAAATATTTTTAATTATGTCGATGTATTCATCATCTATACCATTTTCTTCAAGCGCCTTCAACACTGTCCATGTTTCCACGGTATTAAACGCTTTATGATAATCGATGAACGCCATGTGCAATTCCATGTTGTATTCTGAATATGAACACAAGAAGAGAAATCGAGCACATAGAGAAGAAGGAACGAAAAATTCCGGGACCGAACATTAAAGATGGACAAATTAAAAAGCAACAAGGAAATATATGAAAGAATTGAAAAGATATACAATGAGCAAAAGAATAATAAGATTTTACGGTCACCTAAAAAGAATGGAACCGACAAACTAAAGCCATATTTGAATACTTTGAAAGCAATCCAAAGAATAAACTTATGTGCTTTGTAGAAACCAAAAAAGAGATATCAGAAATGAACATAAAAAGTGAATATGTAATCAATAGAAATAAATTCCGAGAAAAAATTAACACATTTAAAGGTTTTGCTGAAAACGTGAAGAAGAACACCAGTAGTTACATGTAGACGGAAGGAAGAAAAGCGCAGCGCACAGCTTGAACATGAAAGAATATTGGAGAAGGAAAAACTGATGATCATTGTTTTTCCATAGTTGGCCAAAATCGAAAATAATAATAACGAGAACGAAATCAACAGATGAACAGCGTTATAATATAAAAATTATTATTTGTAATACATGACAAAACTATTTATTTACTTCGAAAACAACGAAATTTAAATAAAATAAATGAAAAAAAAAATAAAAAAAAAAAATAGGTTTAACAAATACAAAACTGCATTTAACAACGAGTATATATTTTCTTATTATCAGATTGATTCCAAGGGGGTTCAAAAACCCAAAACCGCCCACTGGCTGGGCCACTGTTATTAAGTATGTAATCGTTCGTTCGTGTCGTGTCCAGTTCAGTTCACTATTATCTTTACTCGGACTAATACTTTTTAAACTGCAGAGCATGCTGATCCGCGTTCATAATATTAGTCATATTGCACCGAAGTCCGGCAAGTATCAATTCCAATAAGTGGTCCGTCGACTGAATCTTTCCGCAATCGCAACTCGTATTCTGTTTAGCGTCCTCGATATTACCCATTCTTGATTGAAGCCCAGGGATTTGTTGCGCATCTTATGTTTGAATACCCTACTTTTTCTACCTGATTATGCATTCTCTATCGATTGCGACCTTAAGGAAGCTATATTTCGTTTTAATTATGCAGTAGTTGATATTATCGTTAATATATTTATATTATCGATTATTATATTTATGTCAGTTATTGATGGGGATAATGAGTTTTGAAATTTTTTCTAGTATTTTTAATAAAGTATAAATTTATTTTTTAAACTTCCAATACATTTTTCTGTCATATTAAAATTGAATTAGAATAGGGTATTAATTAGAAGCTTATTTTAAATCTAAATCATGTAACGGTCCTTAAATATATATATATATAAATATATATTTCTAAAGTAGTTATATGAAGAGTTTTCTCAACATACGTTAAAACTGATATCCCCCAAAATAATAATAATAATAAATAAATGAATAAAAAATCATCGAGATTAATGCAATAACCATACATTATAATACGATTATCCGAATAGAGTATTTATAAGCTCCGAGTGTTTTACAATAGATTACTGTAAATAAATAGATCAGAAAACACGAAGTAAAATAAACTAACTAAAGAAAAGTGGAAAATAAAAAATTACAGTTCAACCCTAAAATTCGAATATATCGTGGAACCGAACGAGCAACGAATATTACCGAAGCAGAAATAAAAATAAGCCGGAACAAATTTAGACGACTGGATTGCAGTTTAAACGGCCATAGGACACACGCATATTTTATTTTATGAAAACTATTAAAAAGTTACACACCATTGAACAGATAAATATACTTTGAGCGGACAAATACATTTCGAAAAAAAAAAAAAAAACGATTTTAACATTAATTACAACTTTTTGAAATTTTATTTATTCGTACATTTTTACAAACATGCAATAGAGCGAAAGTTTGTAGCGATAAAGTGGCGGTCAACTTTCGACTTTATCGATTTGGGTAGAGGTGAGGTTGGCTTTCGACTAGTATGATTGAAGGGTTAAAAACGAGAATAGCAAAATCCCCGGCTAGATTAGGTTCGAATCGAACGTTTGTTTCGGCTAGTTAGAAGTAGAATTAAAAGAGAGAGAGCAAAAAAAAGACATTGGCAAAATAAAATATAGATTTTACATACTTAATAAACGAAACAAAATATAACACGATCACTAAAAGCTTGAAAATGAACTGTCGAAAAGCTTCGCGATTAAAAAAAAACTTTTAGCGATTGTGTTATATTTTGTTCGGTTTATTATTAATTAATAAAATCACTACTCTCCCCGATATATTCAACTTTTAATAGATTACATACGCTTAGGGTTAGAATCCGATCAGGTTTATTTCTTCTAGTTAGAAGTAGAATTAAAGGAGAAAAAATTAGCCGGATGACCGATAAATCGAAATTGTAGATCGAGATGTAGTTTTTGAAAATTTTGATGTTCTCGAAAAATTACGAACAATTTCAACGCGGGTCACTTTTATCAAAATGTGATTTTTTCGAAAACAACGATAATTTTGGTCGTCTTAATTGCTAATCTCTTTAGTGGAAACGTTAATTCGTTCGAGAAGAGTTCGTCTCTCGAAAGCACAATGAAGAAGATCCGGAAAAACTATGGACGAATGAAAGCAAGATAAAAAAAAAAAAAAAATGTAAATAAAGAAAATCGGATAGAGTAAAAGGGAAAACCCGATTATTTATTAAAAAGGAAAACGATAAAAAAATTAAGCAGACGTGTGCTATAATGTAATAATTTTTTCTCTTCAATCCGTAATTTTCTCCTTTTGAAATTCATGTAATTTCAGAACATCTCCCGCGAATTACAAACGATTAACAATCGGAATGACTCTATTCAAGAGACGTATTATCGCAAATTTTCAATTAAAATTCGTTACTTCAATATCGAGGAAGCAGAAAACGCGTAACAATAAACTACCTGCTACGGAAGTATAAATTAATAAACGCCTATCGAATAAATGCGACTAATTCGTAATTGTACGTAGTTTTTAATGTAAAATGTAAAACGCGTATATTTGATATTAAAAAGTTATAATAATATTTAATAAATGGAACAAATGCCCTCTCCATTTATGTAATAATATAAACTGGTAAATAATAAATATACAAGATGAAAATAGTATCGATGGTCAGACAAAAAACCATCACAAATTCAATAGGTGATTTAAAAAATAATAAGTTTAATTATATAACGAATAATATCATTTATTATGACGTTATGAGAATAATACATTATGTTTAATCGATGCTTATACTTAGTATATATGTAATACTCAGTTCCATATGGAATCGTAATTTCCTATTGCCGGAAGTAAATTATTACGGTGCACGCTACAACTGAGAAAAAATTTTTGGGATAGTTTGACGATATAGTCTTTTACATATGGTATCTGCAGATATGCATATATGAAATTTTAGCGTATACGGGGACATTGAGGATACATCTAAGACATCGATACTAATTGCAGTCTATTAAAACTAGCATTTCAGACTGAAGACCAAACTGGACAAGAATATGTTAAAATAGGCCTAATGATTGATTTGTAGATTATTAATTTATTATTAATATTTAAGTGAGATTTACGTTTGAAAATGGGATAAATTGAACAGATTGCTCTGTCTTCAATGATGCATGGTCAATATGCTTAGAAAACGTTAGGCTCTTGTCTAAAATGACACCAAGATTATCTGGTCAGACCATTCTATATTTAAGGTATTGATCCAAAGAAGAAGAATACGTTTTTACAACAGTATCGAATTGGCGTAGAATTATTTTTGAAACAATTTTAAAATTCGTAACCTTCATCGGCTGATAATCGCTAGAAGCGTTAGAAAAACCCGTTGCAAATTAAATTCAGTAGATAAAATCATAAATTTCTTCTAAACTGAATAATTTCTCGCGTTCAGTTCTTTTCGTTAAGCCTTAACTACTTTCGCGCTCAGTCAGCCGAATTACATCACCATCGGAGCATTTTTAGGCGTGTAATAGAGAGAAATAACGTAGCGTTTTATCCGATCAGCACGGCGTGTACTTTTGGAATATTCATCTGTTTAAATAGCGATTTATTTGTTTAAAAAAAGTAATAATAATAATAATAATAATAATAATATATATATTTTAATTACTAAATGATGAACTTCGTTTATTTTACATTTATATTCAAATATAGTATTTTTATTTATTTTTCATAATAATTAGATTTATTTACGTTTACTTTATGCAATTCATCTTGGAATGTGCTTTTCATTTATATTTAGGATGATGTCATCCGATAAATGGTACAGATTTATAATTTTTTTTTTTTTTTTATGCTCGCAATCTGCCTATTTGAGGCAATAAGCGGCGGGGATAACTTTTAAAAATAAATGTATTTAATGGAGCGTGTCCCAGTGGCACAGTATCTTATGACTGGACTATTTTCCAAATGGTAAGCAAGCCCTAGGCGCAGGTGTTATTATGGGATATGCTAGTTAATATTACGCCTTTTTAAGCGTACGAATCTGGACCGATTTTCAAATTATGGGCCAGGTCTTTAATGTGTTTGTCTAGCCGTTGCATGCATCCTTATGACCGATGGTATTTCCAAATCCTTTCGTATATCACCATTGCGCACCGACGATTGAACGCAATATCCTATCTTCGGTTGACCGTATGACATCGATACTCGAGTTGCTAGCTGAACTCCAAAGTTCTATCCCGTAAGACCATATAGAGGTCTTAGGATCTTTAAAAATGAAGACGTATTATTAAAAATGTTTGAATTCACAATATCGATTTAACCGATTTATGAGGGGGAAAAAAAAGAAGGTAGTGAGGAAATGCGTCGTTTACGGTTGTGGGAACCAAATTGTAAAATGTTTACACGCGGCATCGGTGGAATTTATAAATGCGAACTTTAATTCTATAAGTAGTGATTCTGAACAATTATGTTGCTTTTTTCACACGCGATATTTATTATATTCCATACATTTCGTCGATATAATTGTGTTCACTTTTTAATATATCATTTTATCGATGAGGACATATTTTACAGCGTGATAAAATTTTTCAACTTAACCTCTAGTGCACTTGGATAAATAATTAAAAATTCCGGCGATGACTTTTACGCTGCTAGCGTGACGTAGAATTACGTAATTTTATATCGATTTAGCTATTTCATCGTAGAGCGATAAACTTTCGGATAATAATACCCGAGAGTCTATAACGGAGACTTTATTTCTTTTTTCATTTTTTGTACGCCACCACAGTGCGAGTGCGACGCGATCGATACCGATATAAAAAATTAATCTTATTTCACCCGACGCCGAAGTTCGACAATATACCGGCTTGCATATCTCGTAAAGAGGCAATTTTATTTTCCGCAGAAACGTATCATTAGGACGAAATTAAGGTTTTAAGACTTTTAAAATTTTTCTAACAATTATTTTATATACGTCTATCTAAAAATAAAATATTAGACAATTAGTAGAAAACCTGAAAGAACATTTACACATACGATGAATAAAAGTAAATTTAAATAGTTTTTTTTTTAATTTAAGATACGGTATTTTATATAAATTAATAGTAAAACTTTTGCAAATACATCTTAAATTTGAATTTTAACGATAGTAATAAAATGAAATATTCGCAGTAATAATAGGTATTATCAGCTTAAAATGCGAAAACTTTGCAGCTAAAAATTACAGTTTGAAATATACCAGTAGTATGTATTACGATTTAATACAAAACCGATTTCGAATGTAAATTTTAATTAAGTAATTCAGCGTGTAATACGATATCATACGGCTATTTCGAGAGAATGAAAAAACATATCGCGCTTATTTCATTCAGAAAAACATTTTAAACTTTAGAACATAATTTTAAAAATTTACAATTTTTTAAGTTTTTAACGATTTTTAATAAATGATGTTAACGAGATATTAAAACATTTACATATATATATATATATTTTTTCGATATTAAAACGTAGGATATATTGATATTTTGTGAAAATTAGTAGCGAATTAAAAATATAATTTTAACATACGCACCAATTGTAATATATATATAATAGCAATTTCAAGATAGATGAATTACACATATGGATATATATATTCATCTAGAGAAATGTCGAAGTTATAAATTTTCGTTAAAGGTTAAATTTAAATGTTTAGTAATAAAAACATAACTGAAAATAGAAATGTTTTAACCAGTCCGAAGTATTATATATAAAGAAATTTTTGAAATAATCGGAAAAAAAAACTACAAATGACCGAATCAATAGTTAACTAAACTTCAAAAATTGAATTACCTAAAGATTTACTTTAAGAAATTTTAAATTATAATAAAAATAATCGTATAATCTTAACGAAAACAATATACATAATAGATCGGATTGTAAATTTGCTCATTTTTAAAATTAGTTTCTAAGTTTTTATAAAATTAAGTCGATTTAATCCCGATATTGTTAAAAAAACAAAACAAAACAAATAATAGTTTAAAACATTATTTTCAAGAATTTCGATATTTTTCATATTACATATACTTTTGTAATAAAAAATCGTAATGGTCAAAACAATACTAAATACATCTGATTATTAACTGATAATCGTTTAAAAAAACGAAAAAAAACGAAAAAAAACACGCTTTCACGTTATTCATTTCAAAAACTGAATCGAAAAAAACATTTTACGTATCGTAGACGATTTATTAAAATTAGTTTTAATAATATTCGAGAATATTGTTTAAAAAATGAAACTGGTTATAAAATAAAATGCACTTACAAAAGAGTACTTGGTATTTTTGCCGGTCGAATGAATGTTTTGTTGAAAAATTAATAATGGAAAATATCAAACACCGTCAAATGCATTAAGAGAAAAATTACAACCAACGACGAACAACTTCACACAGTAATAAACCGAATCGTTTTATAATTCACGGTGCGCGACTATTTCGATTCGTACAATAGGAATTAGTAATTACGAAACGCTTCCAGTTGCCGCCGCTAAAAACCGTTACCTTTAAATATCGTTCACAGCGCCCCCTTGTACATTATCATATTACTAACAGCGCCGAACAAATATACTTCACAGATTCGTCGCTAGAGTACGCATTACGTTAAAAACTAGTTTAAATTTAATTTCAACCTTCCATTCTCGGCCGCCTATAGTTTTGGAAATATAAAAAAGGATTTAACAACCTGTCAAAAATTCGTAAAATTTCTTCACCGAAATTGAAAACAGCCGTCGACAGACTGTATATTAGTCACACGCTGAGTACGCACTCCTATCTGCTGAGTGCCCAACCACCACCAATACAGTCTACCATATCGTGGTTATCTGCCAGAAATTTTCTCAATATCGGTGCAATCAGCGGAAGAACAATGTACCGAATGTAAACAACCTTCTTACCAACTTTATAATAAATTTTAAACTGTGTAATAATATATAATTAATTCATATTTCGAGTTCCAATGTATATGAATTTAACTTTGAATTTTCTAATTTTATTAACACTTGATAATCATTTTAAATACAATTCGAATTTATGTTTACATGCATCTGTTTTAATCCTTCAAATAAACCTTGAAATATTCGTGTAAAGTGTCAACTTATAATTTGATCTACATTATTTCACTAGCCAGAAATTATTTTACTTTTAGATTTATTTTTACGGTAAATTTTATTTATAAAACAGATTTTGAAGAATAATTCTCCGTCGAAATTAATATAAATCTCTTATTCATATTCGTAATTTTAACCTTATTGTACTATTTTTTAACAATTATTAAACTAAATGTTTAATTAGCAAATATTAGAAAATTTTCCTCCAAATCACAAGCATCCTTCCTCTGATCTAGTTCTTAACTCCTTTCCTTCCGTGCCTCTGGCCGAAGTAGCAGGGTACGGTCACAAATCAAAAAAGAACAAGAAGATATTAGAAAATGTGAAAATATTATTTAATTCAAGCTTGTGTAATGTTTACTTTTTAGAAAAGTTATTACATTATAATCATTTTTTTCACCGTTGAAATACCAAAAAAAAATCACATGCAGTTAACCGGCGAAAATAATTATTCTACTTTGTTGTATAATTGCAAACCTATACATTGTTGTTTTTTTTTTAATTGGTTCCCAAATTCCAAAAAGTGGATGGGGCAAATATATTTGTGAAGTGTTTGTAAAAGAGTAAGGAACTAGTGTGCATTGAGTTAATAAAATACAAAGAGAAAAGGTATATACATGATGCTCTTATGTTATAAGTGGTTCAGATCAGCAGTGTGTGATTGTTTCTTGCCAAGTGTACTTAAAATAAAATGCAGCGGGATGAACACGATAGTCGTATAAGTGGTTAAGTGTTCGTTAAATATATATATATATAAATATATATATATATACATATAAATATATATATAAATATATACATATATATATAAATATATATATATATATATATATATATATATATATATATATATATATATGTTGGCTTGACAATATTAAAATATGGACTGGAATTCAGAGTGCAACGGAACTAATCAAAGCCTCAAGAGATCGGCTTCCATCAGATAGTGGAATCAATACATGATGATTAAGCAATACCCGAATCGGGTGGCACGCGAAGAAGAAGATATATATATATATATATATATATATATATATATATATATATATATATCAGCTTAGAGAAAAATAATATATAAATTTATTACAAATGCACGCTTATAATAACTTACGGCACTAAAGATTGTTACATAATGAATTTTTAGAAGTGTATTTGGCAGAGATAAACCATGCAGGATATAGTTTAAATCGGTATCGCGTTTGAATTGATTTTATTGGAATTTCTACTGCCCTTAATCACCTAGTAGGCATTTTCGTTGCATTGCCTTTTCTACAAATATTAAGACGGTTTTTGCATGTTATTTTTGTTTAACATTAGGGATTGGTTAATTCGATAAGTATGTCTTAAGTCATGAAAAGATCCCCTTGTATATGAGGTGTTCGATATTGTCGACCTCGTCACTAACACGTATTGTTAATTGTGTGGTTCGCTAGAGCTTCGGAATCTACGGAGATATTGCCCAGAAAGATGCGAAGAAATTATTCAGTTCTTTCATTCTTCCTCCGGTTTCAATATTAGGGGAAAAATTATATAAGTCTTTCTGTTTCGAAAGCATGTTTGTTGTCAAATATTGATTAAGCATTTGATCGATATATTTCTTCAGGATTTTATCGATCAGATTTGAGGCTAGCGCTTCAATTTTTTTTTTTTTTTTTTCTCAAAAATATGCGCTGTTAAGGAGGCTAATGCTGTCAGTTATTTTTGTATTCTGAATCAATTGTCCGGCCAATAATATATAAAGCTAAACGTATACTAAATGACATTGGCAACCGTGGAAGGTGCAGTCCTGTAGAGTAGATGTTCGATAAGAATTGTCTTTGTTGCTTGTTTATAGTTTTAATTTATATATAAATACATGCACATATAGCGACTGTATTAGACCTTCATATAGGATGGTTGATATTTTAAACGTTCGATGTTTCGTAGTAAAATTTTGCTCGTAGAGTGTATTTGTTTGGTTTTTTTTTTTTTTTAACTAAGTTTACGATCAATAAATATTCCTAAATATTTTTTAAATCTATACTAATAATAGTATTCCATCTTTTTCTCGTAATTAAATTTAATCGTTGTAACGGCGTTGTGTTTGGTTTCAACTGAAGTGAATTAATTCACGCTTGACAATTACGTCCGTAAATAGGACGGCGAACGGGAGCGGGAATTTTCACAAATTTAATTCTTTTTCAATGATGAAATCGCAATTTCAATCGATAATTTGTTCTATTCAAATCTGTTATAATCGTCTCGCGTATTCGATGTTTCTATCTTCTGCGTAGTCTTGCCTCTGTTTATCTCGAAGCGGGGTTTCCATTTTTTCACTCGAATGTGACATGTATCCTCCAGCGCAAATACGTTACGGTCGAACTATATCGAAAGGATGAAAATGTTTTTGACGAATTTACGAACAGACACGAAACGATGCAAATAACGAATCGCCGTGATGTATATGAAAAATTTTAAAATTACTATCCGCAGACTTCAGAACGTCCGACGATATATAAGAACTCTAATAACCTAAAAAAGATTGCAGAAATTTGGAAATGAATATCGTTAAGTTTTATAAAGTAATACTCAGTTCGAGGCTAATAGAAAGCAGAATAAATTCGAAAAACTCTGATATTCTGACGAGTGAGGTTTGAAAAAGCTGCGACGTGTTTTAAATGTGACAAAACTGCGACAAATGACGGAATAATACCTGCCGGCGTATTTAAACAAATCGAAAAAGATTCACTCAATATGCGCTAAATGTGAAAAGTACCTTACAATATCTCTTCCCGTCGCATGCCATAAAAATATTTTTAGGAATACTGCGTATAATCGGATATATGCGTATCTGAAAAACGATCGAACGTTACGAAAGTAAAAAGTTTCTTAACGCGAAATTACCTATAGCACGCGTCGACTGTAATAATGTGTTTTATATGATTATTATTAAAAAGCTTTCGATGCAATCGTATAAATTTTGAACTATACTAATTGAAATGAGCGCACCGAAACATATTGTACATCTTTTGTAAATAAGCTACGCGAAGACGATCACCGTACGTATAATATTGATACTACGAAGTCGAGAGAATTTTATATTCAGAAAGCAGTAGACGAGGGCTGTGTTTTGTATGCTCTTTAACTTATACAGAATAATAATAAGATATAATAGACTAGTCGCGGAACAATGGAATGGGCGGAATAAGGACGAAACCGATGTTAAATTTGGTCAATAGCTGGGATAACGGAGAAAAAACTTCTACACAGGCTGCAAAGTATTAGTACGCAATATGGATTAAAAACAAAGCATAATACAAAAACGATGATAATCGATCGAGAAAATAAAATACGAAACTGCGGAAAGTTTTATATACTTCCGATCACTTCTAGATAGTAAAGGGAAGGATCGATGGTGAAGACGTCTAAATTGGAAATTTCGGAAGCGCCACGATAAAAATTTGGAAGGACAATCTCCTATTTGTAAACGTCATTTAAAAATTAACCCTTTCAGTTATTATACGTTATAAAATTTCGACGCAAAATTATAAATTTTTTTTACTAGCGTTTATCGTACAATAGTTTCTTAGACGAAATGTAGACAAATTTCCAACGTATTTATATAGATATTTCCGAAATTTAGACATTTCTTCACCTAGGTCGCAGGAAATAAACAATTTGGTTATTATTAAAATTGCATCTACCCAATAATGGACCGATTGAAAAATTTCAAAATTCATTTTCAAAAAAAAAAAAAAAAAACAACATCAAACGTGTACTCCTTCAGACATTTGCCGTTTTAATAATAAAATATTTGTTCATCGCTAATTCAAAACTGAAATTTATACTCTACACGATTAAAACGGATACGTATGTAACGGTTTTTACGCGAATCTTATTTTAAAAAATTTCCCGAAAAAATAAGAAAATTTTACAAGGAACAAAAAAACCTCTCCCTACCTCGGGGTGCGTGGAAGAAGTAAATCTTAAAGACGTAAAAAGACATTTATTTAATAAAGTCGCGATTTCGTGCAAATTTCACAAAGAAAATGAAAGATCAGCTGAACTTGACGTGGCGATGACTCAAATATTTTCGTCCTTTATGCAGCGAAAATTTGAATAAAAAAATATATAGCCGTGCATGTATGCGCAAGAGAAAGAATACGGAAAATTTTTTTACACACACATATATATAATATATACATGCATATATATATATATATATATATATATATATATATATATATATATATATATATATATATATATAGACGCATGTCTGTCGTAATTTCTGTTCGTGTTTGTATGTATGTATGTAAACTGAATATACAACGTATATATAAGTATTAAATGCGAGCCCGACTACACTGTGATAATAGGCCAAGCCTTTGGCTCGCTCGTTTGTTCGTTTTACAGATTAACTCCCCATATATACAACGCGCCAACAGAAGTTTCACTTCAAAATATACCGAACAAAAGTACGGTCGTCCAGATGCTCGTATATATAACACCGAAGTCAACAAAAAACATCACTAGAATTGCTTAAAAAATCATTTTAAAAAAAATAATACCAAACAGATGGAAATAAAAAAAAAAAAAAAAAAAAACAGATATTTTTGCCTTAAAAACTACACACCGATATGTCTTATATTTAATATATATATATATCGATTATATACTAAAATATTAACATATATTCTATCGATATTGTTGGATAATAACCAAACGCCTTTCGAACAAACGGAATTCCGGAAAGCGTATCATAGACAGATCGCAAAACGAGTGCTGTCGTAAATTCTGACTACTTTTAGCGACCAATGTTTATCGGTTTTTGAAAAAGCTCTTTCGACATTGTATACCAGAGAAGCTTTACAAAATTAAACGAAACATACACCGAATTTATAAAATATGTTTACAACAACGCTTATAGAGTGATCCGAAGATGACGGATGGTTTTTTTGAATAACTTAAAAAGTACTCGAGACTAAAATGAAATTTTATT
Organism: Coronaproctus castanopsis; assembly: GCA_032883995.1. Classification (NCBI taxonomy): domain Eukaryota; kingdom Metazoa; phylum Arthropoda; class Insecta; order Hemiptera; family Monophlebidae; genus Coronaproctus; species Coronaproctus castanopsis. The sequence continues at coordinate 99,985,488 of CM065054.1, read as the reverse complement.
TAAAAATAGGAAAACGAGAAATTAGCAGGCAATCATTTGCGAAACACAATATCGTTCAGATGAATTTGCGACAATACGTTCGCCTTAGTCCTTTCAAAAATTTCCAATATTTTTTCGAGCATTGGTGGCCGAATTTTCGAATTTCTTCACAGAAATCTCAGTTTATCTCGTGGACGTGTTTCGTAAACACACGGCTCTTAAGGTATCACCGCAAAAAAATAAAAAATAAAAAATAAAAAAATCGAGTAACTTTGAATTCTTTTCGAAACTCTCTTCGCATTGTCACGATCGATTCACACCGAAAATAACGTACCGCGCATTTCGCTGAAACTGGACAAAAATGAATCACTCGTGTATACACTAAACGTCGAGCACGCGGTTTGCGTTGTAGCGATTTTACAAACTGCGCTGTTCGAAAAACAAAACCGTCTAACTTATCCGGGTCATCCTGTAGTGTAAAAATTAATCAATATGCGGGTAGACCATATCGTTAAGAAAACGAATCGGACAAGGAGACGCACTTTCTTCAAAATTATTTAACACGGCTCTCCGAGGTAATAATGAAACGTTTAAATTACTAGAACATGGAAATCCGGATAGGAAACGATAGATTAACGCGCGCAACATACGCCGATGATAAATAACTACTAGGGGGGGGGGAGAGAAGGGCCAGCAATGATTATGAATCCGACTACGAGTGAGTAATAAGTAAGAAGAACGATCTTCAAATAAAGGCGGAAAAAACGAAAAAAGTGTCGTACAATAATATATACTCGAATGACAAATGAAAAATGAAATAAAAAGATGCATACGAATAAAATGGGTCGCTTTTGGTAAATCGAAGGAAATATTAGATATGAAAATAAAATACCCGTACGTTTAAAAAGAAAAAAGGCGTTTAATCAATGCGTCCGGACAGTCATACGTCACGGAAAGATGGAACAAGAAGGAATATCATTTAGTTAAATTGTAAACACGAAATACAACACATTATGTATACTAAGTACACCGAATTACCACCCTTAGTAGCTGATACATTCATAATAACAATAAGCAACGTATAAAAGCAACGATGATAATATACGGGAAAATTTGGGGAAAAAAAAAGACGGAGTATAACTGGAAGGCCACTTAGAACAAATTAATAAAACGCAAAGAAGATATCAGAGAAAAACGCTGGGTATAACTTTAGAGGATATCTGAAATAAAGAGTAGAACCGAAGTAAAAGGCGCTGCCCGTGAAATTTTAAAAACCGAATGAAGACGGGCAGATACCTAGATTGCATGACGACAGATCAACTAAGTGGGGGCATCCGATGAGTAAAAGATAAAAGGCTCGACCACGCGCACGATCGTAAGACGATATTAAAAAGATATAGAATAGACGCGCGTCAAAAGTAGAAACATGTGGAAACACATAAGAGACTTTGCACAGTTGATTCACAATGGCTAAAGGAAAGAAGTAAGGCAGGTAAAATAGTTTTCGAGATGATTGATTAAAAAGATATATAAACAGTCAAATTTATCGCATAACACGTATATTCGGTAAAACAATATATCAATTAACCTCTAATCGTCCGTTGATACCCGGCCACCGAAAGAAGAAAAATCATAAATATATAAACGGAAGAATTAAATTTAATTAAAGATTTATAAAATATTAATACAAGAAAGGAAAATCCGAAGAAAGATATAAAATGAGGAAAAGGAAGATTACTTCCAAAGCGAAAACCTACTGTTAGAATATGATTAATAGTAACGAATTTAAACTATTAAAACCACAAACATCCAAGTAAGGAGGGAAAACACCGAGAGGAGAGAATAGCTTATCAAGCAAATCCATATATATATATATATATATATATATATATATATATATATAGATATATATATATATATATATATATATATATATATATATATATATATGTTCGAACTATACGCAGTTAAAAAATAAATGGTTAATATCTTCTCTAAAATTAACGCTACTACTACGACTAATAAACATGATTTACAAGATTGAAAATCAGAGCAACTCTACAATAACTAGAGAACGTAGCCTACATACGACAGTGACGAATCTGCAGAAAGTTGTGATCGGAATAACAAGAAGCAAGATGATTGAACACGTGAGAAAATTCAGTTTGAACAATATTATAGGTTTTTATGGAGAATTATGCATACTAGTCGGTTTTTAAAGGTTCTCCTACTCACGTAATATAAATAGGTGGCTTGAGGGAATATATATATGTAAAACCATGTCCAGAATTAATTTTCGCTAAAATATCAACTTTGTCGTTCGTGGAAATGCCATAATGACTAGGTGTATCCATAAAAATTTCACAAGTTACCTCTACGTCGAGTAAAAATTAAATTTATCGAAAGTTTGCAGAGCTGCAATATTGTCATCTCGAAAATATCCGCATTATTAAACGAGCAGATTTTGCGAGATGCGATTGTAGGAGAAACATTCTGTCAGTTATTATATAGGTTGGTTTTTTAAAATTTTATTTCAGTCGATTCGGTTTTTAATTTCAGATTTCAATACAATTCCTTTTCATTTTCCTCTGTTATTAATTTTCTTCGTCGCATCCTACAGATGCTAACCTACGGCTCGCGAGCCACATGCGGCTCTTCGAGAAGGATTATTTGTAGCTCTCGATAAATGTACCCGAGTTCTCTTTTCGTTTTTGCGCTATTATATTAAAAAAAAGAAATAAAATTATTATCGTTCCGTATGCGTTTCAGAATGTCTTTCAAATTATCGACAACAAATATGAAAGACTAATTGCGACGTCGTAATAAATTTAATTTCCGTCCAAATTAATTACGACTCGTCGAAAATATTTACCGAGAATATCGGCAAATTTTAAAAAAAATTATCGAGAGAATTAAATGTTTTTCATTTTTAATATTTAAATTCAATACACATATTTTGTACTTCTATGTTTTCAATGAATATAATTAACGTGTTAAAAAAAAAAAAAAAAAAAATGTTTAATAACTTTTTTTTCTTCGCATACCTTTTATAAATACACGTATATTGAATCGCGGCTTACGAAAAGTTTAAAATTTTGAAAAATGGCTCAAACTATCAAACAGCTTGGCCACCTCTGCTATATAGACTATATACCTCGTCAGTTTTTACAATTCGAAAATACATATACAATTGCAGCGACACATGACCATATAAGATAGCTTCCGACTGGAGAGATATCGACTATCGATACTATAAAATCGCTCTAGTACATTTAACTTCGCGATAAAGTACTTCAATAAATCTAAGTTGTGTTCAGTTTGCGACGTGCAAATTCGTTCAATTGCATCTCTATTACAGGCGAGCGCTACTTCGAGAGCAGATATCTCGATGCGCGCACGGGCTTTTCCCTATGTAAAGATGAAGTGCAGGCAGATCGAGAAAACGGTATCCGGGTTTTATATCGGCTAATAAGAACGACGATCGACTGTCAGTATTTATTGCACAACGGCTGTTCTATTTACAAATTATTAAGCCGATTCCTACGGATGTATGGAATAGCTGTTTAGCGCTGTACTCTAAACGTCTTCATACACGTTTCCTATATGTTCACCAACTACACCGTGTACGTTAGTTGCGAGCACATATGTCGCCTTAATAATCGCAACAGTTATTTATAAGAATTTAAAATTGTATTAGTTTAATAAGGCTTATAGGGTTATTTTATATATTTAGAGGTTCTACCTAAGCCTGCTACTAATGAGGGAGTTCCGCTTTATCGTCTCCGCAAGTGCGAACATCCTAAGCGGTCTTAATATTTAGAAAACAAAAACAATTTCATCATCCGACTATTTTTGTAGAGATGTGACACTAATTACCTTTGGTTCGAACTACATTGCATATATGTTTTTTGCAGGCGTTACAAAAGATGGTATGTAAGTAAAAACTTATCTATCTCACAGGCTAAGTGAAATAGTAAAGAAAAAGAGATCGCGAAGAAATATTATATTGATTTTCAAATACTTTCTAATCAAAGAATAGTCTTTATCATATATTATAATACAAAACCGAAGTCATCAAAATGACGTCATTTTCCAAATATATACCGTTGCTATCCGCACTCTAACAAAAAAGTGTTTGACAATTAATGATACAATACATATATATTAAAAAATCAATCGAGAATTAGTTAAATCACTAATATTTATTTTCTTATAGAAAACACAAAGCTTTTCGGCATTTACGCCATTATCAAGTGAAACATTTTTAAAAAATCATAAATTTAAAAATATAAATTAAATATAATCACTTAAAAATATTCGATGGTGATTGTGAAAATATACTCCAAAAATGCTGTTCTGCTTCTGTTCTGTCTATTTTTTGAATTGTTCAAAAATTAACATCAATATATTTGTTTATTATTATTATTTTTTTTTTTTATATTAATTTTTTCTTCAATATTATTTTCCGGATTCTGTAAAAGTTGTATATTGGTGGAATTTTAAATTTTTCATTTACTGTTGCCATGTACGATGTCCAAAAGTAAAATATAAAATATAAAAATATACGAACGCAAAATTTTTTTTAAAACACAATTTTACAAGTAAAATGAAAATAAATATTAAAAAATCTGATAAACTATTCCACATTATATAAAAAATTAAAATACATATATTACCTAAGCAGCTGCTGCTTGGATCATGCAGCTACCAATATTGTAAACTATCATTCAATAGACTGGTGCAGGTAAAGTATGAACACAACGTATAATAAATTAATTTTTAAATATTCTCCTATCACTGAGTGTATATACATACATACATATATACATATATATATAAAAATTTATACACGTATATATATATATATATATATATATATATATATATATATATATAAGTATATCAATAGCAAATCTATAACAATATTTGTTACACAAATTCAGCTATTTGCTAAAATATTTTTTAATTTTTGGCTATTTTATAATTTTATTTGGGTTTTTGCGAAATAAATTACTGGCGGTTGTAAAATTTTCTTGATTTCTTTAAGTAAAATCCATTGCGATTCCGATTCCTAAAAAAATGCATACTGGATAATAAGCGTAGTAAATCATGTACTCCTGCTATCGACAAATAAATAAGAGAAGACAGTTTTATTTGAGTAAAACACAATATGGTTTCATCGCAAATCGAAAGAACAAGAGATGCGATTGCGTTATTAAGAATTTTCAGTTAAAGAGCAATATGTATGTGTACCCCGCTTTGTAGATTATGGAAAAGCGTTTTAGAAGGTATAAATGATTAATCAAAATTTTTAATGAAATACACGGATTAGATGGACGAGACATAAAACTAAATATATTTACTGGAACGACAGAACGCGACTGTAATAATTCGACAAGAAAAAAAAAATATATTGTTATATAGCACGCGGAGTAAGGATGACACTATCATCGAGACTGTTCAACGGACATGCGGAAGGAATAACCCAAATGGAAAATATTAATAGATTTAGAGTTAATATAAATGGAATTAGGGATAGCGAATATAAGCTAGAGACTGAGTCAACAAGAAAATTTTGAAAAAAAAAAATGAATAAAATATCGTTAGAAGGTAAGAAGTTAGGAATGAAAATAAACGTTAAAAACGCAAAAGTTATGAGAATATACATGCATAACGATGCAGAAAGAATCGAACGAGTGAAAGTAGGTACAGGTATTCTTGGGGAAGTTTAATCATGATTAAAACGGGAAAGACGATGAAAAAATAAATAGGATGCCGGCATGAAATGCATTTAGTAATTAAAGATGGAAAATTAAACCTTCAACTAAAGCGTGCGGTCAACAATGGGATATGCTTTTGTAAACGTGGACGTTATCGTTAGTCGACAATTAGAAAATCGCTGCCTTCGAAATGTGGTGCTCCAGAAGGATACGCAGAAATTCGTGGAAGGAAAAAATCAAGAATTTACAAATTAAGCCAACCGATCCTGATAAATATGATTGAAGAATAAAAAAAGAAATACTTTTTTTTTTTTTTGGCTATAAAATCCGAAATGAGCACCTTTTTGCGATACAAACGAAAATTTGTGGAAAAAGACAACGAGAAAGGAAACGCATAGAATATACACACGGAATAGCAGGGAGAAAATCAGTTGCGCGGAAATGATAAAAGGAACTAGACGAAGACAGGTGTAGCAAAACCGAGCTGTCAAACCTCCTGAATAGTGGATGGGAAATTAAGGTAGTTCGTTAGAAGAAACTCTTTTGAAATCGTTTTGGATGCTTTTCAGATTTACTCCAATTAGCTTTTGTTATATTACTGCCACGAATTAGTCGATTTTTATCCGCAGCAATTAGAATCCATAAATGTTAACTTTTCGTAATAAAAAAGAATATCTCCTCTATTTATGTACTCGAGCCGAAGTTCCGTCATTTACGTATTGAAATTTCTTGGAAAATAATTAAAAAAAGCACGCGAACGCGCAAGAAAAAAAAAAACGAGATTTATCCTACACCATCTACTTGTTTTCGTTCGCAAGTTAAAATGTCTCGTTTAGACGAAAACAAAGCGAGATTTTTTTTTCAACGGATAAATGTAGCGTCAGTTTTTTAATATGCGAATTTTTTCATAGAAATTGTTCATCCGAGCGTCTGCCATATTTCAAACTGAGGGATATCATTCATAAAATCATATTTCTTCTTCTTCTTCATCAGCTATTTTCAATCCACTGCTGGATGTAGCCCTCTCGAAGTTCCTTCCATTTTTTCCTGTCAGCCGCTTTACTTGCCCAATCTTTTCGAAATTTATTTATATCGTCAACCCAACGTGTTAGTGGTCTGCCTATTCTACGATTTCTGTCTGGAGTCCACATTGTCGCTTTATTTGCCAAGAGTTCCTGGTGTCTTACCAGATGACCAGCCCATCTCCATTTTGATTCCTTTATACTTAGTATTAGATCCTTTATTCTTGTTGTTTCTCTAAGCCATTTATTTTCTTTCTCGTCTTTCAGTGTTATGCCAATCATTTTCCTTTCCGATTCTTCTTTGCGCTACTCTTAGCCTTTCCTCCATTGCTACTGTTGTATTCCACGTTTCACTCCCATAGGTCATTACCGGGAGCACGCATTGATTAAACGTTTTTCTTTTCAGACTTACAGGAATCTCCTTATTTTGTAAAATATTTTTTAGTTTTCCGCATTATTTACGAGATAGATTTTTCTACTACGTCAAATACGGCGAAACCCGCTCGTAAATCTATGCTATTCAAGCGGAAGTTACACAAGGAAGTATTACGAGTGCTTCCTTGTATAGTGTTTATATATTGCAGACGTACCGGTGTTAATAAAAATACAGTGTTATGCACTTTTGCTGACGATACATGCATTCTCCCATCCAATTCTGCCGCGATTATTGCGTCTAATAAACTTCAGGGCCATTTAACTCTAGATTCATCCTTCATTAATGGAGAATCGAAGTTAATCAAACTAAAAGCAGCCACATTACTTTTGCTCCGCGTAAACGGCCGACGCCATCGGTCTATCTAGAGTTAACCGTGTTAAATACGTTGATTTGTGTCTCGAAACGAAACTTACCTGGAGTCGATACGTTAGTAATAAAATTAAGGATGCGCGAAAGCGACATGCTCTATTGCCTTTTTAGAAAACGGTCGAAGCTATTGATTAACAACAAAACTATTATTGTACAACTCGGTCATAAAACCGATTTGGACTTATAGGAACACTATATGGCACTGTTAAGCTAACATCAGGCGCTTACAGTCGATGGAATAAAAAATCTGACGTAAAATTAAAGACGCTCCTGGGTTCGTGTCAAACCAGTCTATACGTTCCTACTTGTGGATACCAACTGTTTCTAAGATAACAGAAAAAAAAAAATATATATATATATATATATGATATACAAGCTTTTTTTTAAGCAGACTAAGAAAGTTATAAAATGACACTTCCGGTCGTAAAATGAAAATGTTCACATAAACAAAAATTGAATAAAAATGACTAAAATATTTTAGCCATGTTTACAATTCGTTTTTTGTTTATGCGAACATTTTTGTTTTTTCTTCGTTTTGTTTGTTAAGTCCTTGTGTTGACATTCCCTCATTGACGCTATACTGTTTTTTGCTGTGTTCGTTTATTAATTATACTCTCTCCGATAGCTCATTATGTTCTTAGTTTAGTTCTGCAAAAACTGTAGTGCATCGTGCGGTTTTATTTTGTTTCCTTACGAAAATTTTCTTTTCTTTTTTTAGTTCTGGTGAATTTTTTGTATGAATAAATAGTCGCCTAAATGTTTATCATTAAAGGAAAAAATTTCTATTTTAGACAAAATCTAAATTCAACCTCCCAATATGACTATTCGAGAGTTAGCAAAAAACTTACGTAAAAAATGGAATAGCACTGAAAAGGGCAGCCAGGTGGTGGAAAGGAAACGGAAAAGAGAAGGTAAAAACCCAGAAGTTGATGAAGTTCTTAATTTATGCTTTAGCACAGTAACACAACGAGGTGTTCATGTCAATGGGCCAATGTTGAAATTAAAATCTGAAGAGTTTGCGAAAAAAATGGATTATGAAGACTTTGCAGCTACGGATGGCTGGCTTGCTCGGTGGAAACACGATATAAAATTAAAAAAAAAAAATCACGGAGAAAAGGCAAGCGCTGATTTGACAGGAGCTGAACAATGGAGTTCGAGCAAAATCTCCAAATTCCTTCAAAGTTTACAGCCTGAATGACATTTATAATGCGGATGAAACTGGTTTATTTTATCGAGCCACTCCAGATGGGTCATTAGTATACAAACACGAACAACTTATTGGTTCGAAAAATGCTATGGATCGTATCACTGTGCTATGTTGTTGCAATGTAACTGGAAGTGAAAAAAAAAAACTTCTAGTTATTGGTAAAACTAAAAAGCCACATTGCTTTAAAAATCTAATGTAATCCGCCAGTAACATATTACGCAAACAAAAATGCATGGATGACTGCTACTATTTTTTCAAAATGATTAGAAGTCTGGGATATAGAATTACAGAGAGATTCTAGAAAAATTTTACTCCTTATTGACAATGCAACTTCGCACCACACTGTCGTTAAACTGAAGAATATTCAAATTGAATTATCTCCAAACACTACTTCACTAATTCAGCCACTTGATATGGGTGTCGTAAAAAATTTAAAAGTGCAATATAGGAAGATGTTGATGCAGCATATCTTAGAAGCTATTGAACACGACCTGGTAAAAGTTTCTACAATGGCAAAAGATATCAGTTCCACAATAACAATACTGCAGGCTATACAATTTGTTGCTGATAGCTGAAGAAAAGTCACTTTTATGACAATTCCGAACTGCTTTGCTCATTGTGGTTTCAAAGAGCCCGATTATGAAATTGTTGGGAAAGTAATGAAACACCGAATGAATTACTACGTGTGACCAACTGTGAACAATTTTCAGATATTGACGCTAATCTGCCATGCGGTGACAATAATATTGAAGATTTGGATAACGAAATTATGGAAAATATCACAAAGAAGAAACAAATACAAGAATCAGAAAGTGACGATGACACGGATGACATTTCCTTACCTCCTGTGTCTACTGCAGAGGCGAAAAAATGTATTGAAAAGCTCCGGCGGTATTTTATGCAACAGAATAATGAAGGCGCTCCTACAGCATCATTAGATGACTGTGCAGATTTTGTTCAAACGCAGCAGATGAAGAATTTACACCAAACAACTATGGCGCATTTTTACAGTAAATGAACAATTTTTACAAATATAAGGTCAGGTTCTTTTACCTTATGTATGCCTCCTGTATTTTTCTCTTAATTTCCATACAAATAAATATTATGCATTAATAAGGTTATAAGTATGTTAATTGTTTACTAAATTGTATATATTCTAACACCCACTCGCTTCAATAAGAGGTTTTTAAAAATTCGCTTTATAGAGACAGCCGGTTATAAGGGACAAATGACTTCCGCCCAATGTGTCCCTTATAAGCGGCTTCAAATATATATATATATATATATATATATATATATATATATTTAAAAATATGACTCGAAACGAAAAAAAACACAGCGTGCCCATATTTGTATATTTCAAGATAATAATATAAACGATATAATCGCGTTACATTTTTCCCATATTGTAAATCGCTATAAATGTGAATGAATTATAACCTGTAAATCAAGAGAAAGTATAACAGTTAATAAGAAGGTAACATAAAGTTTCATACAGTGTAATATATCTACACATCAATTTTACTTTACTGTATATATATATATTATATAATATATTTGTGTGTGTGTGATTTCCCTATCTTTTGTTATTATATTAACTCGGAACCACACACACACACACACACACACACACACACACACATATATATATATATATATATATATATATATATATATATATATATATATATATATATGTAAAATATATATATAAAAAGTATAATATTTTTTTTTGTATATGCTTGAAAAAAGCTTTGCGTTCATAAAAAAAGAAACAGAAATTTTATACTGATTAATTTCGTTTTAATATAAAATAAGTTATATATATATATATATATATATATATATATATATATATATATATATATATATATATATATATACATATACCTAAGACTAATAATAAAATAATTTCTATTTCCATATTATTAGTTGCAAGGTAGTGTTCTCGGACATATCTTGTACCTATTGTATACGCCAGATTTACCCACAGATAGTGATACAGTGACATTTGCCGACGATAGCTCAGCAATTTCCGTTAGCGCTAATCCGATGGAAGCTACACTATCAACGTATGCTCAACCGCGAAAATAGACAATCGAATGGAAGATTATACTTAACGAACGAAATCGGTCCATGTCATTTACAGCTATCGTAAAATCAACGCGCAACACAAACTATACTTAGGTGATCTAGTTGTACCTGAAGTTGAGTCAGCTAGATGCCTAACAATGCGTTTGGATAAGCGCCTTACTTGGGAAATCCGTATCAGAATGAAAGTTAAACAAATTAAGGCAAAAACACGCGAATTATAGTGACTCATCGGTGCAAATTCTGCATTAGATCTATCGTGTAAGCGACTATTATAACGGCAGGTTATAAAATCAGTTTGGACGCATGGTCTTCAACTATGGGGATGTGCTAAGGTCGCAGATTGCGACAAAATTCAGGCTAGACATAATGTCATGTTGCGTGCAATTGTCGACGCTTACCGGTTTTCACGTAATGATGACATTCAGCGTGATCTTCGGATAATGTTTGTTGACGATGTCGTCAATGATTTTGCCAAGCAGCACGAGATTTCGACATGTCAATATGGTAACCGTTAAGCTTCTAGATACTAAATTAGATATTAAACGCCTTAAGCGTAATAAACCGCGAGATTTAGTCTTATAATCAATAGTTAGATTTAAGGAAGTTTTAACAATTGGGTTAATTTTTTAACATTCATTTATTATAGCAGATGTAAAATACGTGAGAACTAAAAAGTCTGCCGTGGTCGATCACATATGTAAAACAGGTCATTCCATCGAGTTCAATGACGTCTTCATTTTGGCTAAAGCGGATAAATATCGCACAAGATTGGCACGATAAGCTGTTGAAATTAGTAAATATCAAGATAATTTCAATAGATAGGATAGCTTTCGCTCGGGTATCCTATCCTAGGTCAAAAATTCGGAAAAAAACACCGAGCAAAAGGACCAAAAAAAAAAAAATGTGAAAAATATAGGACCGGCAGCTGGAGGGTGATCCTCTAACAACCAATCGAATCGATGATATCGGTAGCAATAGTAGTTACAGATATCGCCTGAGAAACTGCACTGTTACTCGAAGGTGTATAGACGTTCCTTCAATAGTTCAGTCGGTTGATGTAACAACATGATGAATTTATCCATATTTACATATACATACACACATCGTGCACCGCTATACGCGTATGAATATGGTGCGCACATATATAGCTACATAACGCGATTATATGAAAATTTAGTTTATTTTACACGGCTTTTATTTAGTTAACTTATTATCTGTAATAATGACGTTGTTACAATTTACGTGAATTTCGATAATGCGTATAATATACTCCTCGGAAATTTAGCGCTTAATATAACGTAAGAAAATTTTTAAACGCTAAAAATAAATTTTTATCTAGTTCGTTTTGATTGGAGAATTTTCTTCGGTGAAAATATACAGTCCAGTAGTATATGCTCCACCGATTCCCTTGCTCCGCGCGAATATTTATTGTCTTCTTCGAGATTCAGTCTACGTTAAAACTTTTCATCTCTGTAAGCAGTTGTGTCGCATAATAATAGAGTTTGAACTTGTATTACTGTAGGTATGAAGACTTAATTTTTCATTAACTTACCCGTTTCTTATTATTATTCAATCACTCCATCCGAGTGTTGAGAATATTACGAACTAATCTGCAACACTATATATTCGCAGCTAACTCATCGATGCAACGATTTCCCGACCAATTGTTTCATTTGATCGATATATCTGAATGGAGCTGTTCCACGTCTTCTAATGCCTTTTATTTCACTTTGTATAATCAGCGGGGGGTTTTTTTTTGTAAGGCTCTCATTTCTTAAGATACGATCGACATATCTAAAAATCTTTTATTGAACTCCTTCAACATAGTATTCGTCATTAATAATAACGAGATGAAATAAAATAAGATAAACCGCAATTAGAAACTATATTCGATCCGCTGATACTACGTTAGAACAATAAGAACACGCAATATAACACAACCAACCACGATAACGTTGCGGACTTCACAATCGTGGAATCAAGGTGAAATTTATGTAGGTCCCTACCGGTTGCGGCGTCAGTGGAAATGAGGTAGCGGATCCGATTACTCGATCGGACGTGACTGCGAGAAGTATGTTAAACTACAATATACAGTTAATATCTAAAGCTATGGTTTCTTAGGAGTACGGGGTGCCGTTTTCACACGGCGGTAATAATACGTTGAATGACGCCACGAGAACGTTCACAATGGAAACGAAGGATGGTGTTTTCTTAAGAAGCGGCAACTGTTACCGTTGTAAAAAAACAGACGGTGAAATCGCGGCAACGTTGCTTTTAAAGCGGTGGCGATGAGCAGTGTTATCAACGTTTTATACGGTGATATAAATCGGTAAATATTAAATAATGAAAAAATAGAATAGATGATAAATTAGTGTAAAAATTAATAAAACAAGTATAGTAATGTGAAACACAGTTTATTATAAATAAAGAAAAAACAATAGACGATACAATTAGTGTAAAAATTAATAAAACCGGTATATATATATATATATATATATATATATATCAGTAATGAAAAAATAGAATAGATGAAACTTAATACATCCGCGTCTACAGTTTAAAAAACAAAACTAAATATATGAATAAAGCTAAGTGTAAATCGTCAATTTTTTAAAAAAAACTTTACAAGATTCAAAAAATGAGCAGTATTTACACAATTGAAGAATTTCTAACTTTTGCTTCATCGTTGACGTCATTCAACGTAATATTACGTACGCTAAAAAAAACGGCATCGTATTCTTAAGAAGAAACCACAGCTTAAGAAACTGTTTTATCGTGGTTATATTTCGAACGCGAAAAGCATCGTTAAAAAGGTTAAAAATACACTACTATTCAAAAGATAATTCCAAAAGAGCCCTCGGTTAAACAAGAGGATCTCTTGCTTAAAGATTTCGTATTTGTCAGATTAAAACGTGTTCGTATAACTGTAGTCATTTCGGTCATGTTAGAGATCGATCGTCGGAAGTGGATTTCACGAGGTATGTAAGATTGAAGAGGATATCGAACGTCAGATTTAGAGAGTCCTGCCACGAATACAAAAATAGAGATGGATTTCTGTCTGAACTTCTATTAACGTGAAATATCGAACTTTTTACGGCTTTTTCTTCTTGGATGCGCGAAAATGATGCAATTTCATCGAGACCGGATAAAATAAATTCATAATCCAAAACAGTACGCTTCCGGATATTTTGTTTTCAATCACTACGTCCGCTATATGGTACGCGAAATTTTAATTCTAGCGAAATTTTGCTGTTTTCTACTTGACGAGAAATGTCTGAATTTTAAAGAATACACGGAAAAGTATCTACAGTTTACCTAGGCAGCAGTACTGTATAATAAACACCACTTTAAAATTTATTATCAAAATTTTATAATGTATGAAAGGGTTAAGGCTGTCTTTGCAATTGTACTACGACGACTTTAAATTTCTTCGCTGCATATATCGGTGATAAGTGTGTTCCGAGATATATACAGGGTGGGCCATTTATCACGAAAGTGAAAATGCGGAGCTATATTTACGACCCCTCGCCAGAACAGTTGCAATGATTAGTCTTAATGGCGCATATTGTCACAGGTGGCGATGTTAATTCAGTTTGTTCGGAGATCAAGCGCGATGCTATTATCGAGCAAAGAGAATTTTTTCTTGTTATTGTCAATTCGTGTTACGCGCATGTTCGCGAGCTTTCCGAAGAAGCTTTTCCAAATGTAAAGTCACCCGTGTGTGCTCTATATAGTACAAACGGTGAATCGATAAATCTCGTCAAACAAGTAGCGCAATCGACAAAGAGAATCTACAGCGGATAAGGAAATGAACGCAGGGTCGAACCTTCTTCGAAGAGTAACATTGTGCCGAGATGTTCGAGGAGGTCACTTTCACCACTTATTGTCGATGTTGCGTTTTTAAATAATGTTCGGTGGGTTTTTTTCACTCGCGTTTTAAATGACTCGCCCTGCATACTCTTCGTAATCCTCCTCTACGTTGTACAGTTCTATCATATCTATATCGAAAATCGTTTTTGTCGTTAAATTTTATGGGGGAAATTATACTCACCGCATTTTCATCTAGTCAACCGGGAGGCCAGCCTAATTGACGACGTCCGAGCACGTGAATATGTAAATGATAAACCGACTGGCAACCGTCGCGTCCATTATTGATGACGACGCGAAATCCGTTTTCGAGTTTTTGATCAGCAGCGACATTTTTCGCGACAAGCAATAAATGACCGAGTAACTTGAACGAAGAAAAAGAAAGATCAAACACGCGGATTTAAATATACTCGACAAATTTAAAACCAGAGCAGCGTTTATTCTAAAATATATAAATAAATAAGTGAAGAGTTAAATTTTCTCGTATAAAGTCGATTAATGTTAAAATCTTTTTTAAATTCGAAAACTAACGACTTTATATTTAATCTAAACAAACAAACGAAACAAAACAACGGCATATTTGCATATAAAAAATCAATTGAAAAATTAGTTTAACTAACATTTATTTTCTTGCGAAAAACACAAATTTTTCCGGCATTTACTATCAAGTGATTAACATTTTTTTTTTAAAAAAAATCATAATTTTTAAATTAAAAATAATTACTTCAAAAATATGTGACGGTGAAACTATATTCCGTAAAATGTTATTCTTCTTGTCTGTTTTGTTATTAATTTATTTTTTGAATCGGTGAAATTGAATATATTAACATCAATATTTAAAATTCCATCAGTATACAACTTTTGCAGGTTCCAGAAAACAATATCGGAAAAAAAATAAATAAATAAAAAAACAAAATCGAATAAACAAATATATACGAGATGTTAATTAAATTTCGACAATTCAAAAAAATAAATTAATAACAGAACAGACAAGTAGAATAACATTTTACGGAATATAGTTTCACCGTCACCGTCATCGGATGTTTTTTAAGTAATTATTTTTAATTTATACTTGTAAAATTATGTTTTTGTTTTTTTTTTAAATTTGTTATCACTCGATAATGGCGTAAATGCTGAAAAACGTTGTGTTTTTCACCAAAAAAAAAAAATAAATAAATGTAATTTTTCAATTGATTTTTTTTTATTAAAAAAAATCACTACATTCCACATTATAAAAAATATTTACATACAGTAAAATTTATCTATACAGAAATACTCCTTATCGCGGTCAACTGTTATATAGTAGTGTATTTATCATCGTTATTTTACATTATTAAAATATATAACGAAAATTAACAGGAAAAATTACAAAACCTACCGATATACTTAAAAGTAATTCAATTCTAAAAATCTCCTGTTGTATATGGAGTCTGCCGTGTGTAAGAAGTTTAAATCCGGACAATAGTAAATTATTTTTCTTTAACACTTAATTCAAACGTCGTAACAATAATATGCGGTCTATGCTTCTCAACGCATGCACTCCTCACAGATACACTACACGCCTATACTAGTTTTGTTGTATAACTTTATAACTATTAATGTAATTCCCTTTCTATTATTAATCATGATTTTACTCTTTTATTTTTATAAGTGCGAATATTATAAAAAAAAAAAGGAATAATTGTGAATCTATATATTCATTTTGTTTTAAGTTTATTTTTTTTTTTTTTTCGTGAAAAATTGTACGTATTTATTTTATAAGATTAATTTTGTTTCGTACACTTGGTAGAGGACTACTACGCATACCATGTTTTCATTGTTTTTTTTTTTCAGATACAACTGCACTTTTCTATATAATTATAATTTTTCATTTTAGCACTCTCGTCCTCTGCCCCGAACAATATTACACCTAGTTATTAAGCAATAAACTTTGAAAAATAAAACGCAATCGACGATAGCGAATGAAATGATATAAAAATAAAAACAACCGCTAATATAAAATTTATACATTAACAATACAATGGCGAGTTATTTGGTTTGTATTGTATTATATATATATATATTGTCGAATGTTTTTATTTATTTATTGCATTTTTCTTTATATATATATATATATATATATATATATATATATATATATATATATATATAAAAATTTTATATTGCTGAATGTTGATTGAATTGTTTATCCACTATCAGATTATTTCAAAATACTGTTTTATCACTGATAATGTTCGTAAATTGTGTATCTAAGTAATTTTTCGTACTTGATATATTTTTTTTTTAAATTTGTGTATATTATTAAAATTTATATTTTTTATATTCACTTGATGATGGTTTAACATCCGAAAAGCTTTGTGATTTTTGAAAAGAAAAAAAAAACAAAGACGACTTGAACTCGTTTTTTGTTGTTAATTTTTTTTAAGAATTACAGCGAAAAACATTTTTCCGAATACTCGTATTAATACATTCGTAGTAAACCTGTAAATAAGACACACCCCCTATAATATAAAAAGCGTCAAATAACAGTTTTACTTCTAGAGTAATTTATCAACCGATTATAACGTTTACTGAATAATATTGAATACCGTTTTTAAACGGACAAGCGTTGATTTTGATTTTTTGGAACAACATAAATAAAAATTCGTCGATTTTACTAATTATTTCTATTCCCGTTGTAAAAATATATATATATATATTTTATAAAGTCCGAGATACCCGGATATGTGGCTTGATCGGTGCTTGACCTGGAAGGAACGCATCAAGATCAAAGTTAAAGAAATAAAATTCAAACTACGGAACATGTACTCTGGGCAAAACTTAAAATCGAAATTATTGCTGTACAGGGCAGTTATGAAGCCGATGTGGACATATGGCATATCACTCTGGGAAACAGCATCGAAATAGAATATCAAAATGGCGCAGAGTTCCCAATGAAAAATACGAAGAAAAATAATAGCCGGGGTGCACTCTGATATATACGAAACAATAATTTGCATCGAGACCAAAACGTACCAAATGTACGCGAAGTAGTTCGGGATCGCAGTAAAGGTTAACAGGCTAGAGGGTCACCCTAACTAGTTGGCGGTTGATTTATTAGATCGTGTCAATGAATGTCGCAGATTAAACTATCGCACACCTATAGATCTTCCAACCCCCCCGGTTTAAATGATTGGAAAGGTAGTTCGGAGTGTTATTGTCGAATGACATCTCCCATCCTGTCATAACTCACATCCCACATTGGCTACATCAGCCAGACTGTAATTTATATATATATAAAAAATCGGTAAAATTTTTCGATTTTTCAATATTTTGAAAGTAAACTTGTAGCAAGAAAATATTAGGAAAACTTTATTAAACCGAAATATTTTCGATCGCATTATATAAGGCGATATGTATAAATATAATTTTAAACTTTCATATTTAATCGTATGTTCATTATACACTTGGTAGAAATCGCGTCAAATTATTGCGAAACTAATGAAAGTAACTGAGATTAAATGGCGCAGTCGCTGAATGCTCAACTGCTCAAATCGACGTTCTAGGATTCGATCCCAACTGGCGATATAAAGATAATAAAGTTTTTTAACGTAACTCGTTAATCGGCTAGCTAACTTCGAGTTTATCAAAATTTAACACTTTTGTTAGACATATCACATTTGTTTAAAAATGACTTGTGACGAAAAAATTTTTCAGCGCAACTCAAACGTTTTCGAATTAATTGTTGATGTTTCCGAATTTACTTAATAAAAAACAAATCGAAAAAAAACCACCGTTATTTATCGTATATTAAATTTAAAATCACTAAATATACTTATTAAAAGCACCGCCAAAATTAACGTAGGATCCGATTCGCTTTTTTTTTATAAATTATACTTCTTTCAAACTTTAAAACGTTGATATCAATAATTGGTATCAAATGTTACCGATTGTTATGTATCGATGATGAATTGAATATTTTTTATTCGTAAAATTAATTGTAAAGAAATTTTATAATGAGATTGAAAATTATTATAATTAATTACAAAAATTTAAAAAGAATTTTAATTTTTCGACGTCTTTTATTTTATGTTTATGTGATCGTGTAGAGTAGTGATTTGTTTTGCGTGGTCTTTTACTAGTATCACGTTATATAAGATTTGACTTGGTTACTAAGTTAGGTTTCATATCAGATATTAAATTGATAAGAACAGATACTACACGTTGATCTTGCCCAACTGACTGAGATGCGATATTAGGAAAATCGAGTTTTTCGAATATGCTTGCAAAAGATAGCACCCTCCGGAATTTCAATCGTTAGCGCTTTTTTTTTTAGTCATTAAGTAGTTTTGCATTAAAAAAAAAATAAAATAAAATAAATAAATAAAAAATTCAATTCCGATGAAAAATTTTGTTGTTGCTCGTCGCGTTTATGCAAGTGTGATTTATGTTTTGGTTACATTAATTTATGTTTTGGACACATTGATTTATATTATATAAAATCAATTAAAAAAAAAAAATTACGGTTAAATTATTTAAAAATATTTAATTATAATTTTCAATTTAATTCATTATAAAATTTGTTTAAAATTAATTTTACAGATAAAAAATATTAAATTCATCATCGATAATAGCGCTCGGTAACGATTCTAAATTGTAGAATATTGGCATTAACGTTTGTTTACATTAAACATTAAAATTTGAAAGTATAATATATTTAAAAAAAAAAAAAAAAGATGGCAATTTAATGATATGCAGCGTTTTTAATAAGTATATTTCATCATTTTAAATTGAATAACTCATAAATAACGGGGTTTTTGTTTTGAAGTATCGCCGCTTTTAATTTATGTTTTGGACGCGTGCGTATAAACTGAATTGTTTCCAAAAAAATTACGTTAAAATTATTAATTTTTTTTTTAATTATAATAGTTTTAAATCTAATTCATTATAACATTTATTCATAAGTAATTTGAAAAAGTAAAAAAAATATTCAATTCATCATGGATACTCTAGCACTCCAATCGGTAAACATTCGATACCAATTCTAGAATATTGGCATTAACGTTAAACATTAACATTTGAAAGTATAATTTATTTATTTTTTTAAAATCGCGCTTTAAATAAGTATATTTAGTCATTTTAAATTGGACATTCCATAAAAAACGCGAGTTTTGTTTTGAAGTATCGCTGTTTTTAAACTTGTTTCGCATTTTTTCCCATGGAAATATGTCAATTCCAATGAAAAATTTTTTCGTCGCTAGTCGGTTTTTATGCAAATGTGATTTGTGTTTCAAAAATTAGAATCTCAACCTCCGCCTCCTCTAAATTAAGCTGGCGAACGCAGTAAAAATATCATACGCGTGCTTACCGGATATTGCTGTTTAGTGCGTATACCCATACTTTGTACGTAAAAATAACTTATAACGGACTTTTTAAAAAGTCTAAACTTTACGCCGTCCGAGTTAGTCGGTAAATATTTCATCGCGAACCTTTTCTCGTTATTATCGCATAAACAATCATTTTTGCTTGGTATATTGACACCTGTTATTTGAACTCGGCTGAAAATGTTTACTCAGTTTCTGTCGAAAATATTAAAACAGCTGATTTGTGCAGTTTCAATCATTATGTAAAGTCTGGAAAAAACGTTTAAAAATTTCTACATTTGCCTTTTTTTTTTCTTCGTTATTTAGAACTCATCTATTTTCAAGTGTCATTAGGCATTCGTCTAATTACACCCCGGTTTAAAACATTCGAATTAGATTACGTACAAATTACGGCAAAAATAAACTACCATAAAACGCGTGTACCTGTTCATCATTCTCGCCAGCTTCTGATAGCATAGGAATTTCTTTTCGCGGTACAACTAAAAAATGAACCGGTGCTTGAGGGTCGATATCATTAAACGCAACACACTGAAATAAATATATCGTTATATATATATATAGATATATCAAAAATTTAATGGATGTACATATCATTCGTTATGAAGGATATAGTAAAATGAATAGATGTATAATTATGGTTAAATGTAGGTGAATAATAATAATAATGACCTAATACACGATGCATTAGTAATTCGATTTATGTGAAAATGCTTTAAGTATGCATATTTCTTCTTGTTGTTTTCTCGATAGTAATATACGGCATACTAATTACGTAAGAACACTCTTTTAAGACGTAATGAATAATAGATATTATTATTTTGTTGATTACTATAAGCAATTTACAAATATATCAAAGAACAGTCGGGAGGGGATGCACAACAGAAACACGCTATCGGTTAATGCAGCTGTCATACTAAGGTTTTTTTTTAGATTATACAAAAGTATCCGACATGATGGAGTGGTATGTATTAAGAGAGTTTAAAATACTCGAACATCTAATAACTTTAATAAGGAACCGGTATGAAAGAAATACTGTTTATATTAAAATAGAAAGACAACTTCCCGAAAGTTTTCAAACAGCCAAGGGAGAGTACGACAAGGGTGTGTACCATCGTCTGTACAACGTATAATATATGCAGCGAATGGATTATGCGACAGATAACTGAAGACTGGAATGGCATGTAATTTTACCATATGCGGATGATACGGTGATTTTAACGACAAACGAGCTAGAACTGACAACAATTCCGGGGAAAAAATAATGGACTTTGATTTCTGATAGGAAAAAATTATTTCAGATTTAACTCCGGTGTTAGAATTCAAACGAAAGAAGGCTTATGTAAGTCCCAAATATTCTCAGTCAAATGGGATGGTAGAGAAAGCAGTGCAGGCTGCTAAATTATTAATTAAAAAATCGTTTGAGGATAAATCCGATTTAAATCTTAAACTTCTAGAATATCGTAATACTCCTATTCAGAGTTTAAAATTATCACCAGCACTGTTAATGTTTAATCGAAGATTACTGACTAAATTACCTATTCATAATAAATTACTAAATCCTGAGATATTTAAAGTAAAGAATGAAATTGAAGCACAAGCAGTCGAAATATTATAACAGAAATGTGCTATAACTTTAAATCCTTTAAAACCTGGAGATAATGTAATGTATTTCAATCATTCCACCAAAAAGTGGCAACCAGGATTAATCGTCAATTTGGCTGATCAGCCTCGCTCGTATTTTGTTAAAAATGTATATATCATTAAGAGTAATCGTATACATTTAAGGAAATCATTTTTAGATTATAATAAATCAACTACGGGTACGTTTGATATAGAACTTCCTGTCGAAGATGTATCTAGCGGTAATAATACTATTGATGTATTTAATAATAACACAAATATTGTAAATAGTAATAATAGTAAAATCTCTACTAGAAGTGGAAGAATAGTTCGCCGTCCACAATATCTAAACGATTATATTTAAAAGGGGGAGATGTTATATTAGATTAAGATATATTTAATATTGTACTATCGATATGTGTAATTCGGTAACATGGAGACACTGTATCTCGTTGATGGGATAACGGATTTTTATATTTAGATAGTTTTTAAGACATGCACGTGTTTCTTGTTATTTTAGTACTAAGAATTAAAAATACATTTTTATAATATTAATAACGTAACAGCTTATACAATTTTTTGATGTTAAGAACGAGGAATACTTACAATTAAATAACTGCCAAAAAAAAAATATATATATATATATACTAAGTTCAACATGATTAACGTGAATATTTTAAAAATTCATCACTTTTGACAACCTATTTTCTAATAAATAACACAGAAACATAATATGATCAACTGAACAGAGGCATATAATTAAAAAGATTAAAAAAAAAAAAAAACACTAATATTTATACAAATTACAAATACGTATAAATTAATCGTGCACCGCAACAAAAGCAATTAAAGCAAACATAAAACATTTAAACAAATATGTATAATACAGGGAAAGATAATTCAAAAATTCTGGTAAAAGCAAAAGAAAACAAAAACAATACAAAAACAGGCAACCCGTTTTTAAGGTAGCAGCAGTAGGATAAACCTGTATGTTGTAATACAATAAAAATTATGAAAACAATAAATTATAATAATAATAGCGTTGTTTAAAAAAACAATTTAATCATTAAATGCAAATGTTTTATCTATAAATTAGATTATTCTTTAATCGCCTATATTTATTTCTATCGTACGTGAGTGTATTGCATTGTAATTAACAAAAAATATTCGAAATGTGTATATCGTGCAACAGACATTTTTCATACTACTCGTAATTTGTAATAAATTTTATATTTAACGATCTATACATATTACTTGTGCGTGTATACCTTCAGATATTAGACATCTGATTTGGCTCAACCGTAATTTGCTAATAAAACGTTGCATTCGAAACATTACAGGACAAGAGAATATGTAATCACTGGTCGAATAACGGCTTTACAGATTATTTACCGTATACATCGAGAAAATATTTACGATTTAATAACGGCTATATCGAAAGTTTTTCTTCGACTATAGCATAATTTACGCGATTTTCTGAAATTCAACAGACTTTTAATACCTAAGTAGCGAATATATTTTGACCATTTTATATGAAATTATCGTCTATTTCTAATTTATTATGTAATATTAGACGCCCGCAGGTGAAGAAAATCTTAAAGTAATATATAATCTACGTAATGTTCACGGTGCATTTTAAAAGCACACATTTTTTTTTACCTGGTCATCCTCGTATATGAAAGTACACGGTATTTCTTTGTTTAATATTTTACTGAAAATAGTATCACCCTTTGTCGGAACTGCTTGTTGTGCACGTTTAACTTCGTCAGACATATTGCTAAAATAACGATTCTTAAAATTCGCAAATCTATACGTATAAACTAAAACATTACGAGAAAAAGCATTAAACGCAGAAACGCAGTGAAATAAACGGAAAGTAGCCATTGAATTACATCGAAAAGCCCATAAATTGAGCAACGATTAGAGAGGAGAATAATTTTCTGTGAAAAGTAATGTTATTCGAAAAATATAATAAAACATTAATTTTCAACTGAATATTCCGAATTATTGTCTTTATAATTCTATAATATAAAATAAACGGTTTTAAATTTGATCGAAAATTTATGGTTCACACGTTCATCTTGTAAAACAATTAATAGACGCTATTGAAAACTTTATAAATAGTGAAACGAATTATCTGATGTCAGTTTTAATTAAGTAAATTCTTAGTATAAGAACGACTTTTTAAGATAACATCGATATCGTAACTTCTATTCGTATCGATATGGAATTGATGTGATTGTTGATTTTGAAAGCTACACATTTCACAGCTTTTTGTGTTTTATTTAAATTATGTGTTTCGGACTTTAATGATAGTTATAGTTTTGAAATATATTTATTTTTATTTTATATTCTTCATCTAGTCATAAACGATGTCAAAAATCAAATAGTGCGTATTATACTTTTTTAATAATAATTCATATAATTCGAAATCTATAGGTTAATTCAGTTTTGTTTTTAGATTTTGTAACATTATCGAAGGAAATATTATTACACGAACATCGAATAACGAATATATGTTTTACATTTTAATTCGTACTATTACAATAGCGATATAATATATAAAATATGCAATAAACCTGATTGATAAAATTAATTTCTCTTTAAAATTCATTTTTGCGCGAACATAATACGCATAGTTATTTACTATATATTTCGAGTAACATGAAATTATATCTCGATTTATTTAACTATTTTCTCTCATTAATAAGATGTACTGTACTTTCAGATTGCTAGTAGTATGAGTGAAACAAAATGGTAAAAACGTACCGTGTTGTAATGTACGGTATGAAAGGTGTTGGCAAAACGGCAATTCTTCAGCAAGTTATATACAGGAATTTTAACGAATCCGAGGTAAATATTCAACTTTTTTTTTTTTTTGTGCACTCCCGCAAATATATAAATATATAAAACTAATTTGAATTTATCGTAAGGTATAGGAATTAATGCCTGACGGTTAAACGAATTTTTTGGGGTAGTTGCTCATCGTGTAAAACAATCAAAATTTTTAACTTGTTCGTTTATAAGTTTTTTAACTTGTTCATTTATAAATTGTTATCCTATAATTTATTTTATCTTAATATTCGTACGGAAAACTAAGCATTCTATTCTAACCAATTACGGCGTATAAATGAAATATATTTTATTATCCGTATTATTTAACAATGTTAAAAATGCGATATTTGTAGAAAATGTGTCCGACTGTAGAAGATATATATTTAGCTACTGTTCAGACCGATCGAGGATCTCGAGAACATGTCAGGTTTTACGATACCAGCGGTATTGATCCAGCTTTATCTCCCATGTTACCAACTGGTGATCAGTGCCATATGATGCGAGCTTGTAATGAGCTAGCCAGACAGTACACTAATATAGTGGATGGTTTTATTTTAGTTTACGATACATCCAGACCCGATTCGTTAGACTGCTTGATAACAATGAAAAAAGAGATCGATAAAGTTCGAGAAAAAAAAGAGGTATCATGTACATTTTTATTTACCTTACAAAACTAAATTGCGTGTTTATTAAAAACTGATTTTGTATAAATCAGTTGCATTAAAATTATATATATATATATATATATATATATATATATATATATATATATATATATATATAAAGTGACAATACAAAGAACTGATACGTTTTTTAAATAAATCGTTTTTGTTCGCAATGCTTATATAATATTTATATAAGTTTTGCTTTATACGAATTTCAGGGTCTGTTCCTGATTTTAGGTCATCAAATAAATCATAAAATTAATCGCGAACCGTCGATTTTAAGAGAAACACCGTCGTCTAGAGCATTGCAGTGGGCGAACAAAGAAAAATTACAGCATTTTGAAGTAAATGCCTTGGATAGAAAAACCCTCTTACAACCGCTGATTTATATTGCTTCTCGATTAAGTTCCACTTCTAATAGAAGTTCATTTGTTCAGCTGAGTATAGTTAGAAAAACTATCAGAGGCGATTAGATATATATATATATATATATATATATATATATAATATATATGTGTGTGTATGTGTTATAATTCCGAAAATATCTTCATGTTTTTAAAATGCGGCCTACTAACATTTAATACATTTCGTTGGAGTAAATTTTTTGAAATGCGGCAATATTTAAACTGAAACTAAGTGGATTTAGACGCCCTTGCAATGTTTAATTTGTTATACATTCCTAAATCTATGTTGTAGAAATATTATTCGTACACGATTCTTGTGATTCCATTTTTTTCTATTTAACTTTCTGTTGTTTTTTATTTTGTAAAAATCTGTACCCTCGCTTTTTGTTCATATTTTCACCAATCATTGATAGTTGTTTTTTTGCACATTATATATACATATATATATATATATATATATATATATATATATATATATATATATATATATATATATATATATATATATATATATATATATGTATAAAAACACAAGTTTCATGTTAATGTCGGCTATTTTATACTGATATATTTATGTTTACATGAAATTTGAAAAAAAAAAGAACCTTTGTTATATAATTATGTTTGTAATGCATATATAGAAATCAGTTTAACATTAAAGTTAAACGAGATTTAAGACTAAACAAATAAAGTATTAATTTATTGTTGACGTTATAAAATATCGAATATTTTCATATATATATATATATGTATATACTTCCATCTGTAATCGACGAAGTTACGGATATAATAAACTTAAATGTTTAAATTTAGCAAAATAAATAAAACCACTTTTATATCGCAATATATTTATTTAATGAAATCAGTTTACAAGTTTTACTGGTTTGTAGTAAATGAAACTAGCTAGTGAACTGTTTATATTAAATAAATATATCGCGATACGCTATAAAAGTGTTTTTATTTTATTTTGTTAATTAAATATATTCATCACCTAGAAAACGTTCTAGAAATACTTTTAGATATGTTTAAATGTCGAACGGAAAATAGCATTTCGGTTATAACGTATTTTGACGATGATTTTTCGCGAATTAAGCGGTAATGTTTATTATATTTTGAAGAAATGTGTTTTTTTTTTTTTTAAATTTTCTGTTAAATATTATTTGTAAAAAGTTAAATTAGTTGTAATATATTCAATCGATTTTTCGCATAAGATTTAATTATTCGATATAATTGCGTTCCCTCGTACGGTTGTACACGAAACAGTTAGTTCAAATTTTAATGATAATTTTATATTTCTAGTTAGATTTTTTAAAAGTTATCTATTTTAATGCACGCGTAAATTAGACGAATATTTATATATTTATTAATACGTTGAAAATAACAACGATATTTTGTTTTTATTCACGTTATGTATAAACATCGAGAACTACGGTGAAAAACCGTTCTCAATTTTATTATTTTGCGACGTTTCGAAAACACTTGCGCAGTTTTCATTTTAATGTTTGAAAAAATTGACACGATTTACGTCGAAAGGAAAAAAATTGCAAACGAATATAAATGTTCTTTAGGTATAGTTTTTTCTGGCGATGTTTATGACGTCATTGATTTAATGATGTTAATGACGTCTGGTGTTTTCTTTATATTTTCGCAGGTTGTTGTTCTCATTGTCATACAAGACTATTTAGCGTTTCTTCACACCCGCTGTTGCATTACTATCGCCCATTTATTCGAGCATAATTTTTGGCTTCTTCATAATTAGTTCGCCTTCTAAAATCCAATTGCGATTCTTAATCGTATTATTTGTTACTTAATTTCGATTTTTATTTTCTCTTTATCGTGTAATAATATTTTTACTGTTCACGCTAGTTTGTTCGGATAATTGTTGTCGAGTTGATTTTATTCCTTTAATTATATATATATATATATATGTATATATATATATATATATATATATATACATATATATATATATATATATATATATATATATATATATATATATATATGGAATATTATATTTCCGGCGATTGTATCTTCTACACTCGAATAATCTAGTTCAAAGGTACTTAATTGTTATATTTAATATAAATTTGTACGTTATTTTATTATGTTCAGTTTACTTATTGCGCCGAACGAATCCGTTAATATAAGGATTTTTTTGTCGGATATTTACATTAGTTGTCGTAGGGTATTAGATACAAATTGATTTTTCGGTATTTTTTTGATATCTATTTTTCATAGTGTATATCATCGATTAAATTCAGATAAGTTATACACATACGTACCCCGGTAAAATTTGCGCCAGTCGATAGAATCTTTTTTTCTTTTTCGTTTAGTTAAATTGCAGCTGGCTCATGGTATAGCTATTTGACAATTTTAATATTTTATGCAGATGGCATGAATAACAGCCTACCCATCGGTAAGTGCTAAAAACAGTCATTAAAATTTATCTCACAGTCTACATCGGCTTGATTCTGTCAAGCCGCCGAACTTCTAGCGAATTATCAATCAACCGTCATGTTATTCGGGTGTACCTCTAGTCTATGAGCATAAGAACCAACTTCATTCTAAAGTCTTCGTGGTGATGATGTGGTGCTAACCATCCGGAGAATTTTATTCTGTAACCGCCGAATAATCGATTTTTTACGGAACAGCCCCATAATGGACAGCCGTAACACCAAACTGGTCTCGAAATGTTTGATTTTAAATTAATAATTTATTTTCGACCGACATTTCCGATGTTTAATAACCATGCTGGATCAATTCTGTTAGTGACGATTACTCGTGTTGATGTACTTTCATTGGTCTTGATCCTTCATAGGTTTAGCCACGACGAAACTTCGTTGACTGTTACTTGGATAGTATCTCTGACGGGGCATATGTCAGAACAGAAAATCGCAGTCAGCGAAAGTCGGTCTACCTCTACATCAGAGAGTTAGACGTAAAATATTCTGAGGACGCTTAAGACGCTAAAAAGTGCAAACAGCGCAGAAAGTGATTCCAATGTCGGTGGAAACAAATGAACGTATTCTCGGTAGGCGGTAATCTAATAAACTATATAGCTTGCGGTAATTTCAAATCGACTGTTAAACGGTGAGCTTAAAAAATTTAATTTAAATCGGCGAAGGATTAGTTCATTTAAAAGAATGCGAAGAAATTTAAAAGAATTCTGTTATAATCGCGAGGTAATTCGATGTCGCAAAACGAAGAAATATTATCCTTTCTCAATAATCGGATAACGAATGAACTTTGTGCGACAGACAATAGGAAAATGCGTAATTAATCGAAAACATAAATAATGCCATATCTTTCAAGCCGGTCGTGATTAGAATTTCCCTTCTTGGTTTGAAAGTTATCACGGATAATTTAACCTTTATGTATATCGAAATTACGTTAATACGTTCAATTCTCGTTTATTAGTACCGCACCTATTGACGATTCACGATACGCTTATATCTATCCACTGCTGCATGTAAGTTTCACCCCCCTTTTATTTCATCTATGGCGATCTTCATCTTTTTCTATCATCTTGTCGTCTTACGCTCGATCGATCGCGACGTCTGTATCCTTTCCTTAGCCGTTTCGTTATTCGTTTCGTCCACTTGTCATAATTTATTCTTGCTACACGTGGCTTGTCTAATTCCATTTCAGCTGCGCTGCACGTTTTACTACATCCGACAGTTTAATCTGCTGTTTTATCCGTGCATTGGCTTTCCTGTGTCTGACATATTAATTTCCATTTACGGCTAGTCTATTAACTATATATATATTTCTTCAATGTTCACGTTTCCGCTTCGTATAGTACGCTTTATTTTATTTTTTTTTTTAGCCAGTTGGGTATAATTCTCGAGCACCTTGTTCAACTTTCCAAAAGGCATCTACTAGAGATCGAGTGTTCGTCTTACTTCTGTTAGCGTTGCTAATCTCGGCGATAATTACATGACGACCCGAATGAAATTATTCAAATCGTCGGTTTTTAACATTTGACTTTGTTTCGACATGTTTCGATTACTTGGTGGAAACATTGTTGTAATTGAATAACAACCGAGATATCTCGTCAATATATATGTTCCAGAGGTTCGCTGAAATTCGTTGTAAGTCTGTTCGAACGTCTATCTAAATTCGTTATCATGTTATACTTATAATGAATATAATGTGCAGGTTGTGCTTTCGTTGTCGTCATCTGTAATTCTAGTCTGTTATTTTATTTCGATTATTCGTTTTTAAGGATTATGTCGAAATAATTGGAACAAGGGATATAGGATGCGTTTTTGATCTTTACAAACGAAGTCGTATAGTTCTTAGTTTAGTATGAAAGTACGTTTTATTATTATTATTATTACTATTATAATATATATATATATATAAATTTATTTAATAATGTTATCTGAAATAATTAACTGCGACATCGTAATTTCAGTTAATCGTTACCGAATCGTAACCTCCGCTTTATATCGTGTAACGGTTATCGAAGTACGTAATTTGAACGTTTGTATCGAAAATAAATTTGAACGATTATAATAATCGTTTCGGAAAAAATGTATATTGCGATCTGATAGACAATAGGTTTTATTTATTTCAAATAATTGTATAAATCTTAATAAATCTCGATAATATGATGTTTATCTTCTTCTTTCATTAATAAGCCGTCTCTGAAAAGTTCTGCGGTTGTTGTGACGAAACAAGTTTTTTGTACAACTTTAATTTTTTGTTTGTACGCTCGTCTATCCATAGAATTTTCAACATCGATATAACATCATCTGAAAAGTATTTTTACCTTTTTAGACATGACTTTCCACACACGATTACGTAATAGCATCCAGGTGGTAGTTTCATCGGATTTAGTGTGTTTCGCTTTATCTATTCTATTTTTTTTATTTCTGGACAGTGGCCTCCTTCAATTGTCATTTATGTGACCGTTTTCAAATATATGGGATGGTATGTTTGTTTTTTTACAATTAATGATATTTTATGGCGTGGTATTCTCGTTAATTAACATCTATATCTGGTTCAATTCACGTTCGTATCTAAATAGAATTTTTTCCTGCTTTTCACTACTTTATTCATTAATATCCGAAAAATTTCTAACTAGCATTCATCCGCGCGAATATTACTATATCGCCCTGTGGTTGTTCGTAAGTTCATAACTAGCGTCCCATCATCCGATAAATGGGGGCGGCTTCTTCGTTAAAAGACTTAATTAATTGAACCGTCCCCATCGTAATTCGTCGTGAAGGACGGTAGTCTTTATATAGGAGGGCGGGATGAAGGATAAAAGTGCCTCGGTGAGAAGACTATGTGAGACAGTCAATTATGACATTGTCGCACGAACACGCATGAGTCGAAGTTCCCCGTAGAAATTGTTTTTTTTTTTTTTCAATCTTCTAAAAGATTAGCAAAATATGTATTCGTCGGATTCTTTAATTAAATCTCATTCGTTATTGATCGTCGAATGAATACAAACGGTTGAAAAACGTAGAATAGGCTGTTGTATGGAAATAATTCCAGTTTACGTTTTGCTTCTGCTTCTATCTGTTAATTTTTTCTTCCTTTTAGGATGAATTCCAGTGACGTGTCTCTTCCTTCTGGCCATATTTGCGAAGTATTTAAATTGTGATACCAACGGGAGATTCCGATAGTTAGAAAAGTTGATCCAGATGATGGTGAAAAACGAAATGAGTGTGGAGAACGAATGCTTCAATTCTGTGTGCAGAAAAACAAATGATTGTGGCAAACACATGGTTTGAATAGACGCCTATAGACGTGGCAATCGTGTGATCGGGGTCGTCACAGGAAATCGGATCGATTACATTATCATCGGGAAACGATGGAAATCGGCGATACACGTGGCGAAAACCTAATCATCAATTGCTGTGTGCAAAAATAAGAATAAACGCCTGAAGCGGAAACCTAAAATTATGTGTACCTAAAATGTAGAACTGGCGGCTAAAAGAGCAGATTTGCAGTTATCCGTCACTGTGTCCGATTCAGACGGAAGTGAAAATGGGGAAATGATCTAGAACAAGGTCGAAATACTACGAAAGTAGAAAAGAAATAGAACATCAGAAACGAAACCGAGGAAGAAAAAGCACCCGATAGAATATTTAGATTTCATAGAAGAAAGACGCGACATAAAAAAAAAAAAAAAAAAAAAAGATTAACAATTCCAGCAGAATACTACTGAAACTTGAATCGATTAATACAGGAAAGCTGTAGAGAAGACCGCAAATACAAGAAAACTGTCGAGAAATGCAAGCACGTGCAAAAATAAATAATTTGAAAATGCATAAAAAGATAAAGCGAAAGAGATTTTAAACCGAGACAAAATGAATTAAAAAGTCTAGCGTAAAGAATGCCACTTGATAACAGTAAAATTGAAGCCAGGGAAAAGCAGGAACCTGGCATTCTACTTGATGAAGTAAGGGCTGCCATCAAAAAACCTATAGTAAGAGAAAACATATGGACATAATATGGTATTGAAGCAGAATTCTGGAAGGAGCTGGGAGAAACTGCAATTGTAATTCTACGAACAATTTGTAATAAGATATGGGAAGACAGGAAACGGCCAAAAGATTGGTGAAGGTCAATACCGGTTCCTATCCACAAGAAAGGCGATGCCAAAAAATGTAGTAATTATCGTACAGTGGTATTAATTCCTAATGCAAGTAATACTAAAAATACTCGATGATAGATTACTCGCTATCTTGAGAAAATAAATCCCTCACGAGCAAACGGGCTTTGTTGCCGGAAGAGGAACAGTACGAGAGATATTTAATCGAAAACAGATATTAGAAAATTGTAGAGAATTTATTTTGTTTCGTCGATTATAGTAAAGCTTTCGACTGTGTAAATTGGAAAGAACTGTTTTAAAATATTAAGAACAATGGGTGTACGACATCACTTAATTATATGAAAAGAGCAATATGGTCACACTTTGCCCCAGAGAGAGAGAGAGAGGCGTTAGACAGAGCTGCATCATATTAACAAAAAAAAAAAAAAAAAAAAAAAAAATTATTTAACATCTATACGGAGTATGTAATGAGAATCGCATTTAGAAAACTGGAACGCTGGTGTTACTATAGGCGGACGTAAAATGTCAAACCTGTGAGATATGCTGAGCTGTGAGACTACCTTGCTAGCAACATCAGCGACTGAAAGGGTCAAAATCCAGTGAGAAGTACGGGTTACACATAAATATGAAAAAAAAAATAATAATAATAATAATAATGATAGTGAACGGATCAGGCGAACGAAACAATAACGACTTTCTCGAAAAGTTTGAAGTGGTACATATACACAGTTGGGTTCAATAATCGAGTCAGAAGGAGGCTCATCGAAGGAAATAAAGCGACGAATATTGGAATACCGTTGTGCGATTGAAACCGATCTTATACAGTACGGAAATAGACACGAGGAGAAAAAACTAATGCTGCCCGAATAGACGAAATAAGGGAACGAAACAGGCTCAGTGCGATTTGTGAGAAATGAGTCCGTACTGTTTGGACATCGTCGCAATAGATGGAGATAACAGCGTAGAAAAGTATCGTTCGTGTCGAACAAAAGAGGAACGACCACCATTAGGATGGGTAGATACCGTATAATAGATTGACTGGGCACAATAAAAAGAGCCATATTGGTGGCGCAGGACACATATGTCACGGGTCAAAACAGTCATATTGACTAGGACAACGAAGAAGAAGAGTTTAATTTTTCTTTCCTCATTGTCTCGTTCCGTCGACATATTTTTTTTTTTTTTTTTTTTTTAAATTATTTTATTTGAAAATTTGACAGTCCCATAAGTACTTACATCTGCATAATTTTACGTGTTATTCGTAACTGACCTTTCGTTTTATTTATTATAAGAGATAACAACGAGCGATACGATTAAAAAGAAAAAATAAATCAAAATAAATTCGTGGCATTTTCTAAAATTCGATATTCGATTTTATTTTTTCCGATACATTCGGTTTAAAATTAAAGAAATAATTCGTTAAATGATGATAAAAGTGAACGAAAAAAAAAATGTTTAATATAAATTACGATTAAAAAGTTATTTATGTGCGTTAATTATACGTGTTGTTTTTCACGCTCGATTATTTCATCGCGAAGAAAATAATTTATAATTATTGGAAAATTGGTCAATTCGATTGCGATATGTATATAAAGCGCGATTATTTTTCTGTTTAAACTTTATTATCGTTAATTTTTATTATCATTAATTTTTGTTATCGTTAAAAAAAAAAAGCAACTTTTTAAACATACGAGTTATTTGTATGCGTACTTTTTCTCGGATGCCAAAGACCATTTTTTATTAGTTTACTGACAAATATAAAATGGTCTCGTGTTTTCGCGCTTTTTGTTTCATTCGTTATTACTTTGATGTTATACCAAAATATATTTAATTTTTAAAATTACGTAACGTCTAAAAAATTTTATTAAACTCGCAGATTTTATTATATTCGCGTCTGTATTATGATGACGAAAAAACTTAACACATGATTTTATATGTATAATGCTGAATATATAGTGATTTTATGAATTATAAGCAAAACAAATCATAACACAGTTTAATTACTATAAAAGTTTTTTATTGCAAAGCTTTTCGACAGTTACGCCATTCTCAAGCATACACAATAAATTTCATAAGTTTAGATTGTGGAATGTAGTGATTTTATTTTTCGCATAATTAAATAAATTTAGTGATTTCAACTATTTTTAGTAATCAAGTATACACAATAAATATTACATATAAATATATATGTAATATTTATTCTGTATGCTCGAAAAGCTTTGCAATAAAAAAGTTTTATAGTGATTAAACTGTGTTATGATTTTGTTTTGCTTATATATAGGCCTGTACCATAGGTCGCTTTGGCCATTTATAGGATGATTTTCTTATTTTAAACTATTAAAGTTGGGTTACTATATTTATATTTCTATACTATTCTGGGCTATGAACTTATATATGATTTTGACTGGTTCTGCATTGTTTAGGTCACTTACTATTGATTCTACATTTAAAGGAAGTGTGTATTTGTATTTTAATAATTCCCGTATCATATTATTTCGATTTTGTTTGTATTTCTCGCATTTCCATATGATATGGTTGATATCCTCGTGACATTTATCGCATAAACTATTTTGGATTATATTCAGGCTAGATGTGCCGGTGTTTTATTATGTTCTATTCTTAATCGGATAATTGTTGGTAAAAAGTGTTTACTATATTGTAATGAGTTATTCCAAAACCGTATGGGGTTTTATTTTTATTTGAATTTTATGATATTGTTTCCCTATTTCTTTTTTTGTTGATTATATTCTTCTTGCATTTGTTGATATTTCATTATTTTTATTTGCGGGATATATTCGGTATATATTAGTATTATCGTTTTTAACATTCGTTTCCGATTTTGCCGCGTTATCTACTATTTCATTCCCATATATACCGCAGTGTATCCACATCGGTGTAATTGTTGAATCGTTTTTCTGTATCTTTCCATGTAAGGTTTTTATTTTAGCGATAATATTGTTTTATTGTAATAGTAATCAGTGACTGTATTGCAGCTATGGAGTCTGTCATTACTAAAAATTTTCTTCGTTTTTTATTTTTAACATACTCAAGTGCTTCGTATATAGCATATATTTCAGTGCTTGTAGATGAGCCAGCGTATTTTATTCTGTATGTTCGTATCAGATCTGTATTTTCATGATATATTGATATCGGTTTCTATTAATGTCTATAGATCCGTCAGTATATATTCGTTCATGATTAAGTTAGTGATTAATATACGTTGTAATATTTTATTTTGCATATTAATATCAGTTTGTTTAGAGAATAGATTTATTGTATTGTAATATTGGAGTGGTTGTATATAGTATTCATATTTAATTGTATATATTTTGTAATTTATAGTTTTGGATTGGTTGTATATTGTATAGCTTTCTAGCACTCACTACTAGAGGTGGTAAAGTTTTACATTGCCAGTAGGGTTTTCTGATCAAAGGTTCTAATTGTTTTATTTGTTTATTTATTATATGTTGTCTATTTCCTTTTATTTTTAACATATATTTATTTGTAATATATTGTTGTTGTATTAAAATACTTGGTTCGGCACATTCTGCTCTAATATTATTAACTGGGCTTGAATTCATTGCTCCTATGCAAAGACGTAGTACTTTATTATATGCTGTCTGGGGATATACATATATATATATATATATATATATATATATATATATATATATATATATGTATATATGTATGTATGTAGATGTGTGTGTATACAGTATATTTAATGTAAACGTTATTGTATAACTAAAAAAGTTACGTGCATGAATTATGATCCAATTTTGCTTCTGATGGGTATAATATGCTTTTGGACGTATTGTCAAAAACAACATACAGATTTTCTACTTTCTTTCATTTGTAGCACCTTATTCATACATTTCACACCGGCTGAACTATATATATAAATATATATATATATATATATATATATATATATATATATATATATATATATATATATATATATATATGAAATCACGCCACCTTGTGTTCGACCTACCACGACTTTTTATTTAACTCACGATATTACACGTTTATCTATTTATTAAGATTAATCATTAAAAACCAATTAAAGTTCGGCACGATGAGAACTATATTAATTATTACATAAAATTTGTCAATATATACAAATACGATATTTATGCTATACTATCTCACCGAGCCAGTCTCGAACAATTCATGCAAAAAATAAATCTATCGTCTGGAAGGAAGATAGGAGGTCGAGAGGTACGGATGTCATAGATAAAAAACTTATACAGCAATGGGCAGGAAAATCGGCAATTGAACTAATACATTTAGCTAGGGACGGAAGGAAATATTCAAAAGTTGTAGCCAACCTTCATGGAGATGACATTCAAAGGAGAAGCTATTCTAATATGTGCCTAACTATTGTCGTAAAGTTATTATTACGATAAGATATATATGAATATTACCACCTGATGTTTATTATACGATAATAATAACGTGGAACAAAAAATGTGAATACGCAAAGTCGTCTAAAATATTTCGTCTTATAAATCTCGCATATTGTTCGCTGATTGTAAATAACTTTATTTACCACATTCGCTATCGGATTAGTTTACGAATACTATTTTTCATTTTGCTACTTTTTCTAAATATCTATATGTATAAAAATAATGAATTGCCATATGTTGTAAATACCATAACTGGAGAACAACTCAACCGACTGTGCTGATTTTTGTTTTTTTTTGTGTTTATAATCGTAAGGACGGTGTATATATAAAAAAAACTAAAGGGTTTTAGGGTGACTTTTTTGAATTTCGATTTTCGTAAAATTTCGTTAAAGACGATTTAATAGATATTAAAATGACAAGTTCGAAATAGAATACCGTTTTTTAAGTACGATCGATATGAGCTACGAATTTTTAAAAATTGCCCACTTGCCACCTTTGACAGGGCCTTGCGCACGACGTAAATATTTTTAAACGATTCCGCCGTTTTAAATAACACTTTCTATATAAGATCTATCGTATAAGGTGAAAAAACCGCGAAAAAAATTTCAAACGGAACCCGAAAATTTCGAAAGTCTTGCGATTTTTTCAAATTTCACTTTTTTTACAATAAATCGCGCGAACCATTCGAAATTGAGGAAAATAGTTTAAACGGAAGTTATTTGAAATACGCGTCTAACGATAGTATAGTCGTATTTTTACACTAAATACCCACTGAGAAAATTAAAAGGTTTAGTGATTTTTAAAATTCCTATGATAGATAGAAGGTTCGGGTTGATGTTAGATGAAAGTAGACGCGGAGATCTATCATTTATGTGATAACATAAATTTTACCAAAATTAGTAACGAGAAATCGCGAGTTTAAAATTTGATTTTAAAAAAGTCTGGGCGAATTTTGATGGGCCGATTCTACAATGCTTTAAGTATCGGGATGTGATATAGCTTGAACATACACTAGACGTTAGGTAATTTTCTATATATATCTATATCTATATATATATATATATATATATATATAATACGATTTAGCATTCCCTTACTCGGCGAACTTCGTATCGCCTCATCAGTATTTTTTTTTATCTAATTCAGCTAACAGATTGCTAGCTTTTACAGAAGAATATTAAAAATACCATGGGTAGATAGAGATAAAGTTACCAATAAGTAATGCGCAGGATGAAAAAGCAAAATCGATGACTATAGTAAAACGAAGTAAAATGGCGTACCTAGGTCATATAACAATGTCCAGGATACTTCCGAACAATAAGGCAGATTTTAGACCTGACAGATCATGCGTAGACGAAGTAGCCGCAATTATAAAAAATGGATTCCAGACATTTATTGATCTAATATCAGCATATAGTATAGCAAGAAAGATTACTACTAAACCGGTCTGAAATAAGTCCGTGCAAAAAAATCATCAAATTAATTAACCACACGATAGCAGAACGATATTTCCGAGCATTCTTGGGTGATCAAAGCAGCAGACGGAGAAGAACAAACAATGGATTACCTCAAGGCTCTATATTAGCCCCAATTTTATTTAACGTATACGTCCACGACATTCCAGTTACTAAATGTAAAAAATTTCAATATGCTGATGATACCTCGTTTTTCAAGATAAAAGTCGTGAAAACTACAACTCGATCCAGATAAATCGGAGATTGCAGGATTTCACTTAAATAATAGAATGGCAAATGCGAAAATTACGGTAAAGTTCGAAAAAAAACGTTAGAAAAATTTAAAAATGATACCATTATGCCAAGCCGAATCACAAAAGCTTTTTCAACTAATAACCCTCTATACGTATTAAGATTAAAGTTGTCGGTTATTCAGCCAGCCTAGCTACTTGGTATACAGGAGAATAATCAGCTCTAAATCCAAACCGTTCGTCTATAAACATTTTGTCGTTTTCAGAGTGTAGCTCTAATCGTTTTAAAATGACTTTTTCAATTATTTTATTAAGAGAGCTTAGCCGACTAATTGGCCGAATATTATTTGATATTAGTAATATCTTTATCGGGTTTGGGTATAATTAGTAACTCATTTTGAGCACACTATTCGCAATATTTGTCACAAATATCGCCTTACGAGGTAAGTGTTCGATCACTATTGCGCAGAAAGTTCATCATCGCCACAGAATGATTTGTTTTTTAACTTTGTAATGTATTAGGTGACTAACGGAGAAGTTGGAAGAAGCGGTTGAGACTTGAACATCCATATTAACCTTATAGTAATGAGTACGTGGACGGGTTATCAGAAAAGTGAGAAGCCAGTAGTTCAAGCTTGTCATTTAACCTATATATATATACCGGCTGATCTGTTAGCGGATTATTCATCAAGGACGGTAAAGATTGACTCGGTTTGAATAAGTTTTTACTAGTTTTCCAGCGGTTATCATTAGTCTGCGAGAGTGACGTTAAAAAAAGGGTTTCAATTGGAATTTTTCCACCAACAGATCAACAAATACGATGAAAGCTTGACTAGAAATAAATATTTCGGTCTAATATTTTTTTTTTTTTTTTTTTGTAAAATCGAGGGAATTTATATTTAATAGTTTGGCCTCTGTAATAATAATGTTTAAGCGACAGAATATTTCTTATATAAAAGGTAATACTAGAATTTGGTGAATAAAGTGCAACCCTAGGAATACTTAATATAGTAGCTGCGTCTAAAATTAATTTACTAAAATTTCTCGAAGAGCAGAATCGACACAGCATTACAAGTATCAATTTTATCGAACGAATTTATATTTTCATTAAGATACGTTTTGATTCCACAGTTAGCATCCGTATAGGTAAATATTCTCCGCGAAGATACTATTGCACTGTTCTTAATAACCGGCGTAATATAAGATACTATAGGATTATGATCTGAAGACAGCGATTAACATTTTTTACTAATACTAAATCAATTACGCTAGGTTTTTGATTAATATAATGAACTGTGGTAAATACGTAGGTGATAAAATACGGAAATTATACTTGTAAGACGCATTCGACGGAATAACGAACATTATTAATTATTAAAACAGTTCCACGCTATGTGTTTTTACAATTAGCCGAGTAAATTTATGAAATAAAATTTGTTAAATCGTCATCTAAAAATTTCATATTTATAGGATTACGATAAACGCATATTAACAAAAGTGCGATCAATCTGTATTTCAACATCTATATTGCGCAAAAAAAAAGATATTTTTTTGTATGTATAAAAGGCGATACATTGTGTTTAATCCTGTTACGTACGAGAATAGCTATCACTTCGCTACTGTTTTTGTCTAATCTACACGTTTGATAACCCGAAATTTTGGGATTTTATTGTTGACTTTAGTTTCGCATGTAGCAGCGATATCTACTTTATTCGCCGACAAAAGGTGAATAAATTCATTAATTTTTTGAGAGAGAAAAGAATTCGCATTCCAACCAACTATGGAAATATCATTAGTAGCATTATTTAGGGGGGAGGGGGGGCATTATATTTATTAGTTTCTATAAAAGTATTGCAATAGACTTTGAAAAACAATCATAATTCTAGTGAGACTATCGGCATTACTTGACGTGGACAACAAACATATCACGAATTTACCCCTATATTTAACAAACCGCTCTAATGTTAAAAACAAGCTAATAATATACAAAGCGTACATATTGCCGATATTATTATTATATTCCTGCCCAATTTAGTCTGGTGTTAGTAAATCCACCGTTAATAAATTGCAAACTGTTCAAAATAAACGCCCGCGCGTATCATACTCGATGCTCCATACTACATTAAGATAACAGACATGCATATAAACCAGCCTTCTATCTTTGACCTTGTACAGGAAAAAGCTAACAGATTCTATAGCAAATGCCTGACTAGCCAGTACCATAATATCGTACTACGTATTGGAAATTCAACTCACGACTCACTGACCCGGGGAAATAAAAAAAAAATATAAACACAAAAGGATTAAACCATTCGCCGCTTTAGCACCAGCTTGTCTAACTATGCAGGTCGTTATAAATTAGTCTCGTTTTTAAATTAATGTATCATTATTTCTCTCTCTTTATTTTACTTATTTATTTAGTTATATTAATACATACTATTAATATCTAAACCATAATTAATTTCTTTATCTTTCGGCTATTTTTTTTAGTTGTATTTTTCCCTGTAAAAATATATAGCATAATTTATAAACTAATGTATGACCTCGTTGTACGCTAACTTTAAGACGCGTAGTAGTAAGAGCGTTAACGCTGCTCGGTATGCGCATTTTTATTTACTCGTCTTTTCTGTAACTGTACAAATTATCATAAATATACTTTATTTGTATTTCTATTAAATCTGTTTAATGACACAGTGATAATTTTACTAATATTTAAACTCTTAAATAAATTAAACATTTCATTAAGCGAAGTGTATATATATATATATATATATATATATATTATTTATCTTATATTGTGATACTTTCCACACGTGTTATTGGTCACAATTAATTACTTTCCTTTTGAAGTATTTATCGATATGCTCGTTACT
Organism: Coronaproctus castanopsis; assembly: GCA_032883995.1. Lineage (NCBI taxonomy): Eukaryota > Metazoa > Arthropoda > Insecta > Hemiptera > Monophlebidae > Coronaproctus > Coronaproctus castanopsis. The sequence goes on along the minus strand of CM065054.1, from coordinate 99,944,346 downwards.
TGTATGTTAAGTCTATTTCCGTACGCGCGCGCGCATAACTATTTTTACTAGCTCTGCCCCTTTTACGAGTAGTATGCAGAATATGGGTATTAGCGTGAATCGGGAAAAAAAAGAAGTAAAAATGAAATAGATAAAGAAAAAGGTGTTGTCGATTGAACACAAAGGCAGACTGATGAATTCTATGGGGGTAAAAACAATAGTTCATTTATCTGGTTAGATTAAAACTGTAATTTTATCATAGGCTTCGGATTTCGTTCGTTGTGATAATTTTATTCCTAACCCTTTATACCTACCACCAATAAGATTTAACTAACGTATATCTATTTTTCTTCCGCTAATGAGATCGGACAATACGCTTTATCTAGCCGTTCTGAACAAAGGTTTGAAGAATTTTACATACATTGCGTCACCGTCCTCATGTCGAGAGTCGCCCTTTATTGGACGTTTATATATATATATATATATATATATATATATATATATATATATATATATATATATATATATATATGTATGTATGTGTATTATACAAATACAACATTATATTTATATATTATGTATATATATCATTTATGAAGGTCTTGCGCATGCGCCGTTTTTATTGATTTACAAACGGGCGATTATTGCTGCCTGTATACTAATTCGTTGCGACCCCTTTTATCCTTATTACGTTTTCTTTCTGTCTTCTCCTGTTAGCGCTAAACTTTATAAACGAGACATTTTTTTTTTTTCCTTTCGACTCTGGAAGTTGTACTTTTCTAGTCGCGGTATTGGATATTGTGTTCGTCGATAGTTTGGAGACCATCGATTGTTCGTAATAGTAACGTCATTGCAAAACGTATCGAGGTCATGTTGAAGAAAATTAATTTCAAAATAGCCTACGCTTCAGGTAAGATTGTGATTTATTAATAATAAGCGTTACTTTTAATAATATTATCATATTCAACAAATGTCTCTTCGAAACTAATACCAAATTATTCAACTTAAATTCCCTAATTACTTAGTTCGGCTTATTAAAAATTATTTAAGTAACCGAAATTTCATAATTAAAAATGATAATTCCTAGATGAAAAATGCATTAGCGTGAATTTCCCAGAGGAGCATACTGCGACCTTTCTTATTCCTTCTTTTTATTAATGACATTCCTAAAATTAAACATTTACAGATGGCATTATATACCGATGATACTGCTATATATTGCACATAAAACTAACTCGGGGTTTTAATAAATTAAATTCGTATTTTAATAAATGGAGAATCAAAATAAATTCCGACAAAACTCAATCTATTTTACGAAAAGAAGACCGCATTTCGTAAACCTGTGATAGTGAACAACAGATGTGTGGTTTGGAAAAGCGATATTAAATATTTAGGTGTAATACTGGATCGGAGTCTCACATTTACTAAACATGCTGAGAGATATGCCTGCAATAAGACTCGTGCGGCTCTGTTTATACCCGATATTTAATAATTACGTCAGCTTAATAAATTAATAATCTACAAAACTATAATCAGAACAATTATGCTTCATTTATATGGTTATATACTAGCCGTTCTAACTTAGCGAAGTGGCTACAAAATATGCGCTGCAGAATAATTCTAAATCTTCCAGTCTACGTAAAGATTGAACACATCGGCATTGAACTTACCATATATATAGGAGGTTGTCGAATAAAAAACAAAATTCTTTTTCGATAGCTGTGCCTGCAGTCAGTACTCATTTATAAACGATAATATAGGGGATTACACACGTACAAGTTTGCAACTAAAATATAAGCGCTACAAAAACGCAAAAGAATTAAACACACGCTATTATACAGCCGGGATTATTTTTTATTCGAAATTTATTTTTGTATATAATACATATAAAAATTATCGTTTATCCTACTAAAGTAAATATCTATAAATTTATATATAGGTGTAGCTTTATAATCAGTATGTTTTGTTAGTTTCTGTATTTTTACTTTAGTTAAATGAGCAACTGGGCATACTTTTTAAACTAGTATACGTAGTAAGAACTGTGTATGCGTTATATTATTTATTTGTTAACATATATTTTTTTTTTTTGTAAATACACTTTTTATCAATCAAAAAAAAAAAGTGTATTTAGACGAGGCTCGTTTTTAACATAATCAAAGAAAAAAAACACACACGAAAAAAAAACCGAAGTATATACGATTTAATGAAGGTAACGCTTTAAATGATTAAGCTTCTTAGTAGGTATAAAGTCTAAGTTTGGATATTTGAAAAAAAAACCCAACCAACAAACTATTAATAAGCCTTTCTTTATAATGAAACGACTTATTAGACGACATTTTTGGTTTCGTATAAAATTAAATAATTTAAATAATGAAAATACTATTTGTATTTAGTCCGCTAGTGTATAGGGTGACCCGGAGCAGATGGACGGTTTTGTTTTGTAAATCACGACGTTCTATAACGAATCGATCGTAACAGAGTTTCGAAAAGAACTCGAAGTTACTACGTGGTTTTTGTTTCCGGCGAGGATAAGAGCCTTACAAAATAAAGGAAGACCTGAAAACTCGCATTTCCGAAGAAATGTCAAAGCGACCTACGCTCGGGAAAGTCGTCGAAAATTTTGATAAAAAAAGACTGAATGAGTGCGTCGTTTTAAATGACGATCATCTGAACGATATTATATTACACGAATGATTATAATCTCTAGTTTTCATATTACACAAAAACGTATACACGATGGAAAGAAAACGTTTTAAATACCTAGACGTTGTTATAGTCGATAAAAAATTAACTTTTGACAAACACATTAATTATGAATAAAACTAGAGCAAGAATGTACTGTTACCTATTTTCGATAAAAGATCCGAACTAAATATTCGAAATGAATTAATTATATATAAGTCAATTATTGAACCACTACTAATCTACGGTTGTCCTGTAACTACGTGCCTAAAACTACATATCAAAAAATACAATACAGAATGACTGCTGCCGAATCATAAAGTACACGAAGATACAAATTAAGTCGTGGAATACTTCATAGTGAACATACTCGCGAGTAAATTTTTTCTTAAATGTGAAAGTGTCTCCCCCCCCCTGTCAAAGCAATATAATTACGAATCATTAGCTCTAAGATATAAAAATGTCATAAAAGTGTCGACGATAATATTACGTTAAAATAAGTATAAAATAATTTCATATCGATAACCGAATGTACGTGTGTTTCCTTTCCTTTATTCTTTTTCTGTAGATGGGTTTTTTTCTTGGTTTTTCCCAGCATAATAAATTAATATTTAATCTATAAATAAATGAAAATGTATCTTTTAATTATTGTATAAGAATTTTACATAAGGCCTATACGAGCAGCCGGTACCAATAATTTATATTGCGAAATAGTTTATAACTTTTATTTATATATGAATAAAACTTTTTCTTCTTCTTAAAATAAAATTTCTTATTCGAAAATTTCGGTCGAATTGAGTTTTCGAATTATTCGAAAGAAATCAAAAATAAAACCGTCCCTCTTCTCTGGGTCAACGCTATAGTTCCGCTGGCGGTTTGGAAGGCTGAATCAGGACTAAAAATGGTACGCGATAAAGAACGAATGAAAATAAAAGAACAAAGTAGGATCGAAGAAGCGTACGATAAAGGTGGTCAGAAAAATGGGAAATACCAATTGTTCGGTTTTTTTTCTTCGGCACGTAGTATAATTACGAAATTACTCGTAGCTTCTCCTACGTATTTATAATTTTTTTACAATTTTTGCACTTTAAACACTTGTCGAGGCTGTTGTACTTATTGAGCCTTAGCGATTATCGTAAAAAGGAAACATTGCACAAAACGAACAGAACGTGTTTCTGCTCGGCATAGGTTTTATACACCGCTATCTAGTTACGGATGTTTCGCCACGGCTCTGCGTTCAGTTTCGCACTTTCTTCTTTCTATTTTCTTCCAATATCGAATGAATATTTTTCTCCATGTAGAATGTGTGGTAATTTTCGCGCGTTTACAACGGCAATTATTACAATTATTTAAGCGGTCATTTCGAGAACCGTTGAATTTCTTAATCCGCTATATCTTGAACGGTTTTTTTTTTTACGAATTATCCACATTATTCTTCTAGACGGTTTTACTAATTACGTTTTCAATTTCCATATTTCTAATCCATAGAGCATGCACGTTTAACCATTCTATATCGCGTGTAGAAAAAAATCTGATCACCGAATTACGATTCTAGAAATTCTATGTGCGGATTTCACTTTCTTTTTTTTTTTTCTCCAAAATACCTGAACTGCGACACTCGTTAATAACAAGCGACTTTATTTCGTCTTCGCATTTATTTTCAATCTAATTGACCGTATCTGTACGTCGTGAATATTTCCCGCGCAATTAATACGGTATCGTTCGTGTATCGAATATGGTTTATTATTATCCGTTCGTTTACCTACGTCACACGTTGAAGAGCCTTTCGACTAAATTTTTTTTTCCCCGCACATATCGGCGAGAGTACACATCTCTCGCTCCGTTTCCAACTTTCAAGTATAATCAGTCGACTCGTTACTTGTCGGTTTATGCAGATTTATGATTAATTATTTAAAAAACAATAAAGCTGTGGGCGTTGACGGAATACCAGCAGAAGTCGTAAAAAATACTGGAAAAGTAGGCGTGCAGATGCTGCATTCTATATGTAACACCATATGGAAAACTACAGAATGGCCACATGAATGGTGTAATATATATTCCTCTATATAAGAAAGGAAAGAGAACTAAATGTGATAATTATCGAACCATTTCTCTATTGCCGCACGCTAGTAAAGTAATGTTACGAATTCTTAACAATCGTATCCGCGGAAAAATGAACGAACAAATTGCCAAAGAACAAGCTGGATTCGTTAAAAGACGAAGCACAGGGGAACAGATCCTAAATATGAGACAATTAATAGAGAAATCAAGTACACAACGTGCCTATAGTGCTGTGTTTCATTGATTATCGAAAGGCTTTCGATAATGTAATCTGGAGCAAACTCTGGGAAATATTGATGGAGATGGGTGCCTCAAAACACATTCTACATCCGATTCGAAAACTATATGAGCACAACCAAAATATCATAAAGCTAGAACTCGGTACACAGTCCGAAGAATTTACTGTATAAAGAAAGGTGTAAAACAAGGATGTGTACTTTCACCCATATTGTTTAATTTATACGGAGAACATATAATGAGAAAAGTTTTAGGAGGATTGGGATGAAGGCGTTTCTATCGTAGGACTCAAAGTTACATACGTTTTGCTGACGATATAGCATTGATAGCACCTAGTATGGAAAAAATGCAACGATTGTTGAAGAAATTAGAAGATATAAGTAAATGCTATATGGTCTACAAATAAATAATGGAAAAACGAAGTTAATGGTAATCGATCGGAAGAATACAATAAAGGAAAAAATATAAAACCATTCCTGGTTATGAAACGATAGAAAATTTCGTTTATTTGGGATCCTTGTCGGAAAGTAAAGACGGATCTAGAATTCAACTAGCACGGAGTGCGATGGTTAAACTAACACGGATATGGAAAGATTCCTCTGTTACGAAAAATACAAAAATTCAACTTGTACGCACTCTGGTTTTTTCAATATTTCTATATGGTTCAGTAAACGTGGACGATCAGAAAGTCCGAACAAACTCGCATAAATACTTTCGAAATATGGTGCTGGATCCTTCGAGTTTCGTGGATGGAAAAGCGTACTAATACGTCTATTTTGGAAGAAATTCGTCCAAACCGCAGATTAACAACGGAAGTTCTCGCACGTATTATGAGATTTTTTGGTCATATCATACGAAAACATGTCGACGGAAGAATGAATGGTGTGCGGCCAATAGGCAGAGTACCAATTAAATGGACAGATGCAGTGACTGCTGCAGCTCGGATGTCATTTTCAAAATGCGTTCATGATGCCGAAGATCGTTCAGGATGGAGGCAGAAAATAATGAAACTGTTACCTCGATACTCCTACGTGGGGTTACGACTAAATGATGATGATGTCAATATAGATTTCGTACGATTCTTAGATCTTTTTTCATCGGCGGCTGTCGCATTCCGTAGACACCTCATTAATGCAAAAAACGCTCTGTAAATTATACACCTATCGTCGATCGTAGTAATTCTGTACTAATGTATTCAGACAGACAATTGCTTCTCTAATAGCGAGACCATCTTTGAATTCAAACCTGGTCGCTTCCATTTTAATATGTACCGGCCGTAGGAATATAACGCTAAAATTAAGCGAACCATTAGAAACGAATGATTTTTAAAATCGTCGCTGTTAATTTTATACATACACTAATGAAGAAAAATAACGACAAAAAATAAATGAATAAAAAACAAAAGGTAAACGATGACGTTTGTCAGCCAAACTAGCGGACTGATTTTGGTTTTTTAATTTTCGGTTTCTTTAAACCTTTCAGAGTGGTACGTTATAAAATGTTGACAGATTATAAATTTTATAAATGTGCCTGTTTCTTATGTGAAATGTAGACAATTTTCGGTGTGTTTTGTATAAATCCTTTAAAAAAAAAAATTTAGACATTTCACGTCAACCGAAAATAATGGAAAATTTTATTAAAGTTTCATGAACCGTGTACATCGCGACTGAACGGGTTAATATAATTACGATAGCACCGTAAAAAGTAGTTTTATTTATATGCTTTCTGTGAAGAAAAATTATCGATAACGTGAAGATTTTCATTTAAACGAATAGTTGTGTCGAATTTGAACGATGTAGTAATTTTTGAAAAATACGTAAACAACGTAAAATTATAAACCGAACAAAATCGTAAGATCGTTTAATCGCTAAAAGGTTTTTTTTATCGCGTACAGTTTCGACAGTTATTCAAGCGCGCACAATAAATATTAAATACGAGAATTACCCGAAATATCTATATAACGACGATTTAAAATTTAATACACCATATTTCGATAGCCGGACGTAATTTCAATTTTAGTATTATTTACGACAGATTTTATTTATAGATTTCGAAAAATAATTCTTCATCAAAATCCATATATATATCTCCAAACCGGGTTCAGAAAGTAGTTAAAATCGCTTTTGTGTTATTTGTCACGTTCGCTATCCGGTTATTTTATAATAAAATCCGTTTTTTTTACTATTTTTTGTAATATTGTACGTCATATATATATATATATTTTTTTTTAAATATATTTTACATTTAAGTTTTTTACTTTTTTTAGTAATGGATTAGTAGCCGAAAAGCTTTGCCGGTTTTTTTTTTGTTTTAGCGATTAATTTTTTGGTTGTTTATTTATTAAAATGGTCGATGTTTTCGAAATCGTTAAACATTTTTCGAAACGATACAATCTAAAATTGAACACAAACAAAAAACTAAAATATACATTTTCAACATGAAATAACGTCGCAAAATGAATGTTTTGATAAAGTGTGGCATCGAGGCCTGGTTCACAAGTTGAGTTACTAGCGGGAAATTTTTGTCGCATATTTCTTATTTATCAAATCGACAATTTCAGGTTGCGCATGAAGAGGCGAGATCGTCATTCTACTATATACAAGCAGGTGTGCCACACGGTAGCGTGGACCTCTCCTGTACCTGTTATATATAAGAGATTTTCCTATTGATAACAAAACAACAACATTTGCAGATGATACTGCAGTCTTTTGGCTGTAAGTGATGGGCAATCTGATGCTACAAATAAATTGCAACATAGGCTCGATCGGATTAAAAAATGGACTACAAATTTGAAGATTAAACTAAATGAGCAGAAGTGTGTCCGTGTCTTATTTACGTTACGACATACTGATAATGTGTACCAATTGTATATATATATATTTGGAAAACCGATTCATTCCACAGGCTAACTCGGTAAAGTACGTAGGCGTGTATTGAGCTGGAAAGTTCACGTTAAAATGAAGGCTCAGCAGATAAAACACGTCAATTATATCGGTTAATAGGCAGACAATCGCGGTTAGATGTTTCCTGCAAGCTTCCGCTATACAATCAAATTATTAAACCTATTCGGACTTACGACGTTGCTGCGTGGCAGCCGAGTCGAATCGGGATTTAATACAACGCCGTCGGAACATCATCTTACGCGCGATAGTCGATGCTTATTGTTACCATAACGATGGCATTCATTCCGATCTCAATAGGATGTTCATTAATGATGTCATCAATTCGCCGAATTGCACAAAAGCAGCGGTTGGACACTTACGTCAATGCAGAAGCGAGACAACTGCTTCACATTAAACGTGAAATTAGACGACTTGTTCGTCGCCACCCCGTACATTTAGTCTTGTAATATGTAAATTTATGCATAACGCACGCGTAGCCGATACGTACTTCACACTCGTTTTGTACTTAGCGGTTAACTATTAAGTAATCATTAAGTTACAGCTGATAATTATTTAGCCAAATTAGTAATAAAAGGGCTGTATTAAAAAAAAATAATAATAATAATAATAAATAAATGTAAACGTAAGTCGATAAATCGATATAGTTAGGCGTTATTATCGATGACCAAATTCTACAATCGTATAAATACGGACCCAAATTATCGAAATGCGAACTCGTGCACCTACATTGCATATAATTAATGCCTTGAATGGTATAAAATAGTGTACAATAAATTAGTCAGATTTTCAGTGAGCAATACTATGATAATTATCGCGATTAAGATCATATATATATATATATATGTTTAAATTAGGCGAAGACGAAAAATGTAAAGCAGTGGAACTAGAATATCATGGTCCGTCCGCTCAAGGTTGGATATCCGGTAAAAATTGTTTGTATCCTCAACAAATAATTCTCGCTTTAGAAAACACGGTGATCGTGCAACAGATGCAAATATTAGGACATCACTGTTTCATACGTAAGATTATCTATTCTATAATTGTATCCACAACCGAGTATAGTTAGGAGAATACGTAATTCGTAACGTTACGATCCTAACGTTTAAATGAAAGAAAATACAATAATTTATGCGTCGAATATGCGCTTTAGCGGTTTATCTATCGGCCGGTGATAAGTTTTAACGCTAAAAAAAAATCTCCGACCAACTTAGCTATCCGAATTGATAAGTACTTATTGGTAACGTATACTTCATCTACGCAACAGCCAAGCATATCTTAGATCGATAAGACGCTGAATCGTACTCCGCCATTGTGGCCCACAAATGTATAACTTTTGTTCAGGTCCTTTATTAATTTGACCTGTTCTCTACTTTCGTCATTTTCCTATCTCCGATGTTACCTTCCTTTAATGTAGATATCTCAAACCGTGACTCTTGCTAATTAAAAAAAAAAAAAAAAAATTGAAATCTTCTTCTTCCCACGAACGTGCTATATACTGCCGCAAAAATGACTTCAGATTAAGACCGGATGGTTGGATGAATCGAAGAACACGATGAGTATTTTCTTGAATTCGGTAATTTATTCGAAGTCGTTGGCGGAGCTAATTTAGCGCTGCTCTTTGATGATATTGTTAACAACGCGGATGAAGTTGACGCTGAAGTCGGTAATTGCCGGTGATTGTTGTATGATCAAGTGCTGAACATCTGTCGACAATCTGTCAGTTCGACTAATGAAACTGTTGTTCGATTTAAATGCTATTGAATGGTCGACTCTACATGAATATTAAGAAAATATCGACAAAATTTCAAACTCGTTAGTCTTAAATCATTTTACTAAACTAGCGCTCGCAGCAGTAATGATCTAGAACAACGGATTCTTAAAGCTGTATTATTTATACTGTCGAGCAAGTGTTTTTTTTTTTTTTGGCATCTGCATTAGCAGTTTTGTAAATAAAACTAATTTAGCGATTATTATTATTATTCGTGTCCGAGTCGATTATAACTTAAACTTAACATCTATTAAATTTTCTCAGACCACTATTCCGCCAACTTTACAGCGTCCTCATCCGTGTGTGTCGATGACATTTCTTCATCGTGCATCTAACATCAGTCAATTCACATTCTAGTAGGTGTATCACGGTCTGTATCACGATGAATTTCTATAATAAAAGTTTTTCTTTCATCAATCGGGTTAGGTGATTTCTTCTCACAATGTCCAAATAATAATAATAATAATAATTAAAAAAAAAACGACTTAAATTCTTCTTTGCACGCGTACTACTTGGAATGATATGAATTACATTATCGTTTATTATTATCTAATAATATGAATGAATTGCGAATGAACTTTTACGAGCATCGTTGATTTCTATACAGCCGAACGAATTGATATCTGGATTGGAGCAGCCGAGTCGGGTGTAATAGATAAGGACGTCAGTAAACAACAATACAGGTACGTCGGTTTTATATCAATGAAAAGTAACGACGATACTCAATATAAATGTCGAGAATTGAAGACTATAACCATTCCGTACGCCGAACCGACCAAATATATTAAATTGATGTTACATCAAAATTATTCGAACTCGCTCAATATTTACGATCAAGTGAGTACTTGGTTTTGAATTATTCGAATTCGCTCGCAATATTAACCATCAAGTGAGTACTTATCGTCTTTTTACCGCATCGGCTAAGTAGACTTCTTCAAATCAATCAATATTACGAAATTGTAGTTTAATGAGATCGTGTTTATACGTATTTATAATCGATTTTCCAACTAATTTACTCTTAAGCCGCGTTCACACATTAACGCGACATATTATATATATATATATATATATATACATAAAAATGTTTTGCGTGTTCGTATTCTTTCTCTTGCACATGCGCACACATACGTAATTTCTTCGAAATCTTCGCTGCACATCGGATGTATGTGTGACGTAGATTTTTTTTTTTTTTTGTTTATAAACTTTTAATATCTAGAACTGACGAGACCTCATCATCAACTAGATTTGGTGAACGAAATTTATTTTAATAGGAGTCGACCCAACAGCCGAACATCTGGGTGGTCCTATTAATTATCTACACCGACTCTACTTGAAATCGGTGATGCGTTTTCTTCGCAATCTTCTGGTTTCTTCTTGTTCTAACAGCATCTTCGCTAACGGATTCCCATGAAAGTCCAGTTTCGAAAGATACCTTCGGACAGCGGACTTCATCTTCTACATATCCTATCCGGAGGTCCCTGTGCAACGTGTCGACACGTACCACGGAGCATCAGCTATCATACGCAAAATTCTATTTTGGCACTGCTGAATTTTTTATTTGTTGCTTTTGGAAGCACATCCCCATAGCTCGCAGCCGTAAAGCCGTATCGGTTTTAATATAAGCTTGTACAGCAATAGTTTGTTGTTAATTGATAGTTGAGACATGGGTCCACACCAGTATATTTCATTCTGATATTTAGTTCAGTTTTCTTAGCGGTAATGTGTGGCAACCATGTTAGTGTTTGATTTATATGAATTCCTAAATATTTCACACAAGGATTTTGTGGCAGTATCTTTTTACGCTTATTTTAATATGATATTTTCCACGATTAACTTTTTTATTTGTCAGATTTGACAACGAAAACATTTTAATCATCGCCACGTCGAGTTAATCATAGTGGACAGTGCACGAAGTTGAAAATTTATTAAGTGACTTTTTGAGAAAACGCCTTTAAGATTTACTTCTTTCCCTCAGATATTATAATTAGTGAAGAATTAGTATCGATCCATGGAAAACCGAAGCAATTTTCTTTACACACGGACGACCAAAAATAATTTGACGGTGTCGGGAAAACAGCATTAACTGGTCAGATCATCGGATATTTAGGTGTTTGACGACAAACTTAACTTCACCGAACATATTAACTAGATTAATACGAAGTTTCTTCTTGTAAGCCCATCTTCTGCCGGAGTTTGGTGATCATCTGACAATATATTTTTTTATCTCGTGCCGTATGAACCGCGGTGTAGCCGTGTCAGGCATATTAAACCAATCGTTAAGATTTTTCGTCCGTGACATTCGTCTGCGTCCTCGACATCTGCTACCTTTTATTTTGCCTTGTATTATGATCTGCAATGTGACGTATTTCCTGTTCCGAATTATGTGTCCAAAGTAGGCCGCTTTGCGTGTTTTTATTGTCGCCATGAATTCACATTTTTTTCTTCGTTTGTTTTAGTTTCATCGGATTCTACCCGAGATACTTTCAGAATCCGCCGATATAACCACATTTCGAAAGCATCTATTTTCTAGCGTCCAACTCTCTGCTCCGTACAACGATACCGCCAGCGCGTAACACTAGCACGCCATCTTGTTTCCTGCGTAATGTTTCTATTGCGCAGTAATCGTTTCATTTTCTGAGCCGTCTGACTTTAATTTCGTAATCGGCATTCCAATCATCCGTTAATATCCTAAATATTTAATTTTTGTTACTCTTTCAATTTCTTTACCTGCAATGGGCAGATGTAAATCCTGTATGTATTTTTTACTGATAACAGTAAATTTTTTGTTTTTTTAGTGTATTAATCGCGAGTCCCAGTTCTTTACTCGTTTGGTCTATTTTATTCAACGTGTATTGTAGATGCAGCACATTATCAGCAAAAATAACTGCATCATCCGCATATCTAATATTATTCATCCATTGGCCATTTATTTTTTATTCCCTTTTCTACATTATTCGGGGCATTTTCAAAAATTCTTTCCGAAGTTGAACAGTGTTGGCGATAAAATACAGCCTTTAACACCTTTACGTATTTTAATCTCTTTAATTGTCAACTGATTTGTTTCGGGCTGATTGATTCCAATGTAACTGTTTAATAATGTTAATATCTTTGCTATCATGTCCTATATCCTCTAATTGCTTTAACAAAATGTCACGTTTTATGTTGTCAAATGCCTTTTCATAATCAACGAAATAGACAAAAACGGCTTTTTGTTTGTCTAGGCATTTTTGAATAAGAACTTGAGCAGCCACCAATGCTTCGCGGTTTCCAAATCCATCTCTGAAACCAAACTGCATTTCCCCAAGCATCTGATTTATTTTACGCCATATACGAGCATCTATAATTTTCAAATTGAGCATATGACTCATTAAGCTTATGAGTCTATAATCGCTGCATTTTTTGGAAAATCATCTTTTTGGTAATGGTATGAAAATTGATGTCAACCAATCCTTAGGAATTTTTCCTGTATTGTATATATCTGATTAAATAATTTTAACAAAATATTGTTTCTATCTATATCAATAAGTTTAATTAATTCTGCGCTGATACCATCTGGCCTCGCAGCTTTGCCATTTTTTGACTGCTCCACTGCTTTTCTTAACTTACTTATCAATATTTCAGGACCATCTAGTTCTATTTCTGTTTCGGCTTTGTATTCCGTTCGGCTGTCGCTGTATAATTGCATGATATATGACTCCCATATCTCTGTTTGCCTTTTCCTATAATCACTTTATTGTGTTTATAATAGATCCATTTGTATTTGCTCAATAGAAAATAATTCCTTAATGCAAACAATAAACTTATTATTCATAAAACACCCTAATGCGTTCGGCATTATTTTTTTTTTTATGATTCACACAATCGAAAGCTTTCTGATAATCAGTAGCATATGCATACACGTCTTTTTGTTCACGTCACGACAGCGCTGTATGAGCGTATGAATCGCAAATAAAGTTTCACGAGGACTGATTCCATTTTTGAATCTGAATTGCGTGTTGCTTATTTGTTCTTCGCACCGTTTATGTATTCTTGTATGTACGATTCCCAGGAATATCTTTAAGGCGTGCACATCAGATCAAGCGCTAATCATCGCATTTAGAAGATTTTATCTACGTTGGTATCTCGGTGAAAGTTGATTTTAGCCAATCCCTCGAAATTATTCCTGCTATGTAAATTTTGTTGAACGCCCTAGTTATCACATTTATGCCTATCTTACTGCACTCAGAAAGTAATTTAAACATCTCCGCATATATTCCATCAGGATCAGTTGCTTTACCAATTATTTTTTTTACGTTTAATAGCATACAAGACTGCAGTCGAGATGTTCATCCGGTGGTTCTCCGATGGTCTATCATCATTAAATAACTGGTTGATACACATTTTCCAATTCATATAATTTTCCTGATAATCCAATTACCGCCTTTTCCATTATTATCAAGAAATATTCCTCTATCTTTTTTTTTTTGTATATATGCCGGATACTTTTTTTACATTTTTGGGGAAATTTAGTAAATCGTGTTTAGTTTGCAGTTCCTCAATCTCTTTTGCATTTCCTATTCCAATATCGTTCTTTGGCTTCCCTGTGCACGTTTCCTACAAAGTCCTAACCTTTTGCATTAATCTAGCTTTGACAATTCTTCTTTCCTCAATAAGATTCAAAATCTCGTTTGTCATCCATTTTTGTTTCTTGACCACATTTGGAGCACCTATGCGAGTTTTTTAGACATCAGCGATTATATTTTGGAGTCTGTCCCATGTAGGTTCTTGGTTCTCTTCAAATCGTTCATTCAATTTATTTTTTAATATTTCCGAAATGTTAAGTTTAAACGACGCATTTTTTAGTTTTGAAACGGCGACTTACATTTTTGATTGTTTTTAATCCGTTTGAAACCGCGGTGTATTGTCAATCTTCATGTAACAAGATTATGATCAGAGTCAATATACTGATTTTACCAATTTCCAGTTGTTCCTATGGAGCATTCCGCCAGTAGCCGCTGTTGATCCCCGACTGCTTATTCTACTGACGTCTTATTCGCAGCTAACCTACATATCTGTAGGTCGTTCCACTATCCGCCACCTGTGACACGCCCTGTTCGGTTTACAGCTACGGATCCCAGAAAGTACAAAAGTACCTCCGTGGAGGGGGAGAATACTTATACAGAATACTTATTCGAAAGCAAGTGAATATGATCAGTTTTTCTTAATTACACGCGGAAAAAAAATACTAATTAGATGAGATATAAATTGAAATGTACGCTTACGGTCACAGTTATAGTGATTTATTAAATTTGATACGTATATATCGTACATTGTTAACGAATAAATATATTTATCTATCTGCGTTATAATTTTTGGAACTTATAGAAATCGCTACAAATATCAGATAGTTAATGTCAGACTTTTTCGATTCTTAATTATTAAGGATCAGCCGCTAAAACACATCTGGACAAAATACGGTCATTTCAATAAAAAATTCTTAGGATAACGACCGATGTACTCTACTATGTTCGCAACAGTATAATTCGTAATGATCTGAATGTCACTATGGTGATGGCGGTACAACGAAATGTTTAATCTATTCAACGGAAAATAATCCATTAATATCGCGCATGTGTACCACTGGACTTCCTGACAATCCGTCCAAAAAACTTAGGAAAAAACAATGCGGAGATGCACTTAATAATAATAATGATGAAAAGAAAGTAGTCTAGTAGTAAAGTTGTGAGTGTAACAAGTAAGAATATATATAACCAAGCGGCTTCATACATTGACATGCGCCGTTACTCAATCAGAGAATAGAATAACCATCCATTTGGTTGATGATCTAAGAGTTGGTATGTAACAAAAAAAATTTACTATTTTTTGTGGTATAGATATTTTTACCATTTCGTCTTGCTGTACCAGTGGACTCCCTGTTAATCTGTCCAGAAGACTAAGGAATAAACAATGACGAGATGCACTTATAACTTAATAATAATTATGATAATAACAAAAAAGAAAAGAAAAGAAAAAGTAGGCCTACTAGTAAAGTTGTGTAACAAATCCTGTGCCCATTAAAAAAAAAAAAAAAAAAAAAAAAAGGTAAGAATGTATAACCAAGTGGCTTCATCTACTGGGATGTGTCTTTACTCAGTCAGTATACATTGGGTCGATGGCCTAAGAGTCTCGGTACGCAACAAAATTTAAAAAAAAAAAAGTTTTATACCGTGAAACGATGAGAATTCAAATTTATGAGAGCTATAAAAAAACTTTAATTTAAAATTTTCGTTGGCGCGATCTTTAATAATATATACATCGTACCGCGTTGATAACTTCGATTTAAATACATACATATATATATATATATATATATATATAATATAATTATTATTATTGCGCGACATTCTTCGATTTCAAGGTTGGAATTGTGGCGATACAAGTTATGGGGAAAGAATTACTGCAGGAGTCAACGAGTAGCGGAATAGACAATGTTTATCCGGACACGATGACTACTAGTGCCATCATGTTCGATGATCTAGCCTTCGAGATGTACGTCGATAAAGATATTGCTCGTTTATTGAAGATGTTACACGAGAGAAAAAGATCAGCCGTGAAAGGTAAAATATTTTTAAAATTTCGAACGAAAACAAAAAAAAAGAAAAAATAAATAAAATAATATACAATTTTGTATCGACAGATTTATTAATAAAACAAAATATAAACAAAGTTAATAGCTATAAAAATATTTATTTTTATTAATAAAACAAAATAAAAACAAAGTTAATCGCTATAAAAACATTTTTTTTTAATTAATAAAACAAAATAAAAACAAAGCTAATCCCTATAAAAATATGTTTTTTTAAATTAATAAAACAAAACAAAAATAAAGTTAATCGCTATAAAAACAGTTTTTTCTTTATTAATAAAACAAAATAAAAACAGTTTTTTCTTTATTAATAAAACAAAATAAAAACAGTTTTTTCTTTATTAATAAAACAAAATAAAAACAAAGTTAATCGCTATAAAAACATTTTTTTTAATCAATAAAACAAAATAAAAACAAAGCTAATCGCTATAAAAACAGTTTTTTTTTTAAATTAATAAAACAAAATAAAAACAAAGTTAATCGCTATAAAAATATTTTTTTTTTAAATTAATAAAACAAAATAAAAACAAAGCTAATCCCTATAAAAATATTTTTTTTATTAATAAAACAAAATAAAAACAAAGTTAATCGCTATAAAAACAGTTTTTTCTTTATTAATAAAACAAAATAAAAACAAAGCTAATCCCTATAAAAATATGTTTTTTTAAATTAATAAAACAAAAGAGAAACAAAGTTAATCGCTATAAAAACATTTTTTTTAATCAATAAAACAAAATAAAAACAAAGTTAATCGCTATAAAAACATTTTTTTAAATAAATAAAACAAAATAAAAACAAAGCTAATCGCTATAAAAACATTTATTTCTTTATTAATAAAACAAAATAAAAACAAAGTTAATCGCTATAAAAACATTTTTTTAAATCAATAAAACAAAATAAAAACAAAGCTAATCGATATAAAAACATTTTTTTTTTAAATTAATAAAACAAAATAAAAACAAAGCTAATCCCTATAAAAATATTTTTTTTTATTAATAAAACAAAATAAAATCAAAGTTAATCGCTATAAAAACAGTTTTTTCTTTATTAATAAAACAAAATGAAAACAAAGCTAATCCCTATAAAAATATGTTTTTTTAAATTAATAAAACAAAAGAGAAACAAAGTTAATCGCTATAAAAACATTTTTTTTAATCAATAAAACAAAATAAAAACAAAGTTAATCGCTATAAAAACAGGGTTTTTTTTATAAATGAAACAAAATAAGAACAAAGTTAATCGCTATAAAAACACTAAAACAAAATAAAAACAAAGTTGATGGCTATAAAAACATTTTTTTTTAAATTAATAAAACAAAACAAAAACAAAGTTAATCGCTATAAAAACAGTTTTTTCTTTATTAAAAAAACAAAATAAAAACAAAGTTAATCGCTATAAAAATATTTTTTTTTTTTAATCAATAAAAGAAATAAAAACAAAGCTAATCGCTATAAAAATATTTTTTTATTAATAAAACTAAATAAAAACAAAGTTAATCGCTATAATAACATTTTTTTTTTAATCAATAAAACGAAATAAAAACAAAGTTAATCGCTATAAAAACAGGGTTTTTTTATAAATGAAACAAAATAAGAACAAAGTTAATCGCTATAAAAACATTTTTTTAAATTAATAAAACAAAATAAAAACAAAGTTAATCGCTATAAAAACATTTTTTTTTATTAATGCACAGCTACAATTATGAAGTATAAATATCTGGTTTATTGTTTAAGTTAGATAATGATGTAATTGTTGACAAAGTTTGGTGTTAATAAAAAACTTTTTATAGTTATTAAATTCGTTTATATTTTGTTCGAATAATTCGTAAAATCACTACTCTCTGATATATCAAAATTGATGAAAAATTTATTATTGTTATTCTTGTCGATGTCAGCATTTATCGATACTTTTGGGATCTTCATTCTTTTCTTTTTTTTTTTGAAGGTGAATGATACTACAATTATACATTAGCGAAAAGCGAGGAGCGATAGTTTTAATAAATGTATTTACAATATGAGGTGTAATGAATATAACGAGCAACGGCAGTACGCGTTGTTTCGGTAAAGGATAGTGAAAACTAAAAGCCGTAAATAAAAAACTCAACCCAATAAAATCTCCCGGTTAGGGCCTCATAACAGTTAGAGTACTAAAAGAGCTTCCAAGCTAAGGAATAGTAATGATAACATATACATTTAATGCGATAATTAGATTACGTTACTACTCTGCATAATTAAAATTCTCGCAGATAATAACGATTAATAAAACTGGTAAACCACCTACAGAAGTAACGTTATACAGATTTCCTTATTACCTGTGCTGTCCAAGTTATATGAGAAACTAATTCATAGACGCGTAATACCAATAATAGGGAACAGTAAATAGTTATTCCGGATCACCGATACAGGTTTAGATTAAAACACTTCACCATACAGCAGGCGCAGAGAATAAGACACAAAATAGAAACTCGAGTTAAGAACAATATGTGACACTCGGTATTTCTCGACATAAGCCAGGCATTCGATAAATCTTGATCGACGGCATTATAAAATTGACAATTATTGTAAACTATTCGAATCCTATCCGGGCGAAAGGTACTTTCGAGTAACGCATGACGATCAAGTAATACATCTTGCTAACGCTGAAGTGCCTCATGGGAGTGTCTTGGGCTCCATAATGTACCTGCTTTATATTGCTAATTTACCGAAACCAGAAAATACACTAATTGCTACATTTGCTGACGATACAGCCGTCTTATGTTCAAGCAGTTGTCCTAACGAAGCGAATGAAATATTGCAGACAAGTGTAATTCTCATCATATCTTTTGGTGTGAGAAATGTAAAATCAAAGTTAAATGAAACCAAATCAACGCATATTACATTTAAAAATAGGAAAATTATTACAAAAGATATTATTATGAACAACAACAACATCGTACCGATTAAAGATAAACTGAAATACCGCGGACTATATCCGAACAGCAGGATGACGTGGCGTAAGTATATTACAATTAAAAGAACAGAACTTATTATAAAAGTAAGACGAAGGTATTGGCTATTAGGAAGAAAATCAAACTAAATAACAAGGCGTTGCTCTATAAACAGGTACTCATGCCAGTATGGTCATATAGATGCCGGTTGTGGGGATGCAGTGCGAAAAGTAATATAAAAATAATATAGATATTTCAGAACAAAATTCTGAGAATACTTGCAGATGCCCGTCGGTACGTAAAAGCAATGGGCACTACACCCGTGATATCTACATGTACCATATGTACAAGAAGTCATTAAGAAAACAGCAAAGAAGCATGCTGATAAGTTGGAAAGACATACCAACTGGACAAAGATTATCCTAATGGATAATCTGGAGGAGATTCGCCGACTACAACAAACGAAACCACTAGATTTACTCTATGACGCATAATGATGAAAAGCCGACATGTGAACCGTAACTAGCTACACCATCGATGGATGCGGGTTATAAGTGATTAAATTGAATTTACTTATGATAACATCTACTGACAGACTAGGCATAGACTATAGCAAGGGAAAAAATTAAGTGTATTTTTTTTCTTGTTAACTAGCACAACTATCTAGCAAGAAGGTTCAATGTTTTCGCATGTGTGGAAGTTACATCCTTTGTACTTCCGATTACTTATGATGAATTTACTATTACTAGGTCCGCTGATTTCATCAATTTCAGCCTTTTTGTCGCCGGAGCATGCTCCAGTTCTGAAATCAATTCATTTTCGCGACCTGATAGACGTGATGCGTGATTCGCGGCTATTTTTCCTATCATTTCCCGAACCGTGTCTATTTTCAGATCCTTATTTATTGCGCTCTTACTAACATACCACGGCATCCGGTAAATTAAACGTAAGGTTTTATTTTGAAATCTTTGTAGTATGTTGATGTTAGATTTCTTTAAACATCCCACGAAATTAAGCGGCATATGTAAAATCTGGTTTTAAGACAGTTTTGTAAAGGATCATCCCATAAGGATTAGACCTATATCCTAGAAGTCGGTACATATTTCTGAGTTTTAGATCGGCCTCTTTTTTTTTTTTTTTTCTATATTGGTTCTCCAAGTCAGTTTTTTGTCCAAGTGGACTCCTAGATACTTAACTGCATTTATTTTAGTTATTTGCTCATAACGACAAAGTCGGCGATTATTGTTATTTATTTGTAAAAGAAACGTGCGCTGATTTTTAACGAGTTCAGTAAGTTTTATTAACATTTTCTCGAAATTTATTAATTGAAATCTATAGAATTTGGGCCAAAACAGAGAAGTGGTAAAAATGATTTTCCATGGAATTGATATGACTAATGCATGGATTGGATATAAAAACGCAGCAAACCATCTAAATTTAGATAAAAAAAGAATTCCGGACTTGTTGCACTTTCGCCTACAAGTTGCAGTGAGTTTACTGAAAGAAAACAAGGCAACAATAAGAAAACGGGGCAGAGCTCGCGATGATGAAAAACAAGTCAATACTTCGACCTGTAATTCCGCAGAAGTTCGACCAACACAAAATGTGAGAACCGATAGTGTTGGGCATTTCCCTGAGCATTCTGTGAGAAGGGTGCGTTGTAAAAATGTCGGTTACGCAGAGGACAGAGTAGATGGTGCGACATAAAATGCAACATTTATGCCTCGAAAAATATAAAAACTGTTTTTTACAATTTCATTCTAAGTATATGTATTTTGCACATTTATAATGTTGTATGTATATGTTTATATTCGCACACGTTCGTTGGTGTGTATGTGTGTGTGCGTTAGAGAGCGAGTAAATGGGTACATATTAGCGTTTATCATTTATGTTGACAAATTTCGTTCTTATTTTTATGTTTATACGTACGTTTGTTCAATTTTTTTACTTATGTATTTTTAAAATCCGGAAATACATTATATTTTTTGTATCGGAAAATTTATTTATAATGTTCTCGTTTTTGTTTGTCCGGTATGTAAAGAATATTTAGAAAACAAATTGTATTATTTTAGAAAATATTTTTCCCTAGAATCAAAATGATGCCACAACACAATTTTTTTTTTGGGGGGGGGGGAGACCGGCTGGGTAAAATTTCTTAAAATTTTGGAAAATTATCTTAGTTCTAACGTATGAGAAACGAAAATTATGAAAAAAAAAAAATTTAATTTTCAAAATCAAAAATATCGACTGAAAAGGTTAATAGCTTTGTTAGCATCGACACATCCGACGATATGAGTAATCATCGGCAAACATAATTCAAATTCTTGTTTAAGGATGCCTGCTGAATAAATGTTATATAACATAGGTCCCGTTTCCGTGAGGAACTCCAGCAGAAATCAGGTAGACCTCCGAAGTGTCTTCATCTACTTTCACTTGTAACTGTCGGTCGCTTAAGTATGACTTCAGAAGTAAGAAGTAGTCTGCCGGGGTAAGAAGCGCGTTTCAACTTGTATATAAGAGCGATTTTAGCAAACACTTTGCCTAAGTCTATGAAAACTGCAAACGTACTTTTGAAACTTATAGTTTTTAAAACGATTAGACGAAGCGAAATAAAACTTCGTAATAACGGTTATAAAATTATTTAACGGATATTTGAATAAAGACGATCGAAAATATTTAACGCTAATAATCGGTTATTCGTCTGGCTAGCAGATGTTATAATTTTCGAAATTTATTATTTGTTCGAACAAGATGAAAGATTCGAATACGCTCGCAAGTTGAAACAGGCTATGGAGGCGTTACAGTTGGCCGGAGAAACTTTAGGAAAATTGCAGATAGCTAAAAATCAAGCTATCGAACAAGAAGATTATTCCAGAGCTAAACGGAAAAAGACGCAAATAGACGAATTTAAATTGCAAGTTTACAACAGTTTAAACATCGACGAACTATTGGAAAAAGATGGCGTAAGTATTGGCCGTCGTTTATTCCGCATTCGCCGACGAATGCAATAGTATTATGTACAATAATAATAACATACAATAGTCGTATACATGGGGGAAAAAAACCTCAGGAAAGTAGAAAATAAAATAAAATGTGAGAATGACGAACGTGCGAGATGAGTGTACAATACGTGCTCGATGAAAGACGTTCACGTGTTGAGCGACTGCGAGATGCGGACATTTTCGAGGCTTCTTTAATCGAGCTTGCTTCTTTCGATTTCCGACTCATATGTTTCTGACACGCAGATCGTCATCCACCGTAGTTATTTTCCATCCCAATGGCGTGGTTCGAACTTGTACGTCGTGAGATTCAATTATCCGCACGGTACCTTCCATTCGTACGACACGACCTATTCAGCGTAATTACGTCATCGTTAACAACTGTTTCTAATAGTTCGCGTTTCGTAGAAGAACTTGGTGTAAAGTCATCGTATTTAATTTTCGTAAATCGACACGTTAAAAATAGTATTTCTTATCTGTATGAAACACGGGTTTCGCTCCTGTAAAAAAATATATGGTAATACATGTATAGAAATAAGCGGTTTACATCAAGTTGCGATGTGACCAGAATTTACCCATTGGCCCGGTTAGCCAGTTTTCTTTGTACTTTAAAGTATTTTCATTAACTAACAGAGTTTATAACAATCGATTAACTTTAATTTATATCATGATGATGATGATGACCCATTTACGTGCCGTATACTGCTAGGAGGCCACAGACACGGAAGCTATAGTTGTTGAAACATGTCGGTTTCACATTGTTGGACTGGCTGCATTTGGCTGCAAAAATCGTTGTAATGCTGATGGAAGATCATATCGAATACGCCTTATACTTTTGGCAGTGTAGCAGAAGAAGTTTAATTAACATTGCTGCAAGAACAAATCGGTGGTGATTCTCTTCTGATCAACTATGAGTGAGAGTCGTATTGGTAATATACGACGAATGACTATTTCTCCATGTCGTATCAACGAAGGGGGAGATCGCCGTAAATTAGTATCAGATTTGAATGAGCGTAATTTGTTTGTAGTTGGTGTTGATCAGCACAATATATTCCATTTCGCGCGGAGTTTTTCGTTTATTATGCTGCGGATATCTTTTGAATCTATTGAAAGGTCAGGAGCAGGCCGCATATAAGCCGCCTCTTTAGCTGCTGTGTCTGCTAGATCGTTCCCAGCAATACCAGTGTGACTTGGAACCCATATAAATAATGGTTGAGGGGAAAGACCGGTAGATAGGATGCCGATTATTTCCTTGGCCACTGGATGCTGATTTTTGCGCTTGTAATTATTGATGCTGATGATTGCTGAAAGTCGGTGGCAATGACTGCTTAGAATTTCTACCAACGGAATTTTGTATATAATTTACAGCTAGTTTTATAGCATAAAATTCAGTCGAGATAATTGTGGAAATCTGATTATCATTTCGTTTGAGGATGCTGCTGCACGTCCTGCACCAGAATTTGACTTTGAACCATCTGTAAAAAAGCAATTGGTGATCGTTGTATTGATCTGATATACTAAAAGGATTGTTGCGAAGATCTGTTTGGAGTAACGAAAGTTTTACTTCCATATTCAGTGCGATTCACGACGGCAATGCAGGCATATAGTATAAAGAAGAGGAACTTCTACTTCGATGTCTTTGAGTACTGATATTGCTTGTGTCTAGCGACTGTTTCTGGATTTACCACTAACATTCGTTGCAGATCGATGGATTGATTCAGGCCAATTTGGAGTACTTCTTATATATATATGTGTGTGTAAAAATATGACATAAGTTTTTGAATATCATTAACCTTTATAAATTGATACAACTCCCCAGCCACTCTTGTAGTCGGTTTACTAATCTGACCAATTATGTACCGGTAAAATGTATTGTATGTTCGAACAATTTCTTTTTGCGGTTCTTCTCTTCCTATATTTCTTATCCCGCAATTTACCAAATTATAATATGTTCAACGGATCCTTCCTTTTTTGCGCATGCGCATAAATCTGAATTTACTATTTTAATTTATTTTAGTTTTTTATGAGTTAAATTTTGTCGATTGTTTTAATGTAATCTCTACGCATGTTATTCGAAAATCAAGTGTATCTTTACGTTGTTTCTTTCGGATACTGTAATAATAGTTTCCGCATTTGTACTAAGATTTCTGCATCTATAATCGCAGTCTATTAAACTTTGCGCTTTTAATTTACTTCTAAATTCCTTCCAACGATATTTTTTCATATATTAATTTGCCGCTTGGTACATTCTTTGTAAGTTGATCCACAATGCAATTTCCCTGTATTGCTGTATGCCCCGGAATCCGCTTAAATACTACTCTAGTATTATATTCTTTTGTACATCTCGACGATATTCCATAAAATGCTATCCCGCTTGTCTGTTCTGTTATTAATTTTTTGGATTGCCGACATTGAATCTTTCAATATCGATATATATTTATATTTCTCGATTAGGTCTTGTACGATATTGCTTTTTGAATTATCATTTCTGCCGAGCAAGAGGAATATACTGGTGGAATTTTAAATGTTCATTTATCGTCCAGATTTTTATTATAGCTGACGAATAGTAAGTTTTCTTCCATATTTATCGAAGCATCCGTATACATACATTCGCGTTCCGGGAATTGTCCGTCTATTATTTCGTTCGAAATTGTATTATTTATGTCGAGCCTATCATTTACGCAGGAAACAACTGTAGAAGAATCTACGTTCATCTTGATGATAATGTATTTATATAGTGTATACGAATATTTTGTACAACTTTAAGTTCTGTATAATTTTCATAGCTTATGATTAAAGATGGAAGTGTGTGCCCTATTATACCAATGTCGACTACCTGACACATATGTGTATAATTTTAGAATAAGTTTATTTAAAGGCTGGTTTCGATTAGATATTTACATTTTAAATAAAATTTAATTACTCGCGAATATAAATATATTGGTAGTTCTGCCGCTTCAACCTGAATTGAATGATCGGGAATTGATCTTAGCGCTCGTACAGCATTTTTAGTGCAATATTTTGTAATACTTCTAATATTTTCATTTTTGATTTACCGATTGATGTGATAATCTTCAATAGTCTATTTGTGATCGTATCAGCGCTCTGTATATTAAAATATTTGTTTTGGCATGATTATGGTTCCGATTAAAGCTCTAAGAATATTTAGACACAATTCTGGAATTTTCTTTTAATGTAATTTATTTCGTCTTTCCAAGTTAACTTTTAGTTCAATATCACTCTTCAGTATTTTATAGTTTTGCTGAATTGAATCGTTTTACATTTAATTTTAACATACGGACTTTCAATTACTCTATGCTTGGTAAATATCACGCTTTTAATTTTCTCACATTGTACTTCAAGTTGTAACTCTTCCGCGTAGTTTTCAATATTTTCTACTGCTTCTGTGATATATTTCGTAGCTGTACGCAGTGTAGCCGCTCAAGTATATATCACCACGTCATCAGCGTATTGAAGAATTCGGTTTTGCGTTTTGTTTTTTAAACGTATTTTATCAAATTTTCCCGTGTATATTGAATATAAGATTGGACTTAATTCCTTTGCTGCATCGTCATCATTTTCCTCCAAATATTTTACAGCTAGGTTCCTGTCTGTAAAGTAATTTGTAATCCAATCTATAATATTATTTGAAATTTCATATTCTACTACTGTCTTCCTTAATATTTACACATACATATATATATATATGTATATTTATTTATTCGTCCGTTATTTCGACCACGATAAAAATCACCATATATAACGCTCTACATTTGCTTTCCGATGCCTTATTCAGGCTGCATCGAGCGTACAACTATCAACCATAGTAACTAGGCATTTCAAAGTACTTTTTTAACGGTTTTTTATCTATTAGAATATATTCTACGAAAAATATAATTAAAATTCACTTATTTTGTTTCATTTCCATAAAATAATTTAACCATTTATGAAAACCTTTATCGTAGCCAATAATTTAAATAGTAAATTTGACAACAGCCAGTAAATTTCAACCGTTTACTGCGGAAATATTCATTTTTATATAACGTCTATCTTATAAAGCGAAAAAAAAACGAAAAAAAAAATTCAAACCGAACCCAGAAAATATATTTTTATATATATGTAATGTACAGCCGCGTGTACTTATTTAAAATTTATATTTGTTGTAATATATATTATGTACGTACGCATATTTCAGTTTAGTAGGTAGGTTTAAATATATATATATCATATGCAGCCGCGAGTACTTATTTAAAATTTACATTTGATATTTGTTATGATATAATATATTATGCACGTACACATATTTCCGTTCAGTAGGTAGCCTTAAAAATATTTTTATGTATATATGTAATATGCAGCCGCCAGTACTTATTTAAAATTCACATTTTAAATTAAGTTTAGATTGTGGAATGTAGTGATTTTATTTATATTTGATTACTAAAAATAGTTGAAATTGTGTTGTTTACCACTGTCATTGTCAGATAGTTTTAAGTATTTATAATTCATTTTTGTGTAAAATTGTAAACTTAGTTTTAAATTAATATTTTATGTTTTTATATAATTAATTTTAATTGTATATAGCTTGACAATGGCGTAAATGCCGAAAAGCTTCGCATAATTAAATAAATTTAGTGATTTCAACTATTTTTAGTAATCAAACATTTTAAATTTGTTACGATATAATATATTACATACGTACGTATATTATATAATATATATATATATATATATTATATACGTATTATTGTATTTTGTAGTCCCCTTAACGAAACAACAAACAGCAGTTGCAGACGAACGTTTGGTTGGTAAGACAAATAAACTCGATCTTTTTTTTAATATATATATAAGTTAACAACCTTTTTTTTAAAGTAGACCTCCCACTTGCGGAGGCCATTGCTTATACGGCAGTGCCTGCAATGTTTTAGGTATGCAATGAAAAACGTTTGTCCCGCTTTTTAGCAGAAGAAGTACGCATCGATGGATATTCGTGGATAAGTCGGCGAATTTTAGTCGGATTTGGACAAACTTTTTTTTGTTTTACTCCTATTGAGCCCCCCCATAAATTACCCCACGATTGGTAGCCCCCTAGTTTCATTTCCATAAAATAATTAGTACTTTTAACCATTTTATTACATTATGAATTTCTACGCTGTTCCGGATATTTCTGGTGGTTGTGTAACCATACAACTTTTATGTATGAAATGCCACTGATATATATATTATATATATATAATATATGTGTGTAAATCTTTTTTTTTTTTCAGATTTTACCGCACAACGATGAAGAAGAAAAGGAAGTAGGACAAGACTTTAATAATACGGAAGACGGAATAAAAATTTCAAACAATCATACAACTACTACTACCGACAGTGGTATTAGTAGTAATAGTAATAATAGTAGTAGTAATTGTACTAGTAATAGTGATGGTTGTAGAAGTATTGACTCGACCGGAGGCTGTGTATTAATAAATGGTGTAACGACCGATAATGACAAAATTGTTAATAACACGAAAATTATCGGTTCGTTACCTTTACAAACGTTCTTAGTCGAAAGTCATTTACAAACTTCGACCAACGGAAATATCGCCGACTCCAGATTGACACCGTGCGAATGCGTCGGATCATCGGCTAGAATTTGGCCAACCTCGCCAACTCGTAATAAGTAATGCATAGGCTTGCGGGTATATAGTTTTTTTTTTTTATTATTATTAATTATTTTTTAAAGCAACTTCTGTAGAAATAGAATTCGCGTGGACAGTTTTGAATTTATAACAGAACTTCATTAAAGAACCGATCGATTAGTTTTATAAACGATCGAAGCTTGTCAGTCGAAGGCTGAAATTTAATTCCATTCGTACGAATCATTCTGTCGTATTCATCATCATCATTATTATTGTTGTTTCATATTAATTTACCGAACGTAGACATCAAATCGACCATCGACATGATTTTTCTTTTTGCGTTAAACAGATCAGTGAAATTAACTCATTACGACCGTTGCAGTATACGACAAATCGAGAACAGGGCTAAAGTGACACGGGAAATAGTTCCCCAGTCGTAGAAAAAAGATTACGAACGAAACATTTTTATATCGATTCAAACTTCGCGCAATTTTTAACCGATGGAAATAAATAATTGGAGCCTACTTGAAACGTTTCGAGATTTCTAAATCGGATATCTGTAAAGACTGCGAAGAAAAATTAAGATGATGCCTTTTGCTCGATTTTCGAATGTAAAAATTTCAACGAAAAAAGAGAGAGAGAAAAGAAAAATAATTAAACAGTAATTGACTGAAATAACGAGACTTTTTCTAATTAGTGTTTTGTTAAACATGTAAAAACAAAACAATCAATAATAACATCAATTAGAAACTCTGGCTGAGAAGAGGTTCATCAGAGTTGAAGATAGAAAAGAAAACAAAACATCAATACGCACGTTTAATATTGGTTTTCTTTCAGCCTCGTCATCCTCTGTTTCTAAATAAGCCAGTTTCCTTGTATCTGTAATATATATATATATATATATATATATATATATATATATATATATATATATATATATATCACGATTCGCTTATTTCTATCCATTGCTGGATGTAAGCGTTTCCCTTCCTTTTCCATTGCAGTCGGTCCCAAGCATAATTCATCCATTTAACTCCGACTGGTTTTTGAATGTCGTCTTGCCATCGCGTACACGGGCGACCACGGATTCTGTGACCTTTTCTCGGTGTCTATTGCGTTATTCTTTTGGTCCACCTATCGTCCGTCCTTCTAGCGACATGACCAGTCCAGTTCTATTTTAATTTAGCTACGCGTTGTGTATATATATATATATATATATACGTTTATGATTTTTTCGGTGAGGACCATGTTCATATTTTTTTTTATTTAAGGTTTCGAAAAGGCAGTTTTCATTATCAAACTGAGAGCGGTTATGAAAATGCATGTCTATTTATAGTATTATGCTTAGAAGAGCGCAATCTTGACTTAATGTTGACCAAATTTTTTGATAAGCAAGCGCCCTGCTGTATGCGCACTTCCCGTTTATCAATATTTGTATCATCATACGTAGAAAAGGAGTTGTTTACTGGACTAACAGTTGTTTTTATTATAACTTGTTTTTCCCTCATCGGGGCAATCGGTCACGTTGAATTAAGCTGGTGTCCTTCCTCTTTGTTAAAATTTGGATGTTTAAAAATTTCGATTACCTCGCGAATAATTCTAGAGCTCTATATTTATCAATGTTTGATAAAATTTCGAAATTGTCAAATTGTATTTCGCGATTCCATGGACACCGATGCGAAGCCACTGCAAACGAATCTTTTCTCTTACGATTACGATCTGCTTTGTGTTCTTTGAATCTTTGATGAACGTTTCTACCAGTCTGTCGCGTGAACAAGGAATTTTATATACACTAGACACATATCCTTAGTTGAATTTGAAAATATCGTTTTATTCTTTTACACGTGGCCAAACACCGGTCTAACTCGGTTTTTTCGTAAAATTCTGCCGATTCTGTCTGCGGCGCCTTTTACATAACGCTACATGGGCAGCAAACTCTTATTTGTTACTGGATTTTTCTTTTTTCACTTCGAATTTTTCTAACAGTGAATTGCATTCCTTCTTGTCGAAGCCATTAATGATCAGAGCGTCTTTTATATTTCCCATTTTTTATTTCTTTAAGGTAGTACCGTTTGACACAGTTTCGATTCGCGTGTAACAACGTTTTGTACAGCCCTATTTTTTTTAATAGGACAGTAGTGCGACTGCTTGTGTACATACTTATTCGTCTGTGTAGGTTTTCGAAACACAGAGGTAGATAATTTTCCGCGTATAGTCCGCTTCGCTAGCACCGTCTAAAAACGCTAGTTCACCATTATTTTCTTGTTCCACAGTGAACTTTACGTTACTATGAAACATATTCAAATCCATCGAGACCTATAAATAGATCTGAATTTTCATAACCGCTCTTAGTTTGATAATGAAAACTGTATTTTCGAAACGTTACGTGAAAAAAATATGAACATGTTTTTCACCGGAAAAAAATCATAGTGGATACCATTCAACATTCAGCCGTCCGAATAGCCACTGGAGCTTTTCATACTAGCCCTACAGCTAGTCTTAATAGTGAATCGGGATTACTTCCTTTATGTTACCGAAGGCAAATCCTGACAGGTAACTTCCTCACCTCCACACTTATCTCTCCAAACCTACCGTTTAATGATCTTTAGTACAATATTCCAAGATACAATGAAATATCCATAAACATCGCTAAATATGCAGTTAGCATCAAAAATAAATTCTTATCATTATTTCCTCAATTTAACAAATTCATTCTTAATCCCCCTCTTCTTCCAATATATACTGACCCACCACCCTGGCTTTTGCAACCACTCCGTATAAACTTGAAACTTACCCACCTTTCCAAGCTTTTATGCCCACCCCATATACTTCAAAACTATATTGCTCTTGAAATCTCCAAATATAAGGACGCTGTGTGCTGTTTTACTGATGGCTTTAAATCGGGTAGGCGTGTGGGGTCTGCCTTCTCGGTATCTCCTGTCATTCATCGCTTTCGACTTCCTAAGTCCTGCTCCATTTTCTCAGCTGAATCCTTTGCTATATTCAAGTGTCTACAGTTCCTGTCCATGACGCAGTCTTCTTCTAAATTCCTTATTCTTTCTGATTCACTCAATGTTTTAAAGTCACTCCACAACCTATATACGGATAATGCAGCATTCTGCTTGTCCATGACTTCCTTACTAGATCTCAAGTTTCCATAGCTTTCATTTGGATTCCCAGCCACATCGGTATTCCTGGAAATGAGGCTATTGACCGAGCTGCCAGAGAGGCGTCTTTGCTTCCACACATTTCCCCTCGCCTCTCTCTCTCACTATAGTGACGTTAAAGCTTTCCTGAAATCTCTCGTAACTAAATCTTGGTGTCGTGCATGGAAGTCTAATGAACAAAACCACCTCCTTTTAATCAAACCTAATCCACTATCCCAACTGCCATTTCCTTTCCAAACAAGAAAGAAAAATGTTATCCTTACAAGACTCCGTATATCCCACTCAAACCTTACCCATTCCTATCTTCTTCATGGCACAGACCCGCCACTCTGTCCCTTTTGCCAAATGTCTCAACTGCTCATACCCCACATACTAACATCCTGTCATGCTCTCACAACATTAAGAATCCAGCACAATGTGTTCCTGTTCCTGGATTCACTGAGCCTCTTAAATCAGATCTAGGACCACAGCAAGCCTGTGGGCGCATATAACCCGTTATTGCAGCCGGCGCCCGTATAATAATAATAATAATAATAATAATAATAAAAACCATCAAAGTTTGAAGGTATATATATATATATATATATTTTATATAATTTCTTGCTCGAGTAGTTGTTTGAAAATCGTGGGTTTTCAAAATAATTTTACGTTCAACACGGAAGATTCGTTTCTTCTGCGGTTTTAACAGTTTTAAGTTGGAAGTAACGCCGCCCACCACAGTCTCGTAATTCTTTGTTCAACGACTACCAGTTTTCCCGATAACGAACTACGAATACAAATGTTCTACTGTTAATCGATACATTTTATTGTTATTTTTCCGAGCGGGGATTTTCACACGAATGTATAATGTACGTATATATATATATATATATATATATATATATATATATATATATATATATATATATATATATATAATATATATATATATATAATATATATATATATATATATATATATATATATATATATATATATATATATATATATATATATATATATATAATTACAAAAATTAGTTAAAAAATAACTACATTCTACAATCTAAAAAAAAATATATATATATAAAACGACATCCGTGACTTCGTAATGTTAAAAATAAATAAACAACTAAAAAACGTAGTTAAAATCACTAAATTTAAGCCGTTATCAAACGAACATACAAAACATAAATAAATTATATGTATATATATATATATATAAAGTTTATATAAATAGTAGAAAAAATAAAATCAAATAAAATCAAACGTTTTTGTCGTTTATTTATTTTTTAAAAATGACTAAAGTCCACTCTGTTTCAAAACGTAATTTTAATTCTAGGTTTCTGTGGGTTTTTCTTTCTTTTTCAGCTCCGCCGAACCTCTTCTCATCCAGAGTTTCTAATTGCTGTTAATTTTTCGTGAAATGGTTAACAAAAAACTAATTAGAAAAAGTCTAGCGTATGATCCGTTCTAATTCTTAACGTGGTTTTAATATAGCAGCTTTTCAAGTTATCAATTTGATACCGAAGTAGTTTCGGAATATTCGGCTGTATATTATGGTAATTTTTTCCTTTGGTTATGGATAACAATTTATACTTTGGTGCTGTGCTGGCATTACAAAGCTATACAGGTTTTTCTCGTTTCTCGGCTGAAAGTTCAATAGCTACGGTGGTAATCCTTTCAATAACTAGAGAGCTTGGACCAGTTCTTGCTGGCCTTATGGTTGCTGGTAGGGTTGGTGCATATTCCACGCATCATACGCTTTTCGCCCTTAATCCAAGTAATATATTCCGTCCATTCGATCGATTTATCTTCTACATCATATATCCGACCTCTTGTTAATGTGTCTACTACTTCATTTCCGAGTATTCCTGTGTATGAAGGTATATCCACTTGAAAAGTGTATCTCGTTTTCTTGTTTCTTTAGGTTTTTCTAATCTGGCAAAATATATGATTCAACATCTTTTCGTTTCTTACTTGTAATCGTTGTAATGCCCTGGAGTCACTAACGATTAGTATTTTTTTTTTTTTAAATATCTTTTAATATGCACTAATGCTTCGGGCTATCTACTGTACAAGATGAATTATGACAGTTTATATTACTTATATTTTGAATTGGTATGTAGAAAGCCGCTACATATCACTCTTTGGATTTATCCAGGGAGCCGTCAGTGTAGATAATGACGAAATCATGAAACATTGTTTTATTTCATCAAATATATTATTATTTATATTACTATTATTTTCCGCGATTTGACGCTTATAAAAGAGTTCATTTTTATCCAGTTCTAGTTGTATATTCATCGGAATCATATGAGATTTGATATGCCGGTAATTTAAGTACATTTTAGTATATCGAGCTTCCCGGTTCTAACGTAACTGCCAACCATTGGCGGTAATATTTTATTGCTCCAGTATGCCTGGTCTTCACGATTATATAGCCATTTTATTTGATTTAGTCATTTTTTGGCCTCTGATATGCAAGAGGAGTCAGTTGCTGTTTAATTATTTTTCTCTTTTCTACTTTTTTTTCGTTGAAATTTCTACATTCGAAAATCGACCGAATGGAATCATACGAATTTTTCTTCGCAGTCTTTACAGATATCCTCGAATTATCGAATGTTGAAACGTTTCAAGTAGGTTCCATTATATCGGTATCCGGTTAAAAATTGTACGAAGTTATATATAATCGGTATAAAAATGTTTTATTCGTAGTCTTTTTTCAACGACTGGAACTGTGTTTCCCGTGTCACATTAGGCCTGTTTTCAATTGGTCGCATATTGCAAGCGTCGTAATGAGTTAATTTCACCGATCTTCGTATCCAGTCGAATATATTTTCTTCTCGCTTTAATATTTCGATTTGGCTTACCATTTCAAACTTCAAATCTATTCCTACTATAATGTATATTTTTGCACCATATTCGGAAATTGTTCCTGTTAATATTTTCCGTTGTAATTTAATTATTCTATTTTTATCCTTTTCCGACAATACACAGGAAAATATACAGTATTCGTTATAGATCCAAAAATAGAATTTGAAACTGTTAGAAAAAAAATTCCTTTGATTTTTTCGAAAAAAACACAAAAACGAACTATTAAGGTCGAAATTATAATCACGTTTAGATAAGGGGAAAAAAAAAGGATTTTTTTTTTTTGGAAAATTACGATAATTTTAACCGTTCCAGATAAATATATGTTATAAAATTTAAATTTTATACAGGTTGCTTCGTAAGTGAACTGTAGAGATAATTTTAAACGTATTTACGTAAATACTTTTAAAATCGGAGACATTTCACGTCGACCAGAAAATAAAAATGTTCGCTACCATTAAAATTTCGATGAACATCGTAGGGGGAGGAGGGATTGAATACGAAATATGGGCTGACCCAGAGAAGGCGAACGGTTTTGTCTCAAAAACTACTCGACAAAAAATTTGTCTATGAAATTTTATTTAAAAATAGGAAAACGAAAGATTAGCTTACAATCATTTGTAGAAGACAATATCGTTCAGATGACTTGCAATTCATTCAGACTTTTACAAAATTTTCGAAGACTTTTTCGAGCATAAGTAGCTGAATTTTTGAAATGTCTTCAGAAATCCGAGTTTTCAGGTCTTCCAGATGCAGTGGACGAGTTTCGTAAACGCGCGGCTCTTAAGGTATTGTAAAAAAAAAAATCGCCTAACTTTGAATTCTTTTCGAAATTCTTTTTGCACTGTGTCACACGATCGATTCATTCCAAAAATAACGTTCCACGCAAAACGCGCCCTCTTTCTAGTTGATGCCGCGATAACTGAAACTGAACAAAAACGCGTCTGTTGCGTGTACACACTAAACGTGGAGCACGCGGTTTGTGTTGTAACAGTGTTACCAACTGTGCTATTAAAAAAAAAAAAAACATCCGTCTTCTCTAGGTCACACTGTACAAAAACTCAGTTATTACTCTATGCATAATTTATATGATAAAAAACCAATATTAAATGAATTGCTATTTGCGTGTGTTTTTCTGTAATTAATACAGTATCGAATGTGCTACATTTATAGGTAACATATGCCGTCGATCGAACTTACGAAATGAACGCTCGTTTCTAGATTAGCGCAAGATGAAAATGTACACAAAAAAACGTAAACCGTGAACCCGTCTACTAGATGTTTCGCTCATTACTTTTATTATTATTATAATTATTATTATTATTTTCTTTTTTGGTTTTGTGTAGTGTAGTTTTTTTTTTTGGTTGTTTGTGTATTTTTTTACATTATTTTTATCGTTCTTATTAATTTGAATAATTATTATAACATTAATTTTTATTTAAAGTGAAGTCTATTTTGGATGATTGTTCCATTATATATATAGTGATTATATATTGATCAAAAAGTTTTGATACAATCTAATAATATGAAACACACCTTTTATATATATACACACACACACACATATATATATATATATATATATATATA
Source organism: Coronaproctus castanopsis (assembly GCA_032883995.1). Lineage (NCBI taxonomy): Eukaryota > Metazoa > Arthropoda > Insecta > Hemiptera > Monophlebidae > Coronaproctus > Coronaproctus castanopsis. Next base: position 99,908,936 of record CM065054.1, on the reverse strand, counting down.
AACTCAATGTTTAACTCATCGTGCACGCACAAAACATCTTGAAACACTGTCGTATTCTTTCTTCTTTAAATCATAATACGCGGGTATTCCACTTTCTGTTAACACGGCACTCATGAGTGTTCTTCTTAGTGACCCACCGCGTGTTTGCTTACCAATTAAGAAGCCTTCGACAACTTCTTTTGGGAATATTACGGTTTAGGCGTTCTCCTAACCAATTGAGCAACATCTTACAAATCTTCTGTAGTATATTTCTTTCTTAATTTATTTTCTCCGATATCAATCTGTTGTTCACTTTATCCATCCGGGTGATTTTCTACAGTTGTCTCCAACGCTGTATTTCAAATCCTTCTTATCTTTCTATTTTTGAAATGAAACTTCAATTGGCTTTTATATATATAATATATATATATTTAAATCTTTAAATCTATTCCTAGACTGGGCTTTCAGTATATATATATATATATATATATATATTTAAATCTTTAAATCTATTTTTTTTTTTTTTTTAAAAATGGGGTGCCAAGACAATGGGCTATCAGTAGATGTTATACCAAAATATCATAACGTGAACGGGGTACCTAATCCGATGATATTAGTATGTTATGTTTAATAATTTACGTAATTTTCATTACTATGCCATGTCTAACGGTTTAATTCTTCTCAGCTTGCGAATTTGCACCTGTGGCTAGTTATTCAATAAGCTAATTGCAGACCAGTTAGCTTGACTATGTATAATCGCTCCCTGATGTACGATTAGTCATCTTTTTAATTAGGCAAGCTATGTAGGTCATCATATTTAGTTTTAGAGCATTGACGATTAACCTCAGAGTAATATTTTGACAACTTTGTATTTTCATTATGTTGCTTTTGTTTTTTAAATGCAGCCCCATAATAATTCGCATCCGCAGTCCATACTGGAGCGAGTATTTGGTTGTATAATAGTAGTTTGTTCTTTAAGGTAAGTTGTAATTGCATTCCTATTAATCAATACAGCTTCTTGGTTTCGATTCTGACTTCAGCCCTTTTTGTATCAATATGCTTACACCATGTTAATTTTTGGTCTAGGTACAAGTCTAGGTATTTAACATATTTTTTAAACATTAGGCTTATATACACATAAGCGGGATAATTCTTTTATATCAATATCTATATCTATCTATCTATCTATCTACCTATCTATCTACCTATCTATCTATCTATCTCTCTAACTACCTATCTATCTATCTATCTATCTATCTATATCTATATATATATATATATATATATACACAAAGAAAAGGAACACACTGCCCGCTATACTTAACTTTATGTGACCATGACTCATATGTTTTCGTTTTCAAATCATACATCCGTTTTGCAGTGAACATTTCAATGAAATAACGAGTAGCCGTGTGCGCATGCGCAAGAAAAAATACGAATGCAAAATATTTTTAAGCATATATATATATTCATTGTGCATAATGTACAATTGGGTATAATATATTAAATTCAAATTTATGCTCTATAATATCGCATTTTATATTATCTTTAAGTTTCACTTTTTCCTTTATACCTGATGCACAGTTAATTTTTTTTTTTTGTGGTTGTTTTAATCTACGTGTTTCTGCGCCACACGGCGCAACTGATCCTACCCAAATGTTCACCGAATTTTTCCGTATAGTAACGGATATTAATTTTTGATTTCATTTTTTTTTTCTGTTTAAACAGATCAGTGCTGCTTATTGTTCAACCGAACAGATTGCACGCATCTTTAAGCGTTAAAAAAAAAAAATTTAACCAATACGTCCGTTAACGTCTCGGGTACAATTCATATCGCATGTTCTGATTTGTTGTTCTAAGTATCTGAATTCCACACTACCTGCTCTATTATTACTTTTCGTATGTTTGTGGCCAAACTTTGTCCAAATATATTAGCATTGACATTTATTTCAAGCATTTCGGTAGCCTAATTTAGTTTACTAATCATTGTCGAGCGAATTTCGACGCTGTCCGCTTGTATACATTTTACGCTAATTTTAATTTCCCGTTCGAATTCACTAATATGTTTAAAAATTTCAACGACTGCTTGAAATAAATTAGACCAGAGGCATGCTTGTCTTATCTGCTAATAACATTTGCTTTTCTCCCAATGCTATTAGCCGGATAGACAAAGTAAAAAACCAAGAAGTACCAAATAGAATATCTGAAAAGAAATCGATAGCGGATCGGACGCGCAAAACACATTTTAATTGGTTCGGACTTGTACTCCCACAGAACTATTCCATGATAGTCGAGGATGCGAAAGACGATGTAATTCGTTTGTTGCGACACGTTACTGCAGGATACAGGACTTGGAAACTTCTTTCTTCTTAAAGTGTCTCCTCCTGGAAGGAGGTTGGCGGTCATATGACGAAACTGATCTCGATTGCTGGCTATCCTTATGATAGGCAGACTTAAAGGGCTGTAGAAAGCCGGGGTTATACTTGAAAAGGGCCATCATGCTTAGGAACGGACTGTACTACTACTACTAGCGACATTAAAGTTTACTGTAACTTTTGGTCTGCTGTGTAGATTACAAGATAAAATAAAATCAGAAAAAATCAGTGGGCAAACAACGTTCGAAGACATCGGCCAAAGAAGAGCGAAGAATAAATGGGCATGGGCTGAACATATTGGTAGACAATTTGATGGAAGATGGAGAAAAGAGCTGGTGGTACGGAGACCATATGATGGAAAACAAAGTCAAAGAAGACCAAACAAGAGATGGACAGACGATATTGTTGATACAGTGGGAACTCAGTGACTTCGGAAAACACAAGATAGAAGGGTAAAAATGCAGGCAAAGAAGAATAAGAACTATATATATATATATATATATATATATATATATACGATTAAAATGGTCATGTTTCCATCTTTGATAGTTTGATAAGATGTTAGGTTCATATTCAGAAATTTCAAAAATTTATTCATTCGTAATCGGAAATTTAGATTTAATTATTGACCGAAAATCGATAAAGTATAAAAGAGTGTTTCTATTTACACACGAACACACATTTGTATACAAATACTTCGAAAAATTATAACTTATACGTTGACACATTTCACTCACGAGGCTAGAAAATAATTATCGAACGTTGTAAAATTATTTGCCATCACGAACGATCGATTTTCGATAATAGTACAATTTGTTATTATTAATTGAAACGAAAAATAAAACAAAGCTGTATGATGTACACGATGTTATTATAAAATTGATCGAAAATGATTGTTCCACTAGATAATTATCGAACGTTGTAAAATTATTTGCCATCACGAACGATCGATTTTCGATAATAGTACAATTTGTTATTATTAATTGAAACGAAAAATAAAACAAAGCCGTATGATGTACGCAATGTTATTATAAAATTGATCGAAAATGATTGTTCCACTAGATAATTTTCGAACGTTGTAAAATGATGCCATCACGAGCGATTAATTATCGATAACTGTACAATTTGTTATTATTAATTGAAACGAAAAATAAAACAAAGCTATATCTTGTACGCGATGTTATTATAAAATTGATCGAAAATGATTGTTCCACTAGATAATTTTCGAACGTTGTAAAATTATGCCATCACGAACGATCGATTTTCGATAATAGTACAATTTGTTATTATTAATTGAAACGAAAAATAAAACAAAGCCGTATGATGTACGCGATGCTATTATAAAATTGATCGAAAATGATTGTTCCACTAGATAATTTTCGAACGTTGTAAAATTATGCTATCATGAGCGATTAATTATCAATAACTGTACAATTTGTTATTATTAATTGAAACAAAAAATAAAACAAAACTATATCATGTACGCGATGTTATTATAAAATTGATCGAAAATGATTGTTCCACTAGATAATTTTCGAACGTTGTAAAATGATGCCATCATGAGCGATTAATTATCGATAACTGTACAATTTGTTATTATTAATTGAAACGAAAAATAAAACAAAACTATATCATGTACGCGATGTTATTATAAAATTGATCGAAAATGATTGTTCCACTAGATAATTTTCGAACGTTGTAAAATGATGCCATCACGAACGATCGATTTTCGATAATAGTACAATTTGTTATTATTAATTGAAACGAAAAATAAAACAAAGCTGTATGATGTACGCGATGTTATTATAAAATTGATCGAAAATGATTGTTCCACTAGATAATTTTCGAACGTTGTAAAATGATGCCATCACGAACGATCGATTTTCGATAATAGTACAATTTGTTATTATTAATTGAAACGAAAAATAAAACAAAGCTATATCTTGTACGCGATGTTATTATAAAATTGATCGAAAATGATTGTTCCACTAGATAATTTTCGAACGTTGTAAAATTATGCCATCACGAACGATCGATTTTCGATAATAGTACAATTTGTTATTATTAATTGAAACGAAAAATAAAACAAAGCCGTATGATGTACGCGATGTTATTATAAAATTGATCGAAAATGATTGTTCCACTAGATAATTTTCGAACGTTGTAAAATGATGCCATCACGAGCGATTAATTATCGATAACTGTACAATTTGTTATTATTAATTGAAACGAAAAATAAAACAAAGCTATATCTTGTACGCGATGTTATTATAAAATTGATTGAAAATGATTGTTCCACTAGATAATTTTCGAACGTTGTAAAATTATGCCATCACGAACGATCGATTTTCGATAATAGTACAATTTGTTATTATTAATTGAAACGAAAAATAAAACAAAGCCGTATGATGTACGCGATGTTATTATAAAATTGATCAAAAATGATTGTTCCACTAGATAATTTTCGAATGTTGTAAAATTATGCCATCACGAGCGATTAATTATCGATAACTGTACAATTTGTTGTTATTAATTGAAACGAAAAATAAAACAAAACTATATCATGTACGCGATGTTATTATAAAATTGATCGAAAATGATTGTTCCACTACATAATTTTCGAACGTTGTAAAATGATGCCATCACGAGCGATTAATTATCGATTACTGTAAAATTTGTTATTATTAATTAAAACGAAAAATAAAACAAAGCTATATCTTGTACGCGATGTTATTATAAAATTGATCGAAAATGATTGTTCCACTAGATAATTTTCGAACGTTGTAAAATTATGCCATCACGAACGATCAATTTTCGATAATAGTACAATTTGTTATTATTAATTGAAACGAAAAATAAAACAAAGCCGTATGATGTACGCGATGCTATTATAAAATTGATCGAAAATGATTGTTCCACTAGATAATTTTCGAACGTTGTAAAATTATGCTATCATGAGCGATTAATTATCGATAACTGTACAATTTGTTATTATTAATTGAAACAAAAAATAAAACAAAACTATATCATGTACGCGATGTTATTATAAAATTGATCGAAAATGATTGTTCCACTAGATAATTTTCGAACGTTGTAAAATGATGCCATCATGAGCGATTAATTATCGATAACTGTACAATTTGTTATTATTAATTGAAACGAAAAATAAAACAAAACTATATCATGTATGCGATGTTATTATAAAATTGATCGAAAATGATTGTTCCACTAGATAATTTTCGAACGTTGTAAAATGATGCCATCACGAACGATCGATTTTCGATAATAGTACAATTTGTTATTATTAATTGAAACGAAAAATAAAACAAAGCTGTATGATGTACGCGATGTTATTATAAAATTGATCGAAAATGATTGTTCCACTAGATAATTTTCGAATGTTGTAAAATTATGCTATCACGAGCGATTAATTATAGATAACTGTACAATTTGTTATTATTAATTGAAACGAAAAATAAAACAAAGCCGTATGATGTACGCGATGCTATTATAAAATTGATCGAAAATGATTGTTCCACTAGATAATTTTCGAACGTTGTAAAATTATGCTATCATGAGCGATTAATTATCAATAACTGTACAATTTGTTATTATTAATTGAAACAAAAAATAAAACAAAACTATATCATGTACGCGATGTTATTATAAAATTGATCGAAAATGATTGTTCCACTAGATAATTTTCGAACGTTGTAAAATGATGCCATCATGAGCGATTAATTATCGATAACTGTACAATTTGTTATTATTAATTGAAACGAAAAATAAAACAAAACTATATCATGTACGCGATGTTATTATAAAATTGATCGAAAATGATTGTTCCACTAGATAATTTTCGAACGTTGTAAAATGATGCCATCACGAACGATCGATTTTCGATAATAGTACAATTTGTTATTATTAATTGAAACGAAAAATAAAACAAAGCTGTATGATGTACGCGATGTTATTATAAAATTGATCGAAAATGATTGTTCCACTAGATAATTTTCGAACGTTGTAAAATGATGCCATCACGAACGATCGATTTTCGATAATAGTACAATTTGTTATTATTAATTGAAACGAAAAATAAAACAAAGCTATATCTTGTACGCGATGTTATTATAAAATTGATCGAAAATGATTGTTCCACTAGATAATTTTCGAACGTTGTAAAATTATGCCATCACGAACGATCAATTTTCGATAATAGTACAATTTGTTATTATTAATTGAAATGAAAAATAAAACAAAGCCGTATGATGTACGCGATGTTATTATAAAATTGATCGAAAATGATTGTTCCACTAGATAATTTTCGAACGTTGTAAAATGATGCCATCACGAGCGATTAATTATCGATAACTGTACAATTTGTTATTATTAATTGAAACGAAAAATAAAACAAAGTTATATCTTGTACGCGATGTTATTATAAAATTGATTGAAAATGATTGTTCCACTAGATAATTTTCGAACGTTGTAAAATTATGCCATCACGAACGATCGATTTTCGATAATAGTACAATTTGTTATTATTAATTGAAACGAAAAATAAAACAAAGCCGTATGATGTACGCGATGTTATTATAAAATTGATCAAAAATGATTGTTCCACTAGATAATTTTCGAATGTTGTAAAATTATGCCATCACGAGCGATTAATTATCGATAACTGTACAATTTGTTGTTATTAATTGAAACGAAAAATAAAACAAAACTATATCATGTACGCGATGTTATTATAAAATTGATCGAAAATGATTGTTCCACTACATAATTTTCGAACGTTGTAAAATGATGCCATCACGAGCGATTAATTATCGATTACTGTAAAATTTGTTATTATTAATTAAAACGAAAAATAAAACAAAGCTATATCTTGTACGCGATGTTATTATAAAATTGATCAAAAATGATTGTTCCACTAGATAATTTTCGAACGTTGTAAAATTATGCCATCACGAACGATCAATTTTCGATAATAGTACAATTTGTTATTATTAATTGAAACGAAAAATAAAACAAAGCCGTATGATGTACGCGATGCTATTATAAAATTGATCGAAAATGATTGTTCCACTAGATAATTTTCGAACGTTGTAAAATTATGCTATCATGAGCGATTAATTATCGATAACTGTACAATTTGTTATTATTAATTGAAACAAAAAATAAAACAAAACTATATCATGTACGCGATGTTATTATAAAATTGATCGAAAATGATTGTTCCACTAGATAATTTTCGAACGTTGTAAAATGATGCCATCATGAGCGATTAATTATCGATAACTGTACAATTTGTTATTATTAATTGAAACGAAAAATAAAACAAAACTATATCATGTATGCGATGTTATTATAAAATTGATCGAAAATGATTGTTCCACTAGATAATTTTCGAACGTTGTAAAATGATGCCATCACGAACGATCGATTTTCGATAATAGTACAATTTGTTATTATTAATTGAAACGAAAAATAAAACAAAGCTGTATGATGTACGCGATGTTATTATAAAATTGATCGAAAATGATTGTTCCACTAGATAATTTTCGAATGTTGTAAAATTATGCTATCACGAGCGATTAATTATAGATAACTGTACAATTTGTTATTATTAATTGAAACAAAAAATAAAACAAAACTATATCATGTACGCGATGTTATTATAAAATTGATCGAAAATGATTGTTCCACTAGATAATTTTCGAACGTTGTAAAATTATGCCATCACGAGCGATTAATTATCGATAACTGTACAATTTGTTATTATTAATTGAAACGAAAAATAAAACAAAACTATATCATGTACGCGATGTTATTATAAAATTGATCGAAAATGATTGTTCCACTAGATAATTTTCGAACGTTGTAAAATGATGCCATCACGAACGATCGATTTTCGATAATAGTACAATTTGTTATTATTAATTGAAACGAAAAATAAAACAAAGCCGTATGATGTACGCGATGTTATTATAAAATTGATCGAAAATGATTGTTCCACTAGATAATTTTCGAACGTTGTAAAATTATGCTATCATGAGCGATTAATTATCGATAACTGTACAATTTGTTATTATTAATTGAAACAAAAAATAAAACAAAACTATATCATGTACGCGATGTTATTATAAAATTGATCGAAAATGATTGTTCCACTAGATAATTTTCGAACGTTGTAAAATTATGCCATCACGAGCGATTAATTATCGATAACTGTACAATTTGTTATTATTAATTAAAACGAAAAATAAAACAAAGCTATATCATGTACGCGATGTTATTATAAATTAATCTCTATTCCACTAAAATTAGAGTTAGAATTTAATTCAACGAATATTACCCGATTAGGATATATCGTTTTATTCTCGCGGTATTTTTATTAACACCGTATTCATATTTACCGCGTACTAATAAATAAATACATACATACAAAAACACACACCTATATACTAGTGTTAGAAATATCTCTAATAAGATACGTAAAAACGAAAACATTTTTTTCAAATTCGGTAATTATATAGACGTTAAAATTATATCGTCGGCTCTCACATCACGCACAAAAAAAGACCATTCATCAGGAAACGATTCGTCAAATTTACCAATATAACGTACATATTTCGCGCGAAAATTAATTCCTTAGGACCATCTTTAATTCTACCACGTAGAAAAAACGAAAATTTCTTACGCGATCGTATTACTAAACACAACAAAATTATTTCAATTTTGTAAAAATTAGCGAGTACTGTAAAATATACTTGAATTGTAATAATGTAACGCGTAACGATTTTCGAAACTATTAATTTTCTAAGCTTTAAACCTAGGCAGACGATCAGAACTGTCTACTGATAATAAACTGCTTTTATATAATCAAGTTTTGATACCAGTTTGGCGATACGGCTGCCAATTATGGGGTTGTGCCAAGAAAAGTAATATCGCCATTTTGCAGAGAGTTCAAAACAAAATCCTTCGGACTATTGTCGACGCTCCGTGGTATATATATCAAATCTTACACTACACGAAGATCTCAAAGTGAAAACTGTAAAAGAAGAAATAGCAACAGTTGCTAAATAATACGCCGTCCGGCTAGAGAACCACCCTAATCATATGGCGATCTCCTTACTAGACAACTCACTGTTTATCCGCACAGACTGAACAGCCACTGGATTTAATATGAACACTATTAATACGTAAAATTACACTTAGGCACCCATCACTGGATGGGATGCTTCTCATGTCGCATTATGCATAAATAATTATAAAACTTACTAAATAGCATTAGCTAGGTGTAAATTAGCAATTATAAATAAATAAAAAAAAATTCTATCGTCCGCTTTCCTTCATTCTTACGAACGTTAACGACCGAACTATTAAAAATGTCTCCATTTCTAAATTCCATAATGTTACGTCATCTGTCCATTCCATCCTTGGCCGGCCGCGTGTCCGCTTTCACCCTCGTATTTTTTTCTGCAGCATCAGTTGTAGTAATTCGTATTTACAGGCTTTAATATTTAACATAGGGTGACCCAGAGAAGGACGATTTTGTTTTATCTTTTTTTTTTTTTTTTGAGTAGTCACGTTTGGTATGTACATACGAGAGATTCAATTGACAAATTATAACGAGGAGTAGCGCGAGTTTTGCTGTAGAATGTTATTTTCGACGTGAATCGATCGCGACAGTAGTTTCGAAAAGAATTCAAAGTTAGGGAGGATTCTTTTTGCGGGGATACTTTAAAAGCCGCGTTTACAAAACGCGTCCACGACATCCGGAAGACCTGATGGGATTTCTGAAGAAATTTTTAAATACAGCTTCGATACACGATGACCTTACCTGAATACATACCTGACGTAATTAAACAGATGGCGCGATCAAACATTTAGGAACGGTTGCATAGTCGTGATAACTTGTCGTCCGCAAGCGGCTTATTGGATAATTCACCACAGATGCAAATTCGCGGGCTGAGAAGAATTAAGCCGTTAGACCTGGCATAGTAATAGAAATTATGTAAATTATTACACATAAGATACTAATATAGGGGGACTTGTTATTGGACTTATGTTCCGTTCGCGTCATGGAAAACTTACGCTCGAAAAAGTCTTCAAGAATTTTGCAATGATTCAAAGCAGATCTCCCGTTTTCCTATTTTTAAATAAAATTTCATTCGAAAATTTGTTCGATTTCGAGTTATTGGAACGACAACAAACCCGCCCGTCTTCTCCGGGTCACCCTATGAGTATAGTATTTCACGCGTTTTTTTTTTTTTGTAATCGTTATTAATTCGGATTTTTTTCTCGAACGTTACAAGATTTCCTTATTAATTATTTTATCCGTCCAGCTTATTTTCAATGAACGTCTATACATATACATTTTAAAAAGCTTCAATTTTCTTTATAGCGGCCGTTGTAAGTGTCCGTGTCTCTGTCACACACACACACACACACATATATATATATATATACATATATATATATATATATATAATATTGTTTGTTAGATGTAACATTTGACAAGACGCAGTTTTTTAATTTCACGTTTATATCGTTAGAGCGTGGAAGGCGTCTAAATGTTAGAAATATTTTCATCCGCGGCATCTGACATCTTTGTCCGAATTCCCCCCATTTTCCCGTTAGCCTCAGCTTTATAGGTATTTAAACTTCCCGTCTATTAGTACTTTTGATTGGATCGATGTAAAACAAACACATTAATAATAATAGTAATGAAATAAAAATAAATAAATAATAAAAGGTTTTCGATAAATTAAAAATGTAAATCTAGTTTGAATTTTATAAGTCACTTAATAATTACGTTCTGTAAAGCTAAACTCATCCTAATCTTCTCATATATATATATATCATCATCATCATTATCATCATCTGGTGCAACAATCCGTGGACTACTTCGCCCCTATGCTACTCTTTTTCCACTCGTATCGGTTATTGGTCATTCTTTTCATTTCTGGGAGTAACTGGAGAATCTAGAACCATCCAACTTAATCTACCTCTTATTCGTTTTCCTGGTATATATCCTTCAATTGCATCTCGCAGCAATCTTCCATGTCGTAACATATGCCCCATCCAACCTAGTTTCCGTAAAAAAATCAAAAAAAAAACACCTATATATATATATATATATATATATATATATATATATATATATATATATATATATTGCAGAATTTACTTAAAATTTTGCATACTGACAAACAGTCGCCGGTTTACTGTTCGCCATTTATGCATTAAACATTTCTTGAACTGCGATTAACGTACTTTCTTGGGTAAATCTATCCCTCGACACGTAATGAAATATTTTCTAACATTAAGACAATAATAAAGAACAAATATTCAACTGGTATTTCCTAAAATTATCATGAAAAAATCACCTCCAAAAGTTATAATCGAAATAACGAACATAACAAACGCTATACTTAGACTAGGCTATTATTATTTTACAAGCTGAAAAAGATCCGAAATTATCACACTTCCCTAGTTCGGTAAAGGCATTCTTCTGTTATTAACAATATAAAAGACTAATCAATTTACTCAGTTGCAAACTTGCCGAAAAAGTTATACCGACTAGGTTTCGTCCAGACATACATAAATTTATTCCAGATGTTCGGTTTAGTTTCCAACCTAAACATTCCACAACTCGACAAGCGGCCCGTATCAGCGACTGTATTACACATAATTTCAATCGTAATAAGCACACCGGTATGGTGTTGTTTGACGTCGCAAACGGCATTTCATACTACGTGGTACGGTGGTATTATCTTTAAAATGTTCCAATCTAAATTCCCTCCATATCTCACTAAAATAATTTAATAATTTACCCTTACTTAAGTAATAGAACATTTTCCATTAAAACCTGTTTATCCGAAGTAGCGCAATTCTAGCTCTATTTTTGTTCGTATTTTATATATATATATATATATATATATATATATATATATATATATATATATATATATATATATAGCATTATTCTGCAGCTCATTTAGACCATCCACTATAGATAATCGTCTACTACAAAAATAGGCATGTTTATTGCGATGCTTTAAAAAATGGAATTACTATCGATTCGTCCGAGATCGAAGCGGTATTTTTCAAAGGCTACTAATACTGCCACCACTAAATCTTACCGTTGAAGACGAGGACATTGCCGAAGAACATTCGTTATCTAGGTATAATCCGAGATAAGCGATTTACATTTGTGCTGATTAATTACATTCATTTTAAGATTAATAAAGCAATTAGTGCAATTCACCTAATTTTTGATTTCCGAATCTGAAAAACAAATTAATACTTCATAAAACTCTTATTCGACCAATATTCCTGTCCCGCTTGGTGCTCTTATTTTCAATATTGATTTTAATTACAGAACCGGCGCCGTAGGAGTTTCGGCTAACATAAAAATGGGGCAAATATGCAAAACGAATCACGATTTTCTCAAAAATTATATTTTCTTGTTTTTTTTTTTTTTTATTAATTGTACCCTACATCCGAACGAACCGTTTAATGTCGTCGGCAGATATCCAAGGAACTACGGCAAATCTACATGCTAAATATAAGCATCGTAGATTAAAATATTATTTGTTCCAATTCATTCTGCATAATATGTAATTTTATTTGCATGCATCAGATCATTCTGAGTTGTTTAATGATTATTTTATAACATCTTTATTTAAGTCAAAATTTATATATAACTTACGACTACTTATTTCTTAATTCGCGGTATTTTTCACCAGATTTTTTAAACTACTTTTTATGGTATTCTTCTTAAAGTAATCTTTATCCGTACATGCGTGTGTGTAACACGTATTTAATGTTGCAATGGCGGTGAGGACACTCCGAATATTTACTTTCTTAGTATATTATGTTTTACTTTGTAAATATATACGTTTTTTCGTTATCCTCGACAGATCCACACTGTATATTTAGTATTGTACTAGAAGAATTTTGTTAGGAAAACGCGAAGAATAGATTTTAAATTTAGTTAAGTATTACACTATGTATTATTCCGTCGAAAAATGTAAAATCATTATTTATCGGTTTTTTTTTTCGAGGAATTTATTTTATAACCATCTTCCTCCGTAAAAAAACAAATTGAAAATTAGTAGTTAAATCACTGATATTTATTTTCTTAAAGAAAACACAAAGCTTTTCGGCATTTACGCCATGATCGAGTGAAACATTTTAAAACATCATAATTTTAAAAATATAAATTAAATATAATCACTTAAAAATATGCTATGGTGATTGTGAACATATATTCCAAAAATGCTGTTCCGCTTCTGTTCTGTCTATTTTTGGATTTGTTGAAATTTAATATCGATATATTTGTTTATTAATTTTGTTTTTTTTTATATTAATTTTTTCTTCGATACTATTTTCCGGATTTTGTAAAAGTTGTATACTGGTGGAATTTTAAATTTTTCATTTACTGTTGCGATGTATGATGTCCAAAAGTAAAATATAGAATAAAAAAAATATACGAACACAAAATTTTTTAAAAAACACAATTTTTACAAGTAAAATGAAAATAAATATTAAAAATCTGGGAAAATAGTATTGAAGAAAAAATTAATATAAAAAAACAAAATTAATAAACAAATATATATCGATATTAAATTTCAACAAATCAAAAAATAGACAGAACAGAAGCAGAAGAGCATTTTTGGAGTATATTTTCACCATCGCATATTTTTAAGTAATTATATTTAATTTATATTTTTAAAATTATGATGAAAATGTTTCACTCGATAATGGCGTAAATGCCGAAAAGCTTTGTGTTTTCTTTAAGAAAATAAATATTAGTGATTTAACTAATTTTCAATTGATTTTTTATAAAAAAAAAAATTACTACATTCCACATTATAAAAAATTAAAATCTCCCTCTGTCCTCGATAACATACTATTAATGTGTTTCGGTTTAAACATTTCTATCGTCTATCGCTTCTAATAGAATTACACATTCGACGCCTAATAAGTATAAAAATTAATTTTGTCGGATTGCTTTAACCTACTTGAGTTTTTTTTACTTTTCAATATTTAACTGGGGATTTAATTTTTTTTAACCCCCCCCTCCGTCTTCAACCCAGTCTGACTACGACGCTGTATGAGCTACTACATCGTATCTATGAGCCGGTATTTAAGCGGTTGAAAATACTACGATTAACGCAGCGTCCCGATAATAGGGTTTGTGGGTGTGTTCTATTAGGGCATTTACAATCTCGGTTAATACAATACTACTAATTAAATGTCGAATATATCGGAGAGTAGTGATTTTATGAATTATAAACCGAACAAAATATAACACAATCACTGAAAGTTTTTTATTACGAAGCTTTATATTTATTGCGCGTACTTGAAAATGACGTAAAACGAGTTCAAATATCGACGTGTTTTTTTTTTTAATTATTACCGATATAAATTTAATAATGTAATTTTTCGCGTCGACAATAAGAATTTGATATTTATATAAAATCTAATATTGCGCGTGCTTGAAAATGACGTAATTGTCGAAAAGCTTCGCAATAAAAAACTTTTAGTGAGTAAACGGTGTTATAATTTGTTTGATTTATAAATACTACTAACGTTATTTAAATTTCCGAAATTTAATTACGTCGTTATGATTATTAAATTATCTTATTTTTATACATTTTCAGGTTTACTATAAATAGTTAATAATCGGAATTCGTCACGATTGAAACATAAAAAAATGACTAGTAGAAGCGATAATAATCATTCCGAAAGTACGACTAAAGCCTCGGTACAATTGATCGAAATAAACGATTCTTCGTCCGATTCTAATGACGATGATGTAGAAGTTGTGTGCCATTCGGAATCTACGAATCCGATTGTATTCGAGTCAGACGATAACATCGATATCATTGATATTGACGACTGCTTTGAAATTGACACTACAGGTGATTTAAAAACTATCGGTGGAAATTCAAGCGAAACGGAAGAAGAAGTTAGAGTAGTGAAAAGCGACTTAAAAAATGCTTCACCCGGAGCGAAAGCTGATAAAAGCCAGAACGGCGTTGCACGTCGTAAACAAGCAAATATAGTTGGGAAAACATTTCCTGACGCACCGCTAAATAAGACAGAAGTACCGATTCATTCGGCCGCTATGAAAACAGCGAACATTAGTAGTACTGACGATGAAGATGAAGACGAGCATCGGAATTACGGCGGTAATGATAAGAACAAAGACGGTGATGATAATAATAATGATAGTTGCAACGAAGGCAAACGCCGCGATAAAAATAGAAAATATAATATTGAGCATAATAGAAATAATAAAAAAATAATAAAATAAAAATAATAATAATAATAATAAAATAATAATAAAATAAAAACAAATAATAAATAATAATAACAATAATTATAAAAATTGGGCAAAAACGCCAAAAATCAGATTTGTACACAGGAATTTAAACAGTAAAAACTTGGTGAAATATTTCCGATTAAAAGTGCGTATTTTAAGGAGGAAAAACATAAGTACGAATTTTGGGAAAAACGCGAGATAAAGAAATTAATTATAAAAATTGAACAAGACGCCAAAAATCAAGAGATTGTGCACGCAGGAAATAAACAGCGAAAACTCGATAATATAAAAGTACGCAGTAACTGTTGCTAGCCATCAGCTTCACCTAAACCAAGCTCATATCAGTGAACTCTTAAAATCGGTTGCACTTCAGTTTTCATTAAAGCTTCAGCGAAATATTCTAAAGTTCCGCCATGGAGCCTATTCAAGCCAGAGATTTGCTGGAATCTTGCTACAGCTGATAATAAACGCAAATCGAACCGTGTAATACACGCAACTTTACAACGGATTTTGCTCCGGATGAATCCAGTTTCATATATGTGGAGCGTATTAAATTCAAAACAACATCGAGACCTTCAATCTTCCGATAATGCTGTCTGTCGTTTCGGCTGAGCTAGTGGCGATTCATACTCCAAATCGTTGATCTCCTACGGAACAATTATCTCATTTGCACAGATTCCACGTCTGCATTAAAACATATATATGGAGTCATAAACTCCGAACAGCTGTTGATCCTATTCTTTTCTCGATACCGGAGCTATATAAACGGCAACACAAAGGTCACCTTTGCTTGGACTACTAGCCATCGTAAACTCGTCTATAGACAAGTGCGGAGTATGCTCTAGATTTAATCCGGAGAATATTACGATCATGGAGTCGATTCTTCCATAGTCAACCTAGTATTTTGGGATGCATAAAAAAAAAAAGACCTCACAGTATGGCCAAAAGTCATTGGGAAAATTTGTCTACCTAGATTGGAAATAGTGGTAAACAGAGTGTATGTTGGACAAACACTAAACACCCACTCGTACTTGCTTGGTAACCAGCCACCACCTGTATACGATGAATTTCAAGCGCCATTAACCGTCCAACATATGACTTGCAAAAAATACGCTCAATATCGTACTAAGCAGATAAGCTCAGCTATCCCAAACGTCTATAACCTGGAAATTCTTAGACTTTCTCATCCAGACTAATATTATGAATAGCATCTAATTATATGTATTAGAATTAATGATTATATATAGTTGTCGTAATAGCCGCAAAGTATTAAATACGCGTTTAGAAAAAAACAAAAAATCCGAATAAAAGTGTATCTTTTAAAAAGAAAAACCGAAGTATCAATTTGGCGAGAAACATAATAAAAATGTTTTATACAACAATTGGGCAACGCACCAAAAATCAGATTTTCATACAGAAATTAAGCAACAAAAACTTGGTGATATGTTTGCAATTAAAAATACTTATTTTAAGGGGATAAACAAACGAAGAAAAAATATTTTTTTTTTTAAATTTTTTTATAATGCGGGATGTAGTGATTTTTTTATAAAAATTCAATTGAAAATTAGTTAAATCGCTAATATTTATTTGATTTTTAATATTTATTTTCATTTTACTTGTAAAATTGTGTTTTTTAAAAAATTTTTTGCGTTCGTATATTTTTATATTTATATTTTACTTTTGGACATCATACATCGCAACAGTTAATGAAAAATTTAAAATTCCACCAGTACACAACTTTTACAGAATCCGGAAAATAGTATTGAAGAAAAAATTAATATAAAAAAACAAAATTAATAAACAAATATATCGATATTAAATTTCGACAAATCAAAAAATAGACAGAACAGAAGCAGACGGCATTTTTGGAGCATATTTTCACAATCGCATATTTTTAAGTAATTATATTTAATTTATATTTTTAAAATTAAGATGTTTTAAAAAGTTTCACTTGATAATGGCGTAAATGCCGAAAAGCTTTGTGTTTTCTTCAAGAAAATAAATATTAGTGATTTAACTAATTTTCAATGGATTTTTTTTTTTAAGTAATAACTTATTTAGATTATACAATAAAACTGAATTATTTGAGGGAAAAAAAACGGAAAAAGGAGTAATGAAATAAAAATGAGAAATAATTTCAGAAAAATACCGATAGAAAAATTAATTCACATCGTTGAACAAAAAAATTTTAAAGAACTAGACAAAATAAATATAATCGCTAAAAATGAGAAATTTAAACATATCTACAGTATTTCAAAAAGAACATAAATCCAACAGCTCTTTTAAATATTAATCACGCTGAAGATATACGAACAAAAAAAAAATGTATAACAAAAATAAAAAATTTCGATAATTTAACATATCATACGGATACTATTTTTGACAGAAAATTAAATCAAACGGAAATAAAATAAATTAGAACGGAAGAAAATTATAGACAGATTTAGCGTAAAATTTATTTCAAAAAAATAGGATTTCGTAGTAACGAAAGATTTATATTAGAACATATGAGATGTTGTCGAAGATTTATGAAATATTCAAAGTTATCTGCGCGGAAAATTTTTAACACTTTAATATATTCGAGTGAAGAAAATGAACCAAAAAGTTTATCATCAGGAAAACGGTAACTATTTCAACGTAATAAATAGTATCTTCTTCGTGTCAGGAAAAGGATCTCTATGTGTTACACGGTGTTTGCCCAAGTACTCAGCAAACGCGACGCTGTTTTCATCCAGTTGTATTAGGTCGTTGAAATCGCATTTACGTAGGCAGCTGCTGCAGATGAAAAGATGATGGATGGATTGCTCCTGGCCACATATATATACAGGATGAGCTGTCAGAGATTTTCCACTTCTTCGTGTTATCTCCTTTTCGACCAACCATTGTTCGTAGTCTATTTTGCGAGCGTCATGTTTCGTATTTCAGTTCGACTCCCGGAGGAAGGTGCTCCTTGGGTTCAATCTATGGTTCGCGATTTTTCTTCGTCCATTCTTCCTTCCGCGCATTATATCGAGCGGTTTCCGGGCTTACTGTTAATGGCTTGATAAATGCCATAAAGCTATTGCGAGACATGAATCTTCGTTTGACTGGTTTATGTCCAAACATCATATGTCGGCTATCCGTTTCTCGCTTGCTCTTTTCAATGCTGGCAGCTATTTGCCGTCTAATTGCAGGTGGAGCAATACCAGAAAGAATGCGAATTTTACCGACAAATTCCGGTTTTAAACACACACCCTTAATAATAATTCGGCAGATCTCGTTTAGCGCGGTTTCGACATGTTTCGCGTGGGTCGAATGCAACCATAGAGTATGACAGCACTTTATGCAACACATCTTATTATTGTAAAAATGCGACACACCAATGTGTACAAATGTAAAAGTGACGAAAAAGTATGTGAACTATGTGTACGGATGAAAGAACACAGTTTAAAAAAAAACAACCGAGAAAGTTCGCAAGGAAATATATAAATGTGTGAAATATATAAAAAAAATAAAATATATATGTTATATCTTCTTTTTTTTTATTAAACATATATTTCTTATTTTAACACATGTTCTTATCTATAAACGTATTTACAACCAAACTAAATGTAACAACTCAAGCCATCCACACACTGTGTTAATACTTTATACTATTTTAAAATTTAGATATATCAATATACAAATGAAACGATGAACATGAATGCGGCTATATAGTATGTAAAAATTATGGTAAAAATGTTAACACAATTCAACACAGAAATAAAACAAAAGGTGGTGGAATTTGCGATATATCTTGTCTTTATAATGGAAAATCGGATAAAAAAGTTAAAAAAAACCATTTGTGGTAAAGATGTTCGAATATAAAAAAAAAAAAAAAAAAAAACTGAAAATTATACATATACGGGAAAAAATATTTACGGCATTCCTTGTTTATATAATGGAAATGCGGTTAACAAAGTTAAAAAATGCACGCATTCCGAAAAATATATTTACTACGATTATAAGGCAAATCAAGAGACAGGAATAATTAGCGCACAATATTTTAACGCTTTGAAACTTTTATTTTTAAAACGAAAAATTTTGTAAACGGTTGATTTCTAAAGAGCGCAGAGTATTTATATCGAATGCTCACAACGCGAAAGCGTACTATTCGTAATTTATCTTAAAATATTCTGAAACCACACACACAATTAACAGTGCGACAACAATAATGTTTTTAAAGATTTCAGAAATTAAATTCGTAGCATTAATTTTATTGCGTCACTACTCTTTGATTTTCCAAAAAGATATTTGATAAAAGGTGGTTATTTTCCTCAAAAATGAAAAAAAATTATAATAGTCCAATTCTGGAAAAATAAAAATTCTACAATGTAGATACGATGTAGATTAACGTTCGAAAAACTTTACTTAAGCGGTATATTCAATTTTCAAAAAGAATTTGTAGAATATGGTAAATCTGATGTAGATATTTTGCGTAGAGATTGTATAGAATTTAGAAAACAATTTCTAGAAATTGCAAATATCGATCTTTTTCAGTACATTTCGCAAGAATGACTATTTATAGGTCAAAATATTTATACAATAATAAAACAAACCTAAAAAAGAAATTTTTAGCAACTATTCGATTGCCTGGCTAAACACGTTTAAAAATGTGCAACACGCATTAAACAGTGGTGAATTAATATTTGCGTCGCAAAAGTGGACGGATTTGATAATGCAACAAAAATAGTTCAATATCACGATTGTTTCCGGTACGGTTATGTCCAATATGTTACAAAGAAAATAGGATAAATAATGCAACGCGGAAAACTGCGGATGATTTATATGAAGAAACTACAGAGAGAGAAGTAAACTGTTAAAAGATAATGGATATGATTTGATAGACATATGGGAAAATGTTAGTGGAAACAATCAAAAAATAAAAAAAAAAGCTTTAAAAGATAATGCTACAGTTACTAAGTCCTCGAGATGCTTTTTATGGCGGAAAAACGAGTGCAATTAAATTAAAAGTATCAGAGAAAAAATTACGATGCATCGAAGTGCGCAGTCTTTAGCAGAAATATTACGATGATTATCCTGTTGGACATCCGATAAAAATTGATAAACCAGAAGAATTTGACAAAAATTGATACGGATTAATTAAATGCAAAATATTGCCACGGAAAAATGTACATAATCCTGTATTATCCTATTAAAGAGGAAAAAATTATTATTTGCTTCGTAAAAAATGTACAGAATGTAATCACACTGATGAAGAACTAGGTTTGATCGGTACTTGGACGACGGACTAAATAAAAAAAGCTTTAGAAAAAAAGGATATAAAATTTTAGACATTTACGACATTTGGTATTTTGAGGAAAAAAGTAATTATTTATTTAAAAGTTATGTTAAGGATTTTATGAAAATAAAATTAGAACCAATTCCGTGGGAAAATGACTTTAAATCTACTGAAGAATATTTTTTTTTTTTTTTAAAAAAAAAGTATTAAAGGAAAAAATGGAATTAAATATAGAAAATATTCGATCCAAAATACTGGAAAATGAGCTATAGCTAAATTATGTCCTAATTCTTCGCGTGGAAAATTTAGTCAAAGACAAAATTGAACACAAAAACAAAATATGTAAATGACCCCTAAATAATGGTATAAAATAATGTTAGATGATAGAATAGCAAAATTAGTAATATTTTAATTTCATTAACGAAAATATGATACAGGTATCTTATAAATATATCAAGACGAATTTAACGAAACCATCAACGAATATTTTTATCCCAGCCAACAGCTAACGTTAGATTAAGATTGTACGAAATGTTAGATAAATTAAGTAACAATATAATACCGATTCAATTGTATATCAATGAAAAAAAAATACATTTAAAACAGGATGTATGCAGGGTGAATGAACTGACGAATTAGGAAAAGATGATTACGGTATCGAATGGATACGTACAAAAAGTTATACATTTATCATAAAACAAGAAAAAACTATCATGAAAAGGATTACACCGTTAAATTACGAAAATTCAAAAATATTAAATAAAAAAGAAATTGAAAATATTGTTAATAAAAACGTAAACAAGGTTAAATTATAACACGATTAGTAGAGATTGCAAAACGAAAAAACATTCATCAATAAAATGATGTAAAAAGAATTTAGATTACGATAAAAATCAAATTTTACCTGAAAAAGACGGAATTACGGACACACCTCCACGGGCTTATGTTAATATAGATATAAATATAGTAACTTTTAATAACCAAGCAGTAAATATAGTAAATTGTAATAAACAAGCAGCTAATTTAGAAAATGCAGATATTGTAGATTTTTTTTAATCAAACAGCTAATTTAGAGGATTCAGATATTAAAGATTTTTAATCAAATAGCTAATAGTAGTAAGAGGACATTTATTCAGAATACTTGCTAAAGTTTTAACAATATTTTTATTTTTTATTTTTAAAAAAAAAGTTACATATGTTAAAAAATTAATAATACTTTTTTTTTTTTTTTTTTTTAAATTACATAGGTTAAAGAGAGAATAAAACAACTCAACATTTATTTATTTAAATATACCAGAAAAATATAAAATTAATAAGAGACAATTAGTCCACGTAACGGATCCAAATGAAAGCAAAATTTATTTAAACAAATAATCGGTAAATCGTTTATCGAGATATATTTTCCCTTAAAAAAAAAAAAAATTAATTTAGTTTTAATAGTTTTATAAAACTCTATTAAAAAGGAACGGTAATTGAATTTAATGATTAGAAAAATCTATATAAAAAGCTTTTCCTTTCATACCATTATAAATAACTTCATTAGGATCTACTGTAACATTTTTTTCAATATATTCTAATAAATTATGAGAAATACGTTTCGGTAAATAAATGCGGCCTCAAAACACAAATAATATTTCAGGACATTCTTGCTAGGAAACGGAAATATTCGGCGCATAAGATCAGGGAAAAAAATGGTATCTTTCTGCTGGCTCCATAAGATCGAAGGAAAAGCGCCAAGAGGAAGAAAATAGAAATGATAACCGCCGGTTTCGTGGTTCATAAAAAAGTAGTCGACATAATAAAGGAGGCTAGAAATCGAATAAATCATGATATAACTTCTGTCAAGGAGATGCAACTACAACAAGAAGAAATGAACAAACACATTTTCATCCTAAGGCCAAAACCGTTTTTTTTTCTTTTTTTTTTTTTAAATGTTATAAGTACCACCTTCTAGCTCTCTAAAGATTTTGTATTATTAGCTGCTTCATTAAAACGATTTAACATCTTATTATCAATACTATTATTTAATTTATATTTTTTATATTACAATTTTATTTTATATAATTTTTAAAATCAATGCAATGGAATATAAATGGTGCATTTCCGCACCTGGCCGAATTAAAATTATTGATAGCACAATACCAACCTCCAGTAATTTGTATTCAAGAATCACATTTGAAGACTAACCAACTGTTCACAATCCATAACTACAGTTCATTTAGGTTCGATGATACCTCACATTTGATTGCAGCTGGAGGGGTATTAACATTAGTCCACAACTCGATCCCCCTTGCAGTGCCTTTATCAATTACATCCGACTTACAAGTAGTTGCAGTCTCAATATTAATCCCAATAATCCACCACCGTAAACCAATCTCAGTATACAACATTTATATTCCACCCAACTATCAAACATCAAAGCATGATTTTAATCATAAAACAGCTACCAAAATCACTACATTCCACATTATATAAAAAATTAAAATTATAAAGAGCATCCTGAAAAATAATATTTTATGTAATACGACGGAACCGAAGCAACTAAACGATAAAACGCAGTATCTGCAAACGTTCATCATTTAGTTCAAGTAAAAACGAAAGAAAATCATATTTTTCATTTAAAATTTAATTACGAGTTTAAATATGTAGACGTTTTTTTGCGCTACAACATTGTAGGAAGTTACGTTTAACCGGAAAACAAGCTTGATCAATCAGTGACGAAGGTAATAATTGGTAATTGATAATTTACGAATTTATATATATATTTCTCCGCGCGTATATTATTTATATATATATATATATATATTAAAGCATTGACATACCAGTCGTCATACTGCGCGAAGAATTTGGGACCACTCCGACAGGTTGTACATAAGAGACATAACCATCATTACTTAATTGATTTAAAATATTATAATCATGATCGTCTTCACATTTGTTCTGGTAATGAAAAGGTAAAATTACCATAATCTTCTTGTGACCGAGATTACGGAAATACTCTATGCATAATTTGATTCCTTGTACGGAAAATAGTTTTTCACTAGTGACGTAATCATCAGAACCATGACTGAAATAGAAATATTGCACGATGATTATATTATTTAAAATTGCGACCGTACGGCACACACACACATACATATATATATATAAAGAAATCGTTAATTTGTCTACTAAGTAAAATATCAAGTTTCAAGCGAATGCATTTACATAATAAGTAAATATTTCCTTTTTTTTTTTTTTTTTAAAAAATTAAAATGAATACTAGGTTATTGTTAAATTTTATAAACAATATCAGCTTATATTCAGATAAAATAGCGGTCATTTAACTAAACTGCAAATTAAATGTTTGAAATTAACAGGAAATCACAAAGAGCATCAAAGGAATATATAATTATTCGTAAACGTATGGGAATACATACAAACAGAAATTAAAATTAAAATGGAGGAAGAATTCAAACAGAAAACTTATGTATAAACTGTCGCGAACAATAACAAAGTCGGACAAATACATTATAACTCGGATGTTAAATAAAACACCCGAGGGAAGAAATGAAAAAGGAAAATAAAAGAATGACTTCAGGAAGAAGGTAATAAAATAATAATAATAATAATAAACTAAAAAAAAAAAAAAAAGGTATGGTGAAATAAAAAGTAAAGATAAATTCCGATTATAAAGGAATAGGAAATAGATTAATAATTAGCGTTATGTAAAAAAAGATCGATTACGAAGTAATAGTTACAGAATATTACACAGAATTATATATAATATGTATAAGACAAAACGATTAATCTTTAAATATAGAATAATTCGTCGACAAGTGTTTTAGCTTGACGAACGACATCCGTGTAATAATAAAAAAAAAATTACATTTAAAAAAAAACAGACAAACATAACGAAGATTAAGTAAATTTTATGATTTTATAAAGCAGTCGTCAATATCAATGATATCGATGTTATCGTCTGACTCGACTACAATCGGATTCGTAGAATCCGAATTGCACACAACTTCTACATCATCGTCATTAGAATCGGACGAAGAATCGTTTATTTCGATCAATTGTACCGAGGCTTTAGTCGTACTTTCGGAATGATTATTATCGCTTCTACTAGTCATTTTTTTATGTTTCAATCGTGACGAATTCCGATTATTAACTATTTATAGTAAACATGAAAATGTATAAAAATAAGATAATTTAATAATCATAACGACGTAATTAAATTTCGGAAATTTAAATAACGTTAGTAGTATTTATAAATCAAACAAATTATAACACCGTTTACTCACTAAAAGTTTTTTATTGCGAAGCTTTTCGACAATTACGTCATTTTCAAGCACGCGCAATATTACATTTTATATAAATATCAAATTCTTATTGTCGACGCGAAAAATTACATTATTAAATTTATATCGGTAATAATTAAAAAAAAAACACGTCGATATTTGAACTCGTTTTACGTCATTTTCAAGTACGCGCAATAAATATAAAGTTTCGTAATAAAAAACTTTCAGTGATTAAACGGTGTTATATTTTGTTCGGTTTATAATTCATAAAATCACTACTCTCCGATATATTCGACATTTAATTAGTAGTATTGTATTATATTAACCGAGATTGTTTGAATAAAATATGATTACGTTAAAAATGAAAATCGGTACGATACATTTCTAGAGGATGGCAAACATTTTATACAAACACGAATGAAAAATGTCACAAGGTTAAAATGAAATATATATATATTTAAAATTGAATATTCGATTATGAAATAAAACGAGTTCAAATATCGACCTTTTTTTTTAATTACTACCGATATAATTATGGTTAATAATCGAATTTTTCGCGTCGACAATAAGAATTTGATATTCATATATATATATATTCCCCATATAACTGTTTTTTAACGGGTAATTCGCTATATTTTATGAATTTTTAATAAAGTCGCATAACTTTATACTTATTTAGAATTATAAAATATTACGCGCTAAGCAAGATTTACATTTTTAAAGATGTACTGCAAACCAATTGATATGTTAAGTTGAAATTTATGATCCTACATACATTCAAACATCAAAAGTTTGCACATCTGATTATAAATAAATTATTACGTTATTTATATACTACATAAACGATGTTTTAATAAGAACTTTTAGCGCTGTGTTAACGCTAACTATAACTAAATTTTTGAATTACAAGTATTATAATAAAATTGACAAAATGTTACAGTGTTAAAATTGTATCGGTTGCTTATATTTTAAAATAAATTGTTAGAATTGGAAAAATGCAAAAATTAAAATTACATAACATATAAATTATACAGCACGATACTTCTTTAAATAGCGCTTTTTAATTTTTAATTAACATCTGTATATTAGGTACATACTCTGTTAATATATCTGTTTAATCAATATAGAAAATCCTCATATACTGAAAATCACTTAACACGCTTGTAAATTCATGTAACATATCATATATATTCACTGAAAATTTGAAAAGTAACAAATACACGTCTAAATAGTAAATACTAAAAGTCGCTGGCTTTTTAAAAATTATAAATTAATCCGTACGACCATGATTACAGTTTATACTGATAACATAACACAGGTTATTAGTTTTATACCCATTAGTTTAATACAAATAGTCGCCTATAATAATTTGTTTTACTTTTTACTTTAAACATTATAGACTATTTTCAATGATCGTTAAAAAAATTATTTTTATAAATAAACGCGACATATTTATTTATTTCAGTTTTAATAAATAAAAAATAATTATAAGCATTGAGGTATCTTTTGTGTAAATTATATTAGTTCAAAACCGTTTCAGTCTTAAAATTTAATTTTTATTTTTTCATTTTTAGATATTTTGGGAAAAAAATTACCCTCTGACCACACTGATATATTTTGTGAACGGATATTTCGTTCGGTTGAAACTTTGAATTTAACGGTTTATTATTTAGTATTTACGTTTTATTGTTAAACTGTTTTTTAAATTTAATGTCAGTTTGATATTTAGTGTTTCATCCCAAATTCGTTAGGTTAGGAGTGACTAAAAGAATGAGTTCTTTCTCACAGGTTATACATTTGATACTACATCATATATTTATAATTAACGTAACAATATTAATGGTATTTTTCTGTTGTGGATATATCCTTTGCGTAATGAATTATTTTAAAAAATATCGTATACTTATTAAAATAATAAATGATTTCTTTATAAAAAAAAAATTATGTAACATATTTCAGGAAATACGCAAGCGGGCTTTAAAACGGGCTAAAGAATATCCTTGCATACCAAATGATGTTGACGTCGGTATGTGTTATACAAGAAAGTTACGCATAAAATTATAAAGCGAATCTAAACAATAACTAATTTTTCACGTATATTTCTAAAAAACGCATACGATTTAGAAAGAATCCGTTTTAAATATTAAGAGTGTCAGAAATAAGTATCCTGTGTTATACAATGTTTAAATTGAGCAATTGAGGACTATTTTAGTTATACTAATTTATGTTAGATATTAAAATAACTACTTTTCGATCATGTTTTACGATAATATTTTAAGATGGAATAAATTTATCATAAATGTTGATCTCTAAAATTGATAACTAATTTTATTTATCGAGTATTCGAGTATTGAAAGCGTAAGTACATTTATTTATTCAGATTGCTGCGTTGTTAAATGCGATAAGAGATATTACAAAAACGAAAGTAAATAATTTTACGATATGTAAATATAGATAAAATTGTAATTGATAATATCACTGTTTAATTATGTAGCAGCGTATAATGTTCATATTTATTTCGAGTTTAACTTTTATTTATGTATTGCATGGTTTCATTACTAAAATTACGACCTACTAAATTTTGTGCGTGATTGTATAAAGAATATTAACAATATTACTTTGAATATTTAAATATTCGTAGGTTGTTTTAATGACTATGGGGGAAAAATTTTCTAAAAATAACTTGCTTAATTTTATCTCGCAATGATGATGTTGATTTTTTAATATCAATCATAGCTTTAAGTAAATGTGGAAATTTTAGTATGCTCAGTGTCTTATAAACAAGTTTAATTTTATGATTTGTATTACATTTAAAGTCGTGTTATTATAGAAATGTTTAAGATGAATGATGATGAAACACGTGATGTAAAACGAGGAAAACCGAAACATACGGATCATTGTAAATCTAGACTTGCATTATTAGCATCAGAAATTAATCAGTGGGAAGATGATACAGTGTCAACGAAAGTTAAAGTAACTTTCATTTTTGTATTTGTCATTTAACGTGGTATATTTAAAAAAAATTATTCAATATTGGTAGCTACTCCGATTTCGTTAGGAAAGTTGAATTTTAGTATTGCATATTTAATATATTGAATCTAACCATCGTCCTTGTGCATTTTTACATTTTACGGTATTATTCGTCTCGTTAACTGCAGTTATTTTTTATCGGGAATAATTTGTCCCTTTAAACATTTCGTTAAATATGCTTTTATATTTTTATTTAATAAATAGTTAAAAAATTACGTACCACGTACTTTTTCTTTTCTGAATAGTCGCGTAGGTATTATCTTCTACTTCGAGTTATATGAGGTGGTTATGTTGTTTCAAATAAAAAATATTTAAAATTGAACACTATACTCAAACGTGAAAATAAATATACACGATTAGTTTATCATAATATAAATATGTTTTATAGTAAAAATGAAAGAGAAAAGTCAATTTGAAGTATATATTTCAGACGTACTGCAGGTTAGAATATTGAATTATAATTAGAACAATGTTTATGTAATCAGATACGAATATATCTAGGCTATATTCGACAAACATAGGCATTTATTTTTTTATTAATTCGTGCATTGCGTTCGTGTTGAAAAATAAATATTTTGAAGAACGAAAATTGAAAACGGTTTTGGTGATTTACGTAGAGATCTAGGTTTATTAAAGGAGTGTAGACGTGACTGAAATGGAATAGTCTACATGAAAGAAAGAAAGTATATTTGACATTAATTTTACAATTTACAGATATATGCGCCAATAACCATATAATAAATGTGCCGGAAATGATGTTTCTCTCCATTTATGAAATAAAAGAAATAAAATTCTTACATTATACAATTGAAATAATAATAGTATGTCATATAACATTGTATGGTGTAAAAATTAATAATAAAAATCACGGCTTTCATGAGAGTTTTGGATTTAAAGTTAGTCCTACATAGATACGTTTTGTTACCCACCTATATTATATGCTATTAACGTGTATATACATTGAAGGATAAAATGTGTACTCGGAATAATTTTACGATTTACAGCAAGCGGATGTCGATCAGTATGGAAAAATTGATTTAAACATTGTCGATAATAATGCGCATTGTTGCGAAAATAAAGAAAATAAATGCAAGTTTTCGTACAACAACGATGACGATGATAGTAGTATCAATAATACATCCAAACAGAAACAATCTGGCCAATCGGTTGTTAACAGTGATAATAATAGCAAGGAGAAGAGAAAAGTCGAATTAAGATCATCCTTTGTAAATCGTCTGGTAATGAATTTAATTATTTGATCGATGTTAATAAAAATTCTAATCGTTATAAATTTACACAAAAACTCGATTATTTTGTACTTGTACGTCGTTTTCTGAAGTCATTTCCAAATCACGCTGATTATTATATAAGGAGGGTCTTTATAGGTATTAAAAAATTTTCTCAACTTTCTCATCAGAATAATAATAATAGATTATTACGCGTATCGGAAATTATGGTTTATAAACGCATTTATTAATATGGTTTAAAATTGATTTCACTTTATTGTAACTAAAAATGAAATATAACACTCCGCGAGTAAACACTGATTTTGTTTTTTCTTTTTAATTTTAATTTGGTAACTGTTTAAAACGAAGTGTTGGATAGATGTGCTAATTGACAATTTTGTTATTATGAAACGAGGAAGGTTTCGTAAGTTGCTAAGTTAAATTAAGGATGATTTAGTGTTTAACTACGCCTTGTATACGATTTAGCAATTTACTTATTATTATTATTTTTTTGGTGTGTGTGTGTGTGTGTGGCATGTGTTACAACGAAAATATGAGTTAAAAAATATTATAGAACTACAAGCATTTCTGCAATGATGGAATACTGTATAATTTGTAGCTTTTAAAAATGAACGAGAAGAAGAAGTTAAAATGGGCGAACGCTTTTTTTATATAAAAGATTACAATGCTTTTCGGCTATTAACCCATTATCAAGTAAACATAATAAAATATATAAATATATGGGATATGAAATACTAATTTAAATATTCAATTTACAAAAATTAGTATTTATAAAATAATCTAACGGCCAATTGCGGGAAATAACACAATGTACAAATCGGCAATATAAACGTAACACGAAATTGCAAAAAATAAAAATAAATAAGAACTTTCAATATAAAAATTGACGAATTTTATAATATACTTCTTAGAACTAATTCATTAAAAAATTATCATTGAATTTGATAAATCATTTTTATCTTTTTCTTTTATTATTTCCATTTTTTTTTCAAGTATTTTTCTTTTTTATAATATTTTTCATGATGTAAACTTGTATAATTTTGGTTAATATTGATATTGTTTTTTATGTCTTTCTTCTTGTTATTTACTATTAGGCGAAGTTAAAGTAACGGCTAATATCAAACGATTCGTGAGAAAAGAGATCGAAATGTAAAAATAAAAATTTCGACAGTTTTAATAAGTTTTGAGCGTTTTAGGATGATACGTAAAGACATTAATAATATGTTTGTCCAACGTGATTTTAACGAATAATGTATAATGTTATTGCGCGAACACTATATATTATTTAAATGAACTAATAAATATATTTAATATTGCTTTTTTTTTTTTAGCAAGCGCAAGGTTTTTATAAAACGGAAAATACCCATTTAATATGCGACTTGAACACTATTAAATCTCCCGCAGCGGATAAAATGCAGAATAATACATTAAAACCGGATACACAGATGCCCGATAAATTAATAAATATAAAATCCAGCAAACCTAACGATACCGGTACTTCAGCATTATCTACGGTGTCTATTGATCAGGACGTTAAAAATCGTTTATCCAACAGCGCTAAATCTTGCGTTGTTTCCGCTCAGAATAAGAATCCAACTTGTTTTACGAAAGCATCCGATAATAAACGATCGCGTCATGATAGTAGACGTGCTACCAGATTTTCGCTTAGTAAATTAAAAGGAAAAGATCCGAGTCAGCTCACAGTCAAAGAACGAATGAAATTATTCGAAAGTGGCAAAACCGTGAATAATATCGCGTCTAATGCGATTAAAAAAGGTAAACAGATTATTTTATATATATATATATATATATATATATATATATATGTGTGTGTGTGTGTATGAGTCTATACTATATAAAACTATAGTGTCTGTGATTTGCAAATATTTTCATTATAGTCACTGCATTGGACTATTTTTATCACATAAACAGAACATCTTATTTGTTAAATCTGTTCGTCTGTTCCGATTTAACTGAGAAACGATTAAAACAATAATGATATAATTCGCATAGCTTATAGCCTATATTATCGGATTCGTTCTAAGTTTTGTTTTACATCGATATCAAAAATAGGACAGAAATTACAATAATTTAAAGTTTTAAAATATCGCTGTCTCTTTCTTTTTACAATTTTATATATTAGTAGAGTATAAGTATACCTATATAATATATTCGTCCGTTTCTATAGCAGAAGATTACTAAACAGATGTGTTGCCCACCAACCTAATGGTTGAGGAGATAATGATATATATATGTATAAAACAGCTACTTCGTAAAGTTTCCGTTAAAAACAATCTGATATATAATCAATATCTATTGCTCAACTATTTTTTAAATCTAATGCAATACAAATTGTTCCCACCTCTGCGATTTTAATTTGAAACGATATTTTTATAATAATCAATTTTAATACGACTAATTTATACATAAAGAAAAGTTTTAATTAAACTTTATATGACTAATTATATATATATATATATATATATATATATATATATATATATATATATATATATGAACTTTAAAACGATATTCGGTTGTACGTTTGTTACAGACGTCAAACCCAGTCTGTCAGATAAACATGAATTGTCGTCAAAGAATATGTCTAAAGATATGGAAATTTTTGAAGAAGTCAAGCGCGACCAAGATAAATTCGTGGTATCTTCCGAACCTGTGAGTTGTTAATTAAGTAATCGGCGGTAAGAAAACAAAAGCCGTCGTAGTTCTAGATTACTAATTGAACATTTTTAAAGTTTTAAAAGATTAATAAATATTATACGATTTTCGTTCTGAAAGATATGTTTAAAAAATTGAACCATTGAGCGATTTAATTTCGCATAATAAAATTGAGAATTGATTTCATGTAACTGTTAGTCCTATATTTTCCTCTGTGTGCTTAGTATATATATATTATATATATATATATATATCTCGCCATGATGAGTTTTAAAAATTACCTTCGATAAATATTGCTACGTGCGATTTTTATTCATAAATAACGAGAAGATAAAGTTAGAGGAGGCGGTTACAGGAGAGTGAAAGTTATAGTGTAAATAAGTCGAAATTGAATTTGCACGATGATACAATTCGTAATATGATCGACAAAACGGTTTCTTTGATAATTTAGAAATATTAATTATATTTTTAATAATTACTACTGAAAAATTACTTTTTTCCATTGTTTTATTTTCTTGGTACAGCCATTTTTTTTTTCTTTTTCGTTCTTTTGTATTGCTATTTGAAAACTTATAAAATTAAAACAGTTATAAATTTAGTAATTATTAATTGTCCGGTATATGATTTCATTTTTTATTTTTATTTTTTTTTTTAAAAACCACGCTAGATATGTACTGTTACTTCTCAGTACCTTTTTAGAGTTAGCATCGTGTCTATATTCGAAGTAATGAGTTTATACCTTATGTTGTCGAAGGGTTATTTTAATATAAAAAAAAATCGTTACTCGCCAAAAATACCGTTTGTCCCTTGATGTAATGATATTATTTAGCTTTTCATTGTAGCGTTTGTAATGCACCAGTCTACAGGGGTAATACCGAACTAATTCGATATAATTTTATAAAACAGTTGGGAATGACTTTGGTAACACTTGAAATGAAACGGAGATTAGCAGGTATCAGTCAACAAGTTCGATTATGTATAAAAATATCATATTAAAGATAGACGAATGTTATAGCACTGAGAATGGAGCAAGTACAAAACTGTCAATCAGAACAACTTGGAGAAAATGTCCGTCGAAAAATGAACGAAAAACGTTCCATACATGTTCAATACGGAAGACGTCTCTATATTTATGGAATTTACAACACGTCAGGATTGTGTGGTCTAAAAATATACATTCAAAATGCACTGCACGTTTTTACATACATATTATTTTTTAAATATTTTAATTTTTTTTTTTTACGTTTAAACATTAGTTAACGTCGTCTTATAATTAAAAATAATATTTAATCACCCTTTT
Source organism: Coronaproctus castanopsis (assembly GCA_032883995.1). Classification (NCBI taxonomy): domain Eukaryota; kingdom Metazoa; phylum Arthropoda; class Insecta; order Hemiptera; family Monophlebidae; genus Coronaproctus; species Coronaproctus castanopsis. Next base: position 99,875,444 of record CM065054.1, on the reverse strand, counting down.
TAGATATATATAAATATTCCATAAATTATGTTTGAAACTTCATAAAACGTTTTTATCAATATACGTTTTTAGCGCAACTCATTTAATTTCACCTTAAATTTATTGATTTTTTTTTTTTTGATACATACAAAAATGTCACGAAATTATTTTAGTACAATAAAATATTACTTTCTTTAAAAAAAAAACTTCGGTAGATGTATTAATAATTTAAATACACCAATCAAAATGATCGTTTGCCATTGACAACGTTTTAAAAACAGTACGTCTGTGGTTAAGGGTTAAAATGTTTTAAGCGACGTCTATAAGTTTAAGAGTTCTAACGTTAATATGTGTCAGTGAAATCTTTTCTGGTATACAATTTTAATCTAAAAGCTAGATGAATGCCATCATTATAACGACATGCGTCTACAACCGTTCGTAGAATGATAATCTTTATTGTGCCAGTACCTTGTTGCGATTGTACTTTTTCGCGCATACCTCAATGCAGTTCCATATGTCCAATTGGGTTTAATTATACTATCGCGGAGAAGGCGTTTATATACTTAGAACGGGATTTGTTTCTAGAAGCCAATATAATTTAGAAAAATTATTTTTAAGCAGCTTACACTTCGTCTTTACATGGACCTTCTACGAAAGTATAGATGCTTGCAAAGATACTTCGCCGAATCGTATTCTAGAATAGGCAAAGTGTGAAGATAGACGCGATACAGCAACGTGTTCGTCTCAATGTGAAATATACTACGTGGTGTGAAATTTAGTTTCTTTCCGTTGTAGATTCCGCGCAGTAATTTTGTTTACAGCGCGTTGCAAAAGTTGACGTATGCTTGACTATCATCCATCGAAAGAATGGTATGTCGTCAGCGACCGTTACTATAGCAGTCCGATCATCGAATGGCAGGTCTTTCGTAGGCAGTAGTTACAAGAAAGATCCGAGAATATTCCCTTGTGGAACTCTTTTTCCTGTATACTATAAAATTACGATTTACCGTGTGCTACTTCGAAAATTATCTTTCCGAAAGGTATGATATAAGCAGGCTACAAGATTACTTATACACCAAACTTTCTATGAATTACCTTACAAACCTGATCAAATGTTGATCTGGGATCCGAAATTGATGATCCGGTAGATCGACTAATGGTTTCAAGCGTTTTCGTCAAATAAAATACCATCCCTTCTGGTTTGCCCGGTTTTCTTAGCGCGATAACTTCGACCACTTTAAAAGCACATAGGCAGATGCTCGACTTTTACATTCGAATATATACGTGCGCAGCGCAATAGTTTTATGTAGCATAATCAATTTCTGAAGTTTTTTTTTCTTTTCTTTAGTTCAAATGATTGTCAATTTATTTAGCTAATTAATTGCGGATGCTATGCTTGATGCCACATCGTCATCGTATGGTTAAACTAGTAATGGGTGTCAAGCGAAAGGTCGTACTTAATCCGTACGCCATTTTTGTCTGGAATAGGTTGCATAAGAATGAGTGATTGTTTTAATCTGCGTGTAAGTCTTCAGGTTTTATTCGCGGAAGCACTAAGTTCGAGCTATTGTTAACACCTTTAATCATCCTATTAGTACGATTATTTACGTTGTTAAATACAGTTTTTATCACGCTTATGTTGTGAATATATATTTTATATGTTTGTTTTTTGCCCTAGAAAATTGTTAATTTTGTGGAAAAATTACCGCATACGCCGAAACAGAATTTAAAAGCGTCTGGCACCGATTATCGTACAGGTAATAAATTTTGAAGTAAACTTTTTTAAGTGCGTATAGTTTGCATTTATTGTGTTATTGACTACTATATGCTATATACTATATTATATATATATATTAAAACAAGCTCACTAAGTTAATGTGATCATCGAAATTTTTGTATTTGTTAAGTGTATTTTTTAATTGAGTCATATTCCCAAAATTATACACGATGAGGGGAGAAATTTAAATATTTTGTGCTAGAGACGAAGTACCGTAATATTAAACATTGTTCTTCTCATAAATTTTTCACTCTTCTGGAAATTTTGCTTTTGCTCTCTACTGATAGTCAATATTTTAAATATTTTACTCAACTAATATATATATATATATATATATATATATATATATATATATATATATATATATATATATAAAATATACATTAATATTTTTTAATGCGGTTAAATCGTTGCGGATACTCCGGGAAAAAAATCATTTGACGTTGAGAAAAAAAAAACAGAATTGCTATTAATAAAAATTGATTAATACAATCTTCCAGGTTATTTATTTTCTAATTGACGTTTACGAATTTCAGTGCGTACGCCGAAGACTATAAATACTGTTGTGTTTAGTACACCGCTTACGGATCATAATCCACCAATTGAGGAAACTGATTCGGATGAATCTCCATTAGTAGAGTCCTCGCACGGTGATAGTAGTGAGGAAATGAATCCACCGAGGTACATTATTTATATATTTTTCGTTCTTGTTATTATTATTTTCATGATGTATCCGTTGATTGTAATTTAATTTTTGAAACATGTTTGTTTTTTTTTTTAAGAGGAGTGCTATTAAATCTATTTCTCGCCTAATAGTGTATAATTCGTTGCGCGTGCAAAATAATTTTACTTTATACGGAATTATTCTGATAAAATTGACACGGACGAGAGATATGATTTTGAGGAAAACAGTCAACAATTCGCTTATTAGTTTCAATCCAGTTATTATTATTTTCATGATGTATCCGTTGATTGTAATTTAATTTTTGAAGTTTTTTTTTTTAGGGGAGTGCTATTAAATCTATTTCGCCTAATAGTGTATAATTCATTGCGCGTGTAAAATAATTTTACTTTATACGGAATTATTCTGATTTGACACGGACGAGTAATATCATTTTGAGGAAAACAGTCAACAATTCGCTTATTAGTTTTAATGTTTTGCCTTACGCGATATGTAATCGGGGTATATTTTGTACTGATGATTAGCGTAAAATGATTTTCTTATATGGATTGTAGTTAGAGGTGAAAGACAGGATGAGTTAAACGTAGTCACAATGTGTATAACGAAGTGAATTTCGGTTCACTTGTCAAAGGTCAGAAGCACGGAAGTAATTTATATTAACGGGTAGATTTTGGGATCAATAAAGGAACGCAAAGAGTCTAGATTCGGATGTAGGAGAATGTTGTGAAATGTTTAAGAGAGTATTTGGAAGGTTTTCGATTGTACGTTCGGAGGAATATAGCGGGTAGGTAAGAAGCAAGTGAGGGATAGTTAAAATTGCATGCAGTACATTTGGTTCGGTCTTTATTAGTGAATAGGTATATGTGGGTAAGCAATGTGTGGCCTGAGCATTGCGTATTCTAAATTGAGCAGTATTAATATTTTATGAAAACGGCTCACGCGATTTAACTATACATATTATTTGCACGCGTGTCTCGAAGGAAATAAACGAAGTCTTCTCAGACTCTGATACTCACTAAAAGTTGAGTTTTTACTCGTGTTTGTTTTATAATTTATTCTTTCGTCTTAACCATGCTATAGCCGGTGAAACTAGTTCAGTCCGTTTTTTAAATATAAACATTTTTTCCCCGCTATAAAACAGATTTCTATTTATTCATTTCGGTAAATTCGTAGTGTACTTGTACAACCTCAATTTTTGTATTTTTTTTTTCTTTTTCTAGAAATGTCAAAAATGACTATTTTTAACGAATTACAAAGTTAAAAATTCGCGTAAACCATTTTTGAAGGTTCTATAGAAAGAAAATGATAAAGTATAGGTATGACTAGAATAAAGGGAAAATTTACGTATACAAATTGGGACGGAAAATGTAGAAAACGAACTAGATAATAATCAATAAAACTGGATGATCTTAGCGTAAATTTCGATTTATCAGTCATTCGGGTAATGTGTGCCATTCTCGTTTTTTCCTTTAGTTCTACTTCTAACTAGCCGAAACAAACCTTCATTTCTAACCTAACCTATCTGCGTATTTTGATATTCTCGTTTTTTCCTTTAATCATACTAATACTGCGAAATACCTAGACATGACACTAGATGCCAAACTAAGATGGAAAGAGCATGTCAAAAAAAAAAAAAAAAGGAAAGAACTTGAATTAAAATACAGCAAAATGTATTGGCTAATTGATAGAACATCTAAACTCAGTATTCAAAATAAACTGTTGTTGTACAATCAGATGTTGAAACCAGTGTGGATCTATGGCTTACAATTATGGGGTTGCACTAAACCAACAAATATAAATATTATACAAAAATTTCAGAATAAAGTGCTGCGATGTATTGTCAATGCACCCTGGTACATCCGAAATAAGGATCTTCATAGAGATCTTAGTATAACGCCTGTCAATGAAGAAATCAAGAAAATAGCGGTAAATCATGAAAAAAGGTTATCCAGACATCCAAATTCTGAAGTTATCCAGCTCTTGGAAAAACCTGCTTCGCAGACTCAAACGGAAGAAACCGTTCGAACTCTGCCACTGATGTTACTCGTATTGGAGATACACAGAGGTGCAGCAGTACCGACCAAAATGATGATCTAATCCAATGGGAAAATATTATTTTACTCATTTTCTTTTTCCTTCCTATCCTATTAGGTTAAATAAATTAAGTAGTTAATTAGTATTTACTCTTTATACTAGGTACTATGTAAAAAAAAATCATACCCATCATAAACTATTTTTTTATTATTATTATTATTATTATTTTAAAGTAATTTTTAAAATAAAACAATAACCATAATAACCTAATCGACACTATCGCTATAACGGAGAAACTTCGATCTATTTCATGTTTATAAACATACTTATAAGTAAAATTTGAAAGGTTGTAATTTATATGAAACATTTTTTCTACATTTTTTTTTTTATTATTATTATTTTTCATCGTGCTTAGGGAAATAAAATACATCAATTTATCCAAGCCCCGATTAATTCTGAGGTATACAAGTACATTAGGAATGATCCTATATAATAATACGTTTTGCATTTTTTTTTTTCGGGTAAATAATACTTCGTTAAACGGAAATATATATAAAAAACTAGAGTGCGGATTTTTTGGCACTAAAAATTTTTTCCCGGCGTTTAAAAAATCTTTTTTCGCGTTTAAAAAATCATTTTTGGCAATTGTAAAAGAAAGTTTATGTTTCCTACAAAAATAAAAATTTGTTTATATCATAAATTATGATTATAACCTAAATACAAATAATTAAAATACTACAGTATACGAAATTACGAATTTATTAATTCTACAACATAGAAATATTACGTTTTTACTTAAATAATTTGGCGTTATAAGAAATAAATGTTTTTCAAAATTTAATTCGCCCAATTGGTGACATTTATCACCTAGAATATTTTTTAGATGAGAAAATCTGCTTTCTGAAACCATACTGGTTATTAAGTATTATTCCCTTATCCCCTATTATCGATTGTAATCTTTTTAGTATCAATTTCTCATCAATTTTTGAGATGATAAGTAGTAATACGATTAGTCTATATGAAGATATTTGTGTAGGAGGTTTGCCTGGTTTTCTCATTACCATGATCTGTGAGGACTTTCATTGGAAAATATGCGAGTCTTATTATTGCATTGAAAATGTACGCTGCCATTCCTATCCCTTTAGGCGGCAGTTTCTTCAGTAGTTTAGGTGTTAGTGGTTTTTTTTTTTTTTGGTTTATGTTTTTAATGATAGTTTTTATTTCTTGGAGAGAAGTTAATTTAATTAGCCGATATATGTTAGTTGGTGAGTTTGTATCGCAAGTATTTTGAACTGAACACTTGAGAGTAATATTTTCCAAATTCATCCGATTTGTCCTTATCATTGTATTCGTCGTTTGTCTTCCTTATTGGATGTTGTGGTTCTTTTGGCCTTTTAAAATTGCGTGTTGCTCTCCACAATGTGTGGTGCTTCGGAAGATAGGGAATACATATATTCGTTAAACGTGTCATTTTTTAAATTGATTAATAGGTTTTTTAATTTCTTATTTTGTTTATTTAGTTTCCTTTTAATTGAGGGATGCCCTGTCATTGCTCGTTTTACTCGGACACTTCGCCTTATGATCTGTTTTGGGTAGCACACCACAGGAACACTGCTTTGTTCGGTCGACGTGTTTAACCGTGTGACTCTTTGCAGTATCACAATAAAATTTTCTAAGGCATTTTATATATTTTCTTTCGCTTTTAGACTAACGTTTAAGTTTATATTTTCATCAATTTTTTTGTCGAAATTCGTCCCAGTTGGTTTGTTTTATGTAATTTTGGTTTTGGTTGTTTCATTATTATTCTATTGCTTAATGTCAGGACAACTGTGGAATGATAGTGAAAAGTTCGTGATCCGGCTGGATAATTATGTAGCTATTAGACAGACCTTTTTAGTTATGAAGAACTCTAGTAAGTTCGCCTATTTTCCTGGTAGAGCCAGTATATGGGTGAGTACGAACTCAATGACATCCGTTGTCTTCTATTGCTTTTAGTAGTTCTTTCCCTTTTTAGATGTGGTTATTCTCGATACTTAGTGCGTATTTTTGGCGTTATAGTCGCCAGCAATTATATGTATATATTGCCGAGGCTTTTTAGAAAGTCATTAAATTGTAGATGGCTGATTTTGTGCGTTGGTGGACCGTATACTAAAGATATTGTTGCGTTTCTATCCATGGATGGTATGACCACGTTAGTTGCTTGCAGGAAGGTCTATTGATATTTATTAATTCCGTGTTGTCTAATATTGGATTTGATCATCATTGCTAAACTATCATGAGCAGTGCCATCAGAGTGAGTTTTACTATACGTATTGTATCCGTTTATACGGAAGTACTTTTTGATTATTATTATTATTATTACTATTATTATATATATATATATATATATATATATATATATATATATATATATATATATATATATATATACATTGCCTTTTTACACGATCTGTTCGTCTGTTATGTGTAACAAATATATTTATCATATTTTTTTCTAGTTCGGAATCCTGTATCGATTCAGAAGCTCCTAAAAGTCCAGATAGCGAAACTAGCTTCGGACAAGAAATTTTAATAGCCACTAAAGACATTTTATCATCATATTCTACTACTACAAAAGTACGTGATTGATTATTACACTGTCCTTTTCTTGTATGTATATAATATATATATATAAACAATATTATTTCTACAAGCGGTAAAGTCGAAATTAATACTGCTTTACTAACATCATCGTATCTCGTACATACTATTAATAATGGATACTTTTCGAGATTATCGAAATATCAAAATTCTGTAATGAATAGAAAATCAAAATAATAAATGATAGTGAAACGAAAACGTTCATATTTATTAGGAGACGAAAATTCGATATAACTAATCGTGTTAATATTAAAATCTGGTACCATGAACTAAAATTTGTAAACGATTTGACGCGCCCTATTTCCTATATTTAACGAAAAATTTACATTATAAATTATCGAAGATTTTTTCCTTTCCTTTTGTTTCCCAGTAGTTACAACCTACAAGGCTATTACTGGAATTATCCATCACTTAATGATAATTAAAACGTTTAGCATTTATTATAAAGTTGGTGAGAAGGTGGACATTGTTTACATACAGGATACTTGTTTTCAACTGATTGCAGCGATATTCAGTATATTTTTGGCAGATTACAACAATATGATAGACCGTTAGTGGTGTACGGCATACTTCAAAGATTGACGGTGGTTGGACACTCAGTAGATACGAGTGCGCGTACTCAGCGTGTGGCCAATATATATATGTTCTGTTTTCAGCATCGGTGATATTGTCAAGTATACTTGGCCAATATGGAAGAATTGGTTTCACCAGTCTTGGTTCAATATTTTAGAAATATGATTAAAAAAATCTACTGAACTGTATTTAAGTCTTATAAACGTTGCGGGGCGAGGCCGGTTTGATAATTAATACGGATAAAACAGAGGCTATTTTTTTTACTAGGCGACGCCTCGACTACAATTAGCGAAAGTTACCATTAATAGTAAGATGGCCGATGATCGCCATTCCTTCAGAACTGTTTACTAAGATATTTTTAAACGTCACATCTGAATATAGATTAAATAAGACGGGCGGCGGAAGTGTGCATTCGTGTTTGACCCTCTTTTCAATCCGTATTTCATTTGTACCATATTCTTCAGTTTTTTATAAACTACTCCATTTTCAGTTATCCTTTTTTTTTTTTTTTGTGTGTGTGTGTGTTCGTCTGATTCCACGGAAAATAAATATTATGTATATATTTATGTTCGGTGTGATTACTTTATAGGATTTCGACGTGTCGGAAAATACGCGGCTGAACGATATTAATTCTTTGGTTCAGCTTAACGAACTGTATTCCGGTCAAGAATCTTTAAGTCCGAGTCCGCCTAAACGGAGTCGTGAAAATAGTAATATCCTCATAAGCGGAGAGGTATCGTCGTTTATGTATTTTTTTATTATTATTTTTTTCATATTTTAAATTTTATTATCATTATTTTATATATATATATATAATATAAAACAACGGTGACCAGTTTCGCTATTTAGGAATACTTATTCTTAATAATAGGAGGATTCACAATCCAGAAACTAACGTGAAAATATTTATGCCCAAACATGCTTGTCAAAATTTCGCATTCGTACTAAATTATAGGAAAATGAACGTTAAATTAAATGATTAGCTCGAAGCTATGTCTCGACGAGATGATTATGAATGGTGCTGGTAGTAGTAGTAGTAATTGTGAGTGTACATGTGAGTGACTGAGGGATAAAAAAAAAGTGCGCGTGTGAATGAAGGAACAAAATATGATTAATTAGCTCATAAGAAAAGTTGTACATTTTGCACAGGTTGAATGCGATAGAAAGTGAATAAATACATATAAATCAGTCGACAAGTAATTGCTTGACTGAATATAATAAATTCGAACATGCGCGAGAGTGCGAATGTGCATACGCTGATGTTTGTTTATTTTACAAATATACGTTAATACTCGGTAAAATATATGTCATTTTTTTCTTGGTGGTGATGAAATTAATTTTGCGTATTTATTTATTTTATTCATCGTTACGCAACAGGACATTTCTGAAGAATCTACCAGCTTTACATACGCGAAAAGACGATCTTCCGAATCTAGTTTAAACGAACTGGCGAAATCTCTCGGACAAACGGTAAATGCGTTTATCTATACATACATATGCATATATATATATATATATATATATATATATATATATATATATATATATGTGCGGGCGCGTATTATCATATACAGTTAAATATGAAAACGTTAATGTTAGCTTTTTGTCAACGATTAGTGTACTTTGGTTTGAAAAATGGAGAATGTAAATATCTCCCAAACGTCAACGGTGACAAATTGTTATTAATTTATATTTTACTACTTTTACCCTTATAATCTATAATGTAGTCGAAGGATTGAATAAAATAATTTAAGTAATTTACAACGTACGACCACCAAATTTTAAAAAATGCTCATTACAGTCGTCCGTTAACATCCGAACATCTTTTAATCCGATAAAACAGTGTAAGAACCTGCACACAGACACCGTACAAATATATTTATTTATTTGCAAAATAATGATAGCAAAACGTCAATTACAGTGTGTTGACGGAATAATTATTTAACAAAAATAAAACTAAACCACACTCACACCGTAAATCGTAGCAAAAAATATAAAAATAAATTACTAATATCAACGTAAAATAAAAATAATGTTCCTCGTGAAATACCTATATAAAAGTGCATGTCCAAACACACACACACAAAAAAATCATTCATACACGCGCATTCCTATGTGTGAACAAGCCTTCATCGAAATACGCAGGTTAACGCATATTGTTTCACAGATGCAGTAAATGGGGCTGAATACTAATCATATGCACATATTCTCATGCAAAAAATTTGTGTTACTCGAGTCACGAAAATGGAAATTTTTTTTTTACAAAATATGTTTTATAACATAAAACACAAACTTACTGAAAAGTAAGAACCGAAATAAAAAGAAATATATTTAAAAATGGAGATTTAAAATATATATATATATATATAACGTATAAATTTAGCCCATCAAAATGTATATATAGCTGCGGATGAATGTTTAATATGTTATGATGTAGACGAAAGCTGGATAAAAGTAGTGAATTATAACCTTTAAACCTTTAGATTTGTGCGAGCGATGTGACCTACTACTAACACTGACGGCCCGTAAATAGAATTATAAATAATAAATAATAGCGTTACAAAGATCATATAGGAACCTCCGGCTAATTTATATCTTTCTTCTAGCACGTAACGGTTTAATATTTAGGAAAATATTATAACTCGAAAGTGCAAGACAGACACCGGTTTGACACGATAACAGACATACTTCGGAAACTGAAATCGAACTTTTTCCATTATATGAATACATGTATTGTAGAAAGAATCCTAAACCACACGTGCGTTTTATTCTAATTGTGATCTTACAAGAGTGTCGAATAGTATAACAGCATATATATATATATATATATATAATGCCATCATTATGCTGATAATATTAATGAACACTTTATGGTTTATCTATTAGTAAAAATTCTTTAGACAGCGTCGTCTATTTTTTTCACACGCTTTCGTAAGTTTTAGCTTTTACGACGCGTTCTTAATGTTCTCTGTCTATTTATTGATGTTTTACTTTTAACAGTGTCTTTTATTATCGGCGTCAGATATTATATATATATATATATATATATATATATACGAACTGTCTACTAAAAGTCTGCATAAATCCTAGGACTGTCTTCCCCTCGGCGGATCTAGGTAGCCATAAAAACCTTGCACCGTTACCTTCTCAGTAACAACTAGGATTTTTATCCAAAGGCTAGGTGGTCACACTGAAATAGTGACATCCCCTTCCTTTTAACCCCTATTTCCTTTTCCTTTTATCCTTTTCCTAACCACCCTGGGCTCTACTATTCTATTTTTCCTGCCAACGAGTAATTGTACCAATCTCTGTGGGCTGTCGTCTTGGCTTGCCTTGCCACTGGAGCACCTACTTTGATTGTATTGACAGCACGGAAGCATTCTTGCGCTAGGGCTTCTGTGTTCCTTTTTAAAGCGCCGCTACACTGTCTTCCATCAAACTTTTTTCCTCCCCTGTTATGTATAAGTTCAACAAATGTGGAAAAAAATATGAAAAGGAAATAGCATATAATAATTTCGACACTCGTATCCGAGTTAAGTTGTCTGCATAAGGAGGTATATAAAAACAGGAAAGAACGAATTAATTATGCGTACAAAGGTATGAGATCAGACCAATACACGCTTGACAAGTACGACCGCAAATATTACAGCTACAAGGTGCGAACATTTTTGAAGCTTTTAGTTCTGTCTGTTTTTTTTCATTTTTCGACTATGGTCTCGCAGTTTGTTCTTCTCCATTGTAGTCTGTTGTTGTCAGCTGCTCCCAGTTATTTCCAGTTTGACATAATTCTTAATCAATATTTGCATAAATTGGTGTTATTAAACTTGAATGTAGTGTATTGTAAACCGGAGCTTTAATATTTGTTGTTAATACGAAGAATATGTTGTTATAATAACTCATAAGTAAGTGCGTAGTGTATGTATACACTGCGCTGGCGCATAATTGATATATTTATTTATTTTTTTTGCTTTTTATTGCGCATTAGCGAAATTTGTTGATTATGTAGTTTTTAAATTATAACTACTTTATTAAAAATAAACTGGATTTGGATGATTAGTATTATTATCATTGTGCGTTTACATCCCATTTCCCCATTTCGAATGCACCGACGAACTGTGGCACACATGATGTATAAAAGTCGATTAATTAAAATGAATTTAAATATCGCGATTATACATTATTTAGAACGGAACCGATGAAGAAGGAATAATCACCGGTGTATATTGTCCAACCGAAACTATGCAGTATAAAGTGAAGCGCAAAATTGCAGCGTTGAACGAAATGGTAATTTAATTTTTTTTCTTCATATTTTTTTAATCGTTTTATTTATTTATATATTTAATATGACAATTATTTTATTAACATTACAGTGATCGCTGTAGTCCATCGCGATTTTTTTTTTGTGTAGTGATTTAATTTTTTTTTTTTGAGCGCATTTTAACAATTTTTAAAGAGAAAACCCATATTTATAAACCACATGAGATTATAATATGAATAACGGATAAAATGTGCGCTATAAGGTATGATGAAAGTATACGAAAATTGATTAAATGTGGAAATATGAATAGATTACGGAAGACATTTATTACACACTACTTGGTAGTAGTCGTTACGTATACATTTTTCTTATTTATGACACGATGTTATTGTTGATTTGTTTTCAGTTCAGCCGCATAAATAAAAACGATTTCGTGTTGTTTTTTGCTGACCCTGTTCCCTGATTTGCCCGTGTATCATCTGCTGGTTAATTCGCTTTTTAATAGCTGGTTTCGTCAATTCTAAAGTTAACGTTTTGAAAAAAATATTGCTCAGACTTATAATATTACTAATATGATTATCTGTGCATATGTTAAAGTCGTTAATTTCGTCGATATTTAATAAAATGAAAAATACGGTTAGTAACCAACAGCAGGAATTTCTATATACGTTATACTGGCTACACGTTCTATCTAATAGATCAACACCGCGTTTAGTTTCATTGTAGGCTGTGACGATTTCACGGCTCTATTCTTGCGTAGGAAACTAGCTATTTTGAAATCTAAATAGAAATCTGTTTACTTCCTTTTAACATTTCCAGATGTATATCCGGGTCGATGAAACACAATATTTTGCCGTGTCCGAAAGTCTGGGCTATTATAATTTTTGACCATTCGGTCACCATATTTTTCCCCAAGTTAAAAGCCATTTTCATCTGTTGTTCTTTCACTTTTCTTCGTCTGATCATAAAATATTTCTTCTACAGCATATTCGTTTTCTTCCTCATCTGCTAAGCCAAGAATTTCTTCCGAATCGGAATTAGATGACTCTTCTAACTACTTGAATACTTGATCAAGAATGTAACTCGTATTTTGCACGACACAAAGCAACGAAGATACCACAAAAAATATACAAAATTCCTAAAATAAAATTCGACGCTGAGTACCAAAAATAAAAAAAATAAAACAAAATACTAGAAACGCAGTTTCAAATACCGAACTGAACACTTCTTCTTTATACGTCGTCTCCGTCACGAAGGTTGGCGATGTCTTTTCTCGACATGGCAGACCTGACACACTTCAACAGGCGAATGATAAAACTAACGATAAAAATCTTTTGAGGGGACGGCCTCTTAATCTTCTGCCTGGGAGCTTTCCTTCCATAATGAGACGCAAAATTTCGTATTTATGCCCTCTCATGATGTGGCCCAAATATCTTGTTTTTCTTTCTTTTATCAAATTTAATAATTCCGGGCGCTTCAATTTCATCGTATCCAGAACTTTTTTGTTTGTAATTTTCTGTGTCCGCGACATTTTTAACGTGTGTCGGTATGAATACAATTCAAAGGCCTTTATCTTTTTTCCAAGGTAGCATCGAGCGCCCAACTTTCACTTCTGTAAAGAAGAATTGAAAAGACGTAGCATTTTAGCATTTTAATACGTAATCCGAGACTTAATTCCCTTCTGGCGAGCAGGTTTTTCATTTTAATGAGCATTGCTCTTGATTGCTCTATACGCGATCTGATTTCTTTTTTATAGTTGCAAAAACACTGACGAAAGTAAACTATCACGTTACTAGTCGCACGGACTAACAATTTAAAAACTATGCAGAAACTGATTACTAAAGCAACGACACGTTGTTGTGTGTCACGCTGTAACAGAAAGGTAATAAAAACCTCATCCCACAAACTCACGCAATTAAAAAAAGATAAAAAAGTGCCAGATCGCTATTGTAATCCGCGTGATCGCTGCAGTGTTAAAGTTCTTTTTTCAAGTTATATATATATCGCCATGAAAAGGAAAAAATATATATTAAAAGTATTAACTTAAATTATTTATTATAACGCACGCTACATATCTATCATCTGTGAACCGCCGCTATAAGCAGAAATTCTACTAAACGATTAGTAGGCAATATACAGAGAATGCCGGATGTGCCACGTTTTAGAACACGAAAAATCACTTGTAAGACCAACATAGTTACAAAAGTTTGTCTAATAAAGTAATAATAATTTATCATATTATTTATATATATATATATATATATATATATATATATATATATATAAAGTAATTATCCTATTGTAAACGATATAACACTGGTTGCACCACTTAAAATGTTAGCGATTTAAACGTATACCAATCAAACACGTACTACGAACATATATTACCGTCATTTTAACATAATTTTAATTCAATCTCGTACATTTATCCTATAAATAATTGATAATATTGCATTAATTATTCTATCTACGCTAGTTTTAATCGTATTTTTATTTAATTATTTAATTGTTTAATCTTTTCACGCTGAATTAAATTTCATCACTAAGGTAGTACATGTGTTAAATATAACTCTACGTTCTCTGTAATTTAATAGTTTATTTCCTACAATACAACTGTTCGTGTATAATTATAATTTTAATTGCAGTTAATCCGTGAACGGTCCGTAACTGTGCAAGCTTTGAGAGCTTTAAATTTATGCATTTCGAATTCCGGCCACTTGAATAGCGACGCTCACACGGAAGCATGTAAAGTTTGGCTATTATCTCGTACGTTCTTATTTTTGTCAGTTATTTATGATTACTATTATTATTCCAATAAGTTTAATCGTTGTAAATTCATAATTTTGTTGATGACATTTAACGTATTTATTTCCTAGCTAACAAAGAAAAAATGAAGTTTTTTTTATTTGTTTAAAATATTGTATATTAATTTTATCTCTGAAGTACATTATACTTTAAGGCATGCAAATAGTAGGCATCCAGTATAACTCGGCAATCGCAGCCTATTCCTCGAGCTGATTCGTCCCATTATCTCGGAATGCACTTGGATGCCAGAATGTCATGGAAAGTCTACGTAAAGATGAAAGTGTTTCAAATTAAGCGCAGAGTACAAGATTTGTACTAACTCATCGATAGGCGTTCTGTATTGGATATACAATGCGAACTATTACTCTATAATCACCTTCTTTCATTGTGGCTGCCAAGTCTAACAGGAATCTTGCACGGAAACGGCAGAACATCATTTTTGCTTATCGGTACAGGCGAAATGAAATACATTCATAAGGATTTTTACATATGAAGTTTGCCGATGATGTTATACAACAGTTTGCTGCAGCGCATGAAAAACAATTTCTTAAGCATGTAAATATAGAAGCTCAAGTTTCAGATAGCAGAAACGATATCAGACGCATTCAACTGATCTTGTCCAGCACTAGTGTTACTAACTTAGTAATTCAGGGAGTTCTACTCGGTGGAGTATAACCCCATACGTGTCCATTTTTACTTTTTCGTCTACTAACAGATGTACTTATTTAATAATTTTATGAAATAGGCTTTTAAGTAATTTGTTTAATAACAGATGAACATGAAAGGAGAAGTGTTCGCTAGCACTTGGCTTGATTTTAAAATGTCACATTTCTGTGTACTTTGAAAAGAGAACTCGCTTCAATCGGGCGTAAGTCTCTGAAGGTGTTTGACAGTTCTGAAACCCCGATAATTTGTATCAGGTTCGAGTTGCATGTGTTTTGGCAAATCGATATTTACCTTGTTTCGTACATACCTAGTGTTGAGATCACCGCGAAATATTACGTTAGAAACATACGAAGGACACCCAATAATTAGTCGTCAAATTTTATTCGGAATTATCTCAATTATTTGATTGTTGGCTGGTTTTACGCAGCCCCTCAATTTTACACTATACACGTTTAAGGATGGTGTTATATACTTGTACATTATTCGATAAATGTATGCTACTCTTTTTACTAAGTAATCACAATTAATTCGTCAAACTTTTATATTCAACTCTTTTTTTTTTTTTGTGTGTGTATATGGTATTTCCACTTTCCAAGTTTACTGTCAAAATGAATGTCTAGATATTTTAATAGCGTTCTTAAGAGACATATTGTTGAAGTTTACTGCTGAGCTTAGAATTTTTCTATTAGTAAACTGTGCGTTAATCGATTTATTTTCATTTACTTTAATTTTCCCTTGGTTTATTTAGTGTTCAACTTTGTTTTATGTTACCTAATATAATCTTGGATAGGACCCTGAAGTACCAGAAACACTGTGAAAATATAGTTTTAACTAGAAACGACATTATACGAAAATTAGTCGGATCATCATGGGGCGCAATACCGACGGTTATCCGTACGTCAGCTATGGTTTTATGTATGTCCGCAGGAAAATATGCTCGCCCTGTTTGGGCACAGTAGCTGCTGATATCGAGAGAACAAAACAAATTCGAAATACGCAACATTCGATGTATAATCAAACTGCAGTGACTTCAACGACTAAAGTCAAGAAGTTTTCTGTCTACAACAACAGAGATCCCGGAACATGTTTCTGTACAACGCGTGCGAGTTGAGAGGCGGCGGGGGAAAACACAGCCACCGATAATGGAAATACAGGAAAAGCCAGCAGCAGGTGTAAACTATGCCTGGTCAATCTGCAGAACGCTGAATCGAATTCGTTCAGGTTGTGCAAGAAAGAACGTAAATTTGGTGAGAGTCTGGCGATATATAACAGCTATGAATGGTCCGGAGTTCGGTGTAATATTGACAATATAATTAACGCGAACCACCAGGCTTTGCAACTGGCCAACATATTGGTCCAAGAAAATTTAAATGTAAGGCTCGTATTCGAAAAAACATGTCATTTTAATTTTGTGTTCAAAGGCTTGAGAAATATAATAGACGAATGCAGCTGTACAGACCTGCTTTGCTTCTAAACTGTTTACGATAATCTATGTAACCGATCTATTGTAGAGTGTTATTTAGAAAAACCAAATTGATCATTAGGAATCCGATTATTTGACATATGCGGGGTAATCCGTTGAATATTAATTTTTCCATAGTTTTAGATGTCACCGGAAACAAGCGAACTGGTCGATGGCAAGTAATACTGTATCTTTTCCGGATTTCGGTAGCGTAGTAATTTACGTAAATTTACTGGAAAGTAATGCGGTCGAAAAACAGAGTTGCATCTATAAGTAAGCAACACGATAGCCTTTCGAACTAGCTTGAGCAACTTGACTGTTATTAGGTCATAGCCTTGACTTTTTTTTTTTTTTTTGATTTTTCATCGATTTGATAATGCATTTTATTTATTTTCACAAAGCAAACATAGTCGGTAGTGATAACGGCAGAGATAAATTCGAAGCATTATTCGGTGTACGTGTGACCAGATGTGACATAATTGTAAATCGACTTTTGATTTTGGGTCCGTCGCTTAAGATCTGTTAGATTTCCTTGGAACATCCGCATAAAAAATAATCCATTGGATAATAGAGACGGCTTACTTAACTAATCTTTAAATATTTCTTTTTTTATTTCATTAATTTTTATAGTTCTTTAGTTTTCTTGTTTATCGATCGGAAACCTAGTTTGGAACTATCTTTTTTTTTTCTTAAGACGCCTATTTTGTAAAACAAGATATTTAGTTTAGGATAGGTGTTCATTGCAGCTCTGTTTTGTTATATAATTTTTAAAGTTGGGTATGCTTAAAGTAGCCGCAGTTTGAATTTGGTGCTGAACTGTATTCCCAATGTGTTCGTGATTCTTCGGTAAGATTTTTGCATCTAATTTCAGTTCCGAATGTTTTCGAAACACTTCCAAATCAGTTTTGTGGTTATACAAAGATGGAGGAATTTCTTTATGTATAACAATATAACTGAGGTAGTTAAAATAATGGGAGAATGAATCAACGGCAGATCGAAAGAAGAAATAATGTCTAAGTATATGATGCGTCTTTATAATGTAAAAATCCAAAAGATAACGCAGTTTACCGAAGTCAGATCGGTTGATAAGTTGGTTCTCATCTAGGACGTGTGAATTATATTTGATTATATGAAATATTTTTAAGAATATGCGCCCTCTACTGGTTATTAGGCTCTGACGACAATTCTAATTATGTCCAGAGAAGAATAAATTTTCCGGAAAATTCTGTTGCGTTTACTAAAATGGATTTCGCCGAAATAATATGTTGGTGGTGTGATCTGTTTTGAAGACTTCTAACGGAGCTCAAGGAATCTGTGCAGATATAGCATTATTTTTTAGCTGTTCAATAACCAAATCGATAGCAATTGAAATTGCGTACAGTTCCGTGGATAGGACGTTGAAGTTTTGTGGAACCGGGAAACTAATAACATTTGAATATAGAACTGCACAATCACAGTAGTTGTCTCGTTTGGTACCGTCCGTGTATAGGATACCGTAATGATTGTATTTCTTTATTAATTCTTCGCAGTAGGCGTGTAAACGACTTTTAAAAGTCGGTCAACATAGTTCCAGATGAGAGGTATCAAAAGATATAGAGTGGAGCGTGACCGGCGGTATTGGGAAAATGTTGCTGTAGAAGATAGGCAATGAAGTACGTATTTTATTTTGTAGGATGGATTTGACTTTATAATTGAGCATGAATTTTGAATATGGTCGAGTAAGGTCAGAAGGTAGAGAAGTTGAGAATATGAGCAGATTAGGGGTTGTATGAATATGAATGTAGAATTTTAGAAGTAATATTGGTGTAATTCTGGAGGATGTTCTTCCGCTTCATAAAAGTGATTCGCCTAAAACTAGTTTTAAAGCTGAGTGATGAATTGGTTTTAATAATGTTAATATTGATTGTTTAGCTGATTTTTCAAATAAAATAAATAGATAAAAATAAAGTTATTCGTAATGCGCGACAATATTGAAAATGTCCGGATGAATTATAAAATTTTTCGGTATATTTATAATTTTGTTCTTCTTCAGATCAACGTTCTATCGCTATACAACAAGAACTCGATCGTTTAACTGTCGAGAATCTGTTGCATGCATCCAATGTAAACGCCGGTAACGTTAGCAAGGGTAACGTTGTCATTTCGGATATTAAAATACCTATTAAAATCGAAATGCTTCACGAAGATAGTAGAAGTAAGTTTACTATAATAATTTCGAAAATAGTTAACTATTTCCTGAATATTAGCAGTTGGTAAATTTTTGTTGCTAATACGTGGCGATAAGGATACTTCCGAAACATGTGATAAGTAACAAACAGGATATATACCTTCGTAATTTTCTTTGTGGAAAATGTCAGATATGATGTCATATCTGTGTATATATATACATATATATATATATATATATATATATATATATATATATATATATATATATCATTAAGTATTAAGTGCCGTCTCCGTATCGGAGGTAGGCGACTACTTACCTATACATATTTTGTTGTATAGTGTAAGTAACGTACAAAGCAATTATTTATGGCGCTGGCGCAGTTAAATACACATACACACACACCAGGAAGAACTGACTGTAATCGCTTTGTTGTCACGACACAATGCATCCCCGCGTGTTTTTGTAGTGTACTTATTACTAGCGCGCACATGGTGTTGTACGTGGTAATTTGCTATTGCCTTCCACGCGAGAACACTAGGATTATTTATATTGTTATTTTCTAAATTTTATTTTATTTAATTTTATTTATTTTTTTAAATAAAGATTTTATTGGAACTGTAAAACTAATTTCATTTACCATAACTAATTTACAGGAGGATTTCACTGGTAGTTAAATTATTTTATAAAAATAATAAAATTAAATATTATATATTTAAAAAAATGATATTTTTGTGTCATCGACCGTATTCGAACCCAGTACCTTCCGTACAGAAGTCCGTGCTCTTAGCCACTCAATATCTATATATTGAAAATATGTATGTTTTCGTTTATGTGTTTATGCGTACGTATTTATGTATGCATGTGTGTACTTGTGTGTGGATGTCATTTTATGTTATGAATATGGTTTATGGTAAATTTCATGTGGAGATGTTACGTTGTTCAAACGAACGCGGCTAATGTACTCAAATTAAGGATAATTAATAGGGAAAACGCATCGAGAATATTTTTAAAACCCCTCTATAACGGACATTTCCTTTGGTCCTATGGGTGTCCGTTATACGGGGGTTTCATAGTACGTTGTATATACATATTATATATATATATATATATATATATATATATATATATATATATATATATATATAGAAAGAGAGAGATTTGTGCGTCGGCATGTCGATTTATACGATATTATCGTTCTATTTTCAGACGGTGTTAATAATTATTTAGTGTGTTTGGCGAAATACGAGGAGAATGTTTACGCTAGTAACGTTATAGCATTAAACAAGAATACGATCACGCGAGATACAACGACAAATAAATTCTGCGTACAGTTTTCAAATAAATTCGTATTAACAAATGTTTATTCGGATTTTAAAATTATCATCGAAATATACAATATGACGGCGGAAGCGAATATCGCGAAGGCGGATAAAAAGGTAACAAATATATCTAATTAGTAAAATTAACCGATTTTTATAGTTGAAATTGATTTATTTTATTTTTTTTTCATTTTTTTTTTTTCATTGTACCGACACCGAAGCAACGTAAATAACGATGACGAACAATGTAATAAATGTGTGATTAATCTAACGTATCCAGAGTGAGACAATTAGATTCTCATAATAACAGTATCGATAAAGTTGGAGCACTGAATTATCGGGTTATTTAATTACTCTATATTCATAAGTTTATTATTCGACTTTTAATCGATATTCCGAATTATCTAAAATCGTTTACTCTCTTGCGATTTGAATTATTTATTTTATCTTTGCGCCGTCTCCTCTTTTTAATCGTCGTGTAAGATTGTCAGATAGTATAAATAAATGCGTTCTGCGAGTATGTAATATTTGAAATTTATGTAAAAAAAACTTTTTATACCGATTTATATATATATATATATATATATATATATATATATATATATATATATACTTCATTGACATACTGTATGTTTAGATCATTATAGAGGATTAAGTTCGTGTATTAGCTACTAAGGGTGGTGTGTACACAATGTGTTGTATTTCATGTTTACAATTAAATGATATTTCTTCTTCTTCTAAGTATTTTGGTGCAGATGTTACGTAGTATTTTCGATTGTTGTCGCTGTATTCTCAATATAATAGCTTTTCAACGCAGTTCCGTATAATCCGATTCCGTATTTTGGAGCTTAGTTAAATAAATGTTTCTTTTTATAGCTAAAGTTTAAAGAGGTACACAGCAATCTGGTTGTTCACGAAATCATAGTTTACCTCGTTTAAATTGCCATGTTAGCCGCCGGTCAATATGCATTGCGAGATATCTTACACAGTTTGCCGAGTTTCATTGCCACGGCTACATATCGGAGGACACGTTACTTGTATGTTAGTAAAGGTGGTATGTTGTCATTTGAACGGATTATACGCCATTTGAAATGGATGTAATTTTTATAGCTATACTATTTTCTTCCCTTATCATTCTAGCTACTATCTAACTAGACTATTACGCTAGCTCTCGAATAAACGTCCTCGCCTCTGTTTCAATAAACAACCTGTCGGTTTTAAATTATGCTACAACGGCAATGTATTTATCTGTACGAGTTTAGATCATTCTGCACACGCAGAGAGTTCGTAAGTACGTCTCGGAGCATTCGTCAATTTAGTCTTCGGACCGAATTATCTGACAGTGTCGACATGTGTAGGGTTTCGATGGTTAGAGCATTTGCCGAAAAATGTTTGGTATTTGATTAAACCTTGCATTGATATACGTAGTAAGGAACGTCACATGTCGCTCTCAGCGACTGAAATTGATAGATACGTTTGAAATTACTACTTGCTGTTGAGCCCCATAATTCGATTCCATATGTTCATTTCGTCGCCAGAACTGCATTATAAAGCAGCAGCTTGTTTCGTAACGAAGTTTTAGCTTTTCTCCCTAGGATACAGTATAATAACCAGAATAAAGTATCTAAATTTTTCCCAAACTGCAGTATATGCGATACCCGAGTTATTTATTCGTAATAAAGCCAAGATACTTTACTTATTAAGTTATTATATACACGTTTAAACGTTGAAAAAAAAAAAAATACGTAAAAATATATAAACACGCGCGTTAAAATTATATGTAAACGCATGTAGATTTTTATCATTTGTAATTATTTACACGTATTATATAGATAAATATATATTTTTTCACTGTGATACGTGATCATTTGACTAATTTACCTTTATTTATTTTATAAGGGGCATAAATTTAAAAATCCGGTTAAAAAGCATCATAAAGATCAATGTAACTCGAACAATAATACGCCGCAGAAATCTCACGAATTGAACGGTGTCAATCCTTTTGTAAATGTGGGTCATATTGTATTTTCGATCAACGAAGTTCGTCGTACGCAGTTTATGCTGACTCAGGTAAAACATAACTTATAACTTAAAAGTACAGTAGAACTTTTTTTATTCGTCATCCTCGGGACCAGGCCTGCGACGGATAACAGAAATTCCATTACAAACTACATATATAGTACTATACTAGCTTGTAAATCATTTAGGAAAGAATTAAAAAAAAAAAAAAACGTCTGCTTAATTAGATAACATTTAGGGTATTGAATTTTTATTTAAAATGTTAGCATAACATATTTACTATATAGTATACAGTTACCTAGAAAAATTTTCTCTACGCCAAATTATTTACATATTTAAAAAAAAAATTCCCGTTTATTTGTAGAGCTTTCTTTATATGTTACGTATTATTTTTCGAAGTAGGATCTGTATAAAATTCGCGGCTCCTCTTGTCTTTCAAATCAACCGATGTACTTTGTTAACATCAGCTTCCGAATAGGCGATTGCTGAGTTTTGGTTGCATTCTGATTTTTCATCGACGATTTCACACCATTATTATGTCGAACATTACATAAAATATCAACATTTCCAAACCTTCATCTTGCTTATTAACCAATCTGTTACTTCTACAGTCGTTAGCGTGTGTGTTAAGCAGACTACCATCGCAAAACTTCGTCAACACTAACAGTTCAGCTCATTTAGTTGCTGCTAACACGGAGATAACTGAGAGTGACGGTTAAAAGAGGTTTCACTGTGTTATAATCGACCGTATTTATAAATAATTTTGACGCTGTTTTAAAAAAATTAAAAAAAAAAAAAGATTTTTATTTTATTTATTTTCATAATTAGAAAGCTTTTCGTAGTAATTATTTGTTGTTTTTTATCTCGTTCATTTTGATGATTTTTAAATTTTGTGCTGCTTTTGAATTGTAACGACATTTTAAATATGCTTGTTATCGTAGAAACAAATATCGCACGATCTTCTAGTTGGAAATATACAAATGAAAATAGCGTGTAGCCCGGTTATTAATTGCGAACATCGTGGATTTTTAACCATGTACGAGGTTATAACCGGATTTGGAGCGTGGAGGCGATATTGGTTCTATCAACGTGGAACTACATTGTTATATTGGAAGTATCCTGATCAAGAACAAACGCAGGTTGATTTATATTACGGGTTGCATAAACATATAATTGCTCATTTTTTTTTTTTTTTCAATTTCAATAAAACAACATACTTTACGTCTTTATAAACTTTTAATTATTTCTTCGGGACGTGCTTAAGCTTGCGCTCGATATGGCGACCATCCTGGGAGGAATCGCAAAATTATTTGCGAGTTAAAGAATTTTATAACGGATTAGAAAATGGTATTAAGTATTACATAACTAGCACACTGAATCTACCAATACTACCTATCTGTGGTTGTCCATTTCATAATCCGTTTAGTCCATTTATTATTTGTTTTCCTAGCTTCGTGTCCTGCCGAGTTCCGCTTCAAATGTTTTTCCGGAAGTGGACGGTTACACATCTCTACTTATCACGACGACAATAACATTGACATACACAAAGAACAATCGAACGGCTTAGTTATTTTATTGCGAAAGAAATGAGATTCGAACTGAAATTTACCACTATACGTCAAAAGGAATTTCTTTTTTAATTTCCATCTAGGAAAGAGCATATTTATTACGCGTTTAAAATTGAACAATTTCATACCGGCTTTTTAAAATTAATTTCATACATTCTCGGTAAAAGGTTTAAAGTAATTTATTCGTTATTCTAAAATATTTAAATTCCAATTTAAATAAATTTTACTATTAATAATTCGCGCGAAACGATAAAAATTAATTAGCGAAATAACGAAAAAAATCGAATAATCTATTAGCCATTATCAAATAACAGTTTCCTCGCATGGGAATTTTGTTTGTATTTGTCAATCAGTATGTGTTTATGTGTCTTGATGGAGAGTTTATTTACATGATAATACCGGTGTATGATCGGTATTTCTGTTTATTTGGTTTTTCTTTCTGTCCGGATGTGTGTTTCTATATATAATTGTGTTTCATTAAAAAATTATTATTATTATTTTTTTTTTAATATTAGCAATTTATTTTTCCATTTTTAATAGTATTTATATTAATTAGCGCGTTGTGCGAGAGTGGTTTAGTTTTATTTTTGTTCGTACTTTTTATTTTATAATTATTCTGTAAGTGCCTACACTGTAATTGACGTTTTGCCGTTGTGTACGCCGTAATGTTTTGTAAATAAATAAATAATCTTTATTTCGACAAAGGCGCCGATTAATACGTTGGATTTGAAAGAATGTATTACGAAAGTGGTCGATACTGTAGGAATTGAAATTTGCGCGCGATTTCATACATTTATGCTTGAATTTGAACAATGCAAAGGTCACGTTAAGCGGTACGTAATAATTAATTCCTCATCTATTTATTTGCCGGTTTTAATATCAATAAGTGACGATTGAATATATTTTTTTAGGGTAGGAACACAAAATAAGCGGATCGATATTAAAGAACTAGTGTACTATCACGTTGGCTAGGCTGTAAAGACATTCCCATTAAAAAAGAAATAAAATAAAAACTTCCTCGTTCTATTCGATACAAAGTATACTTTCGATATAAAAGTTTTAAAATTTATTTAACGAACAACGCGGCATTTAAAAATTCACGACCCGGTGTCTGTGAAAAAAATTTGATACGCTCTCGATTTTCTCAATATCACACACATGTATACATAACACATGTGAAAATTATTTATGTTTAATTTTTTGTTACTTCTTCAAATGTTGAACAATGTAAAAAGTTCCGGAATCTTACGAGTTTTTTAACGTTAATAATTTTTAAATATAATATACCGATTAATCGGACAATCATAGTTATGTTTAATGACGAACGCAATTATTCTATCGTAATAATAAAAAATCATCTGTCACGTGTGGCGAATCAAAGTTCAAACAGGTTATGTTTACGTTGAAAAAAAGGGCAAACTTTGCCGATCCAACTGAATGGGTAGATAATTCCGAAGTCGTGTGTTGTGAAATATCTCGAATTACACATTGACCGACAGTTTGAAAATCGTATTATTGCAAAACGGAAGCGATTAAACATTACATACCGCAACGTGCATCATCGGCTAATGAATAAAAAAAAATTCACCATTATTAATTGAAAATAAAGTATTACTATATAAAGAATCTGCGTATACGGTATTCAAATTTTGGGAACAGCGAGCGATTCATTAAAATTTATACAAAGATTCCAGTAAGTCGTGCGAGATATTTTATAGCGGCACCTTTTTGTTCGCAACGATGACCATACACAAGGACCTTCCGCATTTCAACTGTCGAAGAAATAATTGCAACACTTTGCAAGAAAATACATTTTCATCGACTCGAAAACCACGTTAATTCGTTAGCAGTTTCTTTCGCCAGACTATCGCGCGATTCAGACGACTGAGAAACGACTTAGCAAGATTGAAGTGAGGTTACATTCGGTTCAGTTAGAATCGGTCAGGTTTGTTTCGGCTAATTAGAACTAGTAGAATGAAAGGAAAAAACGAAAATGTCACATTACTCGGATGACTGATTAAATCGAAATTTACAATAAGATCTAGTTTTTCGAAATATCGATTTTCTCGAAAATATTTTTACTTCTAGTCATATTTATCGAAATGTGAAAAAAATACTTTTTTTTTTTTTTTTTAAATCTTGCAGAATCTAGAACTCCACCAAAATATGATACTGGCAAATATTACTGTAGCCCTCAACCCTGTTATAACGTTTCGAACTTTACACTCCGTAATGACTTTTAAACGTTACATTTGTGAAGGACGAAATTAAAAGACAAGCGAACGGACAATTCTAGGTTAAACTGACCATTAGCGATATCATCTTCGTCCGTTACCTCTAATTCGCGATATATTTAATTTATTTTCGAGAAATCGATTAAATTAAAACGTTTATGCTGAAGTATATTCTGTTTGTAAGTTTAAAAAGGGAAAAAATATATTCAGCGTAAAATTTTAAACGTTTCGCTAATTTTCTCGTCTCGTCGTTTTATTAAAACGAACGATGATTTTTATTTTTCTTAAAAAAACTATTTTATTTATCTTTAATAGAAAGGGACGTCGTATAATTTTTTATATAATATCTATATTATAAAACGAGTTACATATATAGACGTGTAATGGCGGCGATGAAATTTTTCTACAGGTATCTGTTATCGGCCGATAATGCTGAAGAAAGAATCGAATGGTGCAATAATCTAAACGTTATTTTACGAACTTTTCAAACGTGGCAACATAATTCGAAATGTAAGTTTATTGTCAGTTGATAATTTAAATATTCCGGCCCCGCGTGTGAAATTATACTTGCATGCTGATGTTTCTTGGGATAATAACACTGCAGTAGCTTCCCGTTACCTTCTGTCAGTGTTTACTCTGTTAGCCTTTGGATAAATATCCTAACCGTAAGTCAGCGGTTTTTGTTTTCTGTCAGCGTTGTCTCCTTTATAGCCTTTTTTTGGGGTAAAAACCCTAATCGCAAGGCATCGGGTTGTTGTAGGTAACGATGTAAGGTTTTTACGGCGACCTAAACCAGCCGACGGAGTCGCAGGATTTCTTAGTAGACAGGTCGAAGCAGTCGATCTGCATCCTCATGTTTCCTTACCATGTCACTAATGCTACTGATTTTTCTCCTTTAATCGCAACTCCGCGTAAAAGTACGATGATCGAGGTAACAGCTTCCTTATTTTCTACGTCCATTCTTGACGATCTTCGCCATCATGAACACATCTTGAAAATGTCATCCGAACTGCATCTGTCCATCTAATTGGTACTCTGCTTCTTGGTGGTACGTCATTCATTCTTCCCATAACTATTGCTCTTTCGATTCCGTCATATTTTCGTAACGTGTTTCATAATACGTACAAGAATTTCCGTTGTTAATCTGCGGATTGTGCCAATTTCTTTCAAAATTGACGCATTAGTACGCTTTTCCATCCACCAAACTCGAAATAGCCGTCTCCGGTACCATATTTCGAAACTACCCGAATTTGTTCGGACTCTCTGATTGTCCAAATAAAACTGTGATAGTACAACGATAGATCTCGATTAGCAGAGGAGAATATACGAATAAACAGGCGCAATACATGTCAGATTCTTCGAAGCTTAATCGCAAAATTTACTGAAGAATGCGCCAGAAAATTCGAATGAAGGATTCACAAATCAAAAGTGATGCAATTCGCTCAGCAGCGAAGCAAGAATGTAAAATCGTTAGTGATGAAAATTTGACGGGGTACCCCATTGGAACAAGTTTCAAAATTCAAATATCTCCGGGTGTAGCGATAATAGGAGAAACAGATGATCAAGAAATCGGCATGGCACGAAGAGCGTTTAATAATTTAGAACGAATACTTCGCGACAGAGGAATTTAACTACGGCTAAAATTGCTTCCAAGTTACGTATGGTATGGAAACTACAAACGTTTGAAATGTGGACGTACGATGCATAGAATAAAATACACGGATAAGATAGCGGAAATGCTCTGCGTCGCACTGTATTAACCGGGCCGATTTTATCGTCATTCTTGAAGATTAATAAGGAAACGTGTACGTAAAACGAAGAATACAGATCGATCCGATTTTTAGTTCGGCCGTCGACGGCAAGATACCGGGTGGTATAAAGCACGACCGGGAAGAAAACGGCCAGCTATATCGGAGACGGTTTAAATATAAGATAACACAGCTTTCGTAGATACTTAGATTCGTTAAATTCTGAATTTCTAATTTTATAACATTAATTATATGCGCGAAAATTTTTGCTCTAACAATGTATGTATACTTGATGTAGCTCTACCTTGAGTTACGGAGAAGCTAACTAAATTATTAAATAAATAATGTGAAATTATTCCGATAATTTATTACGTGTGGATATTTCGCGAGATAAGTAACTTTAATTTTTAACTATTTCCTTAGTGAACACGAACAGGAATATACGTATTTACAATATGTTGTGAATTTGTTGTTTTTAGGACGCACATCAGATCGACTGCTGTACATAATCTCGTTGGTGGGAAACTTTGTTCAAATCTGTGCTAATATGTTTATTTATTATTATTATTTTTTTTTTAAATTACACAAATCGCGAATTATCTCGTTTTTGTATTATTCGAATATTATTAATTTTTCTTATCGACGTAAATTATTAGGTTGTCCAAGAAGAAAATAAATTATTTAAAACGATTTACATTGTATATATATATATTATAATTATAATTGTAATAGCCTTTATTCGCGCATTTTAAATCGCACATTTATAATATTACACGTATATACTAGTTACTTATTATATTATTTGTTTGTTAAGACATGCGATCAAATTTTTATCGTGACATTTTCTGATGTAACATATAACGCATCTTTTAAAAGATCATTATGTTATTATTGTGCTTTCTTCAAATTTGCCAGCTATGGATCGTGTATAAAATATCTTCACGATGGTTGTTTGCTTCTATTCCTTTCAATCCGGTATTTCTTCATATTGCTTGGGTTTTTCTTTCCTTTCATCTGTTCATTTAACACCAGTTTTCTTATTTCTACGAAACAATGGAAAATATTAACTTCGATTCTGAACTTACTCTCCTATTTATAATGTCTTCTTCCGTGATGTTAATTCGTTCGAGATCTTCTTAACTCCCGGAACTAGTCAACTTGCGTTCTAGAGTTTTTATTGAAGTATTCGAAAATTCATGTTAATCGTCCGTATCCATTCTTTTTAAGTAACCGTTAATGATTAATCTTTTATTCCCCACATTTCCTGATCACATCTGGGTCCTAGAATTTTGCGAACTTATTATTATTAAAATCGCGTAACAATTTCTTTTTTATCGTCATAAATTAGAATTAATATGTATAATTTGTATAACACGATATATTCTTATTTTAATCAATTTACGATATATATGGCAGTTACAAACAGCATATGGAGATTTACATAAAAAAAAAAAAAAAATAAAGGAAAATCTCGAAGATGAATTATTTCTAATATGTACGTTGTAAATTTTAATAAACAATTTTTTATATTTCATCAGTTTACTCGCTATTTTGTTTACGGGGGGGAAAAATTTATATTATCGATGTTATTATTTCAATTATTGCGTTATTGCTTTGTATATAAATTTTATATTGTCGTACTTTGCTTTGTGTTATTGTTGTGTAACGAAATTTTTTTTTTTTTTTGCCTTATCGATCGTTGATTTAGCTTTACCGCATTCGCTATCAGATATTAAAATATACCGTTTGCCTACGTAATAATTTTTTTTACTTTTTATATTTTTGCAAGTTTGTAAAAAAAAAAATTTTAAATTTCATATTTTACTCGATAACGGCTTAATAGCGGAAAAGTTTTAAGCTTCTTAAAAAAAAAATAACTTTTTAGCGCCGTTTTAACTACTTTTACTGTTTTATTTTTATTTTATTTTATAGCGCTCGGCTAATCGTACGCTATAAACGAGCTAAACGGTTAATTATCTGTCAATTTTTATTCCTTCATTTTTATTCCTTCATTTTTATTCATTATTTTTTTTTAATAGAAAATCGTTAATTGACGTTATTCGATAATTATATAAATCTCGATTAATTTCCGTACTTCAATATAGTTCTTACGCGAAAGGACACCGAACAAAGATTTTACATAGTTAACGCACCTTGGTTTATAGGAGGCCACGATATCTCGAAGGACTAGAAGATAATTTCAGTCGCAAGATATAGACTCAATCGGCACTACTTGAATCTATTAGCAAAGAACCCATTGACGGACTGTGTAAAATTCAATCACACACATTCAATCCCCAGCTTCAACAAAATCGTATAACTGTAGATTAATTTAACGTAAAAGTAATCATCGATAAATAGCATATTCATTGGGAGGCTATCCTCCTTCCGAGTTTTGATAATAACGTGTGTTCACTGTTGCTATTGTTGTAAATGCAGATTGCATTTAAAGAAAAAAACGGAAATTCGTAATAATCGTTTATTTCATCAGTGGTTTATACAAAGAACAATGAGTTTAAAATTAACTTTGTTTATATCGTGTAGATTTTTCCATCCTTTTGTTTGAAACTAACGCATACTATTTGCATATCGTCGTCGGCCTCGAACGATGTTGGCTCTGGTTGGTTGTTGTTTTTCTTGTCTTGCCAATACATCATAAACGGCGCAATCGTAACTTTCAATATGTCCATTATCAAAAAAATAATCACAGCATAACAACCCCGTTTAATCCAGAGGACGGCCGATGGTTTCCCTTCTAGTTTTGCTTCTTCCATTATCTGCGTTTAATCGAACAAAATAAAATTTAGAATTTAATCTCGTAACATAACAAAATAAATCGACAGATATATATATATATATATATATATATATATATATATATATATATATATCAATCAGTGAGTCGTGTCACCCCCCGTGCGTATCGTGACCATGATATGTCACACGACAGACTAGGCTACGCCAGCAAATACGGTCGCGTGCGATATTTATCGTGAAAAGTACGGCCAGTTGTCTTGCAAATCGCGTCCGACCATCGAAGAGGTACACGACCGCGCTCTCTTTTACCAGCCGCTACTACACCTTGAACGAAAAGCGCCTCCATATTTTCTGCTCTAACTAGAAAATCGTAGTATTCTGTTGAGAACGATCGACTTTAATCTTTTCGGATTACCAACATCGTCCAAAATCGAAGCATTTGTTCTCCTAGCTGTCCGCGAGACGCGCAGCATTCGTCTCCACCGCGAGACACGCAACATTCGTCTCCAACACCACATTTCCAGTGCATCTATATGTTTTCCGTCGGCATTGCTTACCGACCAGGTTTCCGAGCCATAAAGGAACACTGAGAAAACAAGTGAGTTTACTATTTTAATTTTAACCGATTTGCTAACTGCGGAGTTGGTCCAGATTCTATTCAAACGGCTCATTGCGCTTCGGGTTACTCTATGGCGTATCTCACATCTGCAGCCGCCGCTATTTTCTACTATAGATCCTAGATATGTAAACCGGTTTACCACTTCAATTCCATCAATTTCTCGTATCGCGTTGCAGTTATTCTTTGGACGATTAATGATCGTAATTTTAGTTTTGGCCTCGTTGACGAGTAGACTCCGCGTTAATTTTTATTAACCGGTTTAAAATATATGACATTGTTTTTTGCCACTAACGTTATGTCATCTGCATACCGGAGATTATTAATGTACAGATATATATATATATATATATATATATATATATATATATATATATATATATATATAAAATATTTCGAAAAATGAAACAAAAAACCTAGTAAAAAATAAATAGTTAAAACCACTTAAAAAAAAAATTATTTTCTTTATGAAAAGCTTTTTAAGCCCTAGAAAAAAAAAATAATTTAAAAAATATACAAACTTATAAAAATATAAAATATAAAAATTACCACATACGCAAGTGTTAAAATAGTATTTTAAATATCCGATAGCGAATGTGGTAAACAACACAATCAACAATCTGGGTAATATACTTACACAACAATAACGAAACGCGAAGTACGAATGTATAAAATTTATAAAAAACTAATAACTCAACGCGTTTATATAAATTTTATATTGTAGTACTTTTCATTGTGTTAGTGTTGTTGCGTGTAAAAAAAAAAATTGTATTATCGATTGTGTTGTTCATTCGATATCGGATATTTCAAATACTGTTTTAACACATTTGTGCGTATTGTAATTTTTTTACATTTTATATTTTTATAAGTTTGTATATATTTTAAATTATTATTATATTCACTCGACATAATGGTTTAATAGCCGAGAAAGGCTTTGTGTTTGTTCTATAAACAGAGTAATATTTTAGCGATTTTAACTACTTTTTTTTTTTATCGTTTATTTTTTATTGTTTTCAAAAAATCACTACGTTGGAATCGAACTTTTCTAAAAAAGAAACAGCCTGCAAATTTTTTTAAAATGATTTCTTACGTTAGGAAAAAGAGTTTATTTAAATATCCAGAAAATTCCGGACGCGTGGAATCGGTCCTTCCATTTTCGGCCGAATATACTTGGAAATATAAAAAGAAAGATTTAATTAATAACCTGGCCGTAAAAAATTGGTAAAATTTGTTCACCGAGATTGGAAACAGCTGTCAACAGAGTGTATCACACGCTGAATACGCATATCTACTGAGAGTGCCCAACCATCGCCAATATGCGAATTGTGCTTTTCTCCATTAACACAGTCTATCCTGTGTTGGTGGTTATCTAACAGAAATTTACTAAATATCGGTGCAATCAGCTGAAGAACAACGCACCGGATGTAAACAACCTCCTCCTTACTGACAACTTCGTAATCAATTCTAAACTGCGTAATCATCTCTAATTCATATTTCCAGTAATAGCCTTAATAAAACTGCTCGTAAAAAAAGAAATTAAAAAATAAAAAAAATATTTATTAATTTATCTTTCGTTAATATATTGTATCTTACGTTAAATTCATTTAAAATTTTTATATCAAACTGTTTGAGAGCTATTTTACTTATGACACACCATTATTATTTTTTTTTTAGCATTAAACATTTAAAAAAAAGTTTTCTTTGTTTTTTAATGTAAACATCGATAAGTAACATCTGTGTAGTACATAATGTTGTATTACAAACAGTAATATACGAAGAAGTTAAATCAATTAGTTTCCGGCTCACATGTTTCGTATTGGGATTTCCAGTTCCACCTTATTGTCCCCATCCAGCCGATTCACAAATTATCGCCGATGAAAACCACATCCTTTTCAATTGCAGTTTTCACACACCTGATCAACTCGCACTCCTGAATTCCTTAATATCCATCGGTTATCGTCCTCCTTTCTCTTTCATTTCCTTAATTTTTTCTAATGACTCCCCTGTTTTCCTCCTTCTTTACAAATTCCTAACCAATTGTAACATCAATATATAATAACTATTTATCAACACGTTAGTGGGTTGTGATTGCTCCTCAGCAGTGCCCCCCCCCAAAAAAAAAGTAATTTAAGACAGTTGCAGATTACATTGTATATTTGTCGTTTAGTTAAATACTGGAAGTAGATACCAGAGCAATTATTGTGACTGTACCAAAACCTTTTTTGCAGAATTACCTTAGACTGATAGTTTAGTCCCCATAATTTACGTTCGGATGCTTTAAAAATATAATAATATTTGTTGACTTTATTACATATATATATATATATATATATATATTTTTTATTTATTTATTATATATTTAACATATACATTACAATTGAAACAAAAAAACTGTAGTAGCATGCAAATTTTTGCTTATTGCTACTAGTAGCGATTATCTATAAATGTACTTAATTTTTACATATTTCCAAGATAAAAACCGGAAATTGGTTTAATAAAATAATTTCATTCGGTTTAAGCGTACAATCAATACTATACAACTGCCTCAGGTGATCATATTTGTTACATTTATATATTATATGTTGCACATTTTCAACTACATTACACTTGCAGTTGTGACATTTATTATCACCGATTATATTTAATTTATTCAAATAATATCCAATCATGACCAGAAAGTATCTGAGTCATGTAAAAATTTACTATAATCTTTTCATTTTTAAAACGATCTATTACATTCGGAAAAAATTTACTAATTAATTTATCTTTTGTTAAAATTTTGTATCTTAAAATTCATTTAAAATTTGTGTATTCAACTGTTTAAGAACTATTTTACTTATGACACCATAATTATTTTTTTTTGTATTAAAAATTAAAGAGATATATATATATATATAATAGAAGATAATGGTTATAGAGATAACAAATAATTGTAGCGAATAAAATACAATTAAACAAAAAATGAATTAGTTAAAATCCGCTAAATATTTGTATCTTAAAAAAGACCACAAAGCTTTTCTGTTATTAACCAATTTAAAAAATATAAAAAAAATAAAATGCAAATACAATTTATAAAAAAATAAAAGGACAGAAACTAAAATAAAATAATCGATTTAGATGTACCATATTGCAAAAAATATCAAAGAATGAAAAAAAACGACAAATCAACAATAAAAAATCTATACATAAAAAACAATTAACCTAAATAGTCTGAAAAATAAAAACTCTTTAGTCTAATATTTTTTTTTTTTTTTTTTTAAATATTATGTAAATCTTACCTCCTCAGTAACAAACCGCTGCCTTGCGGTTAGGATATTTATCCAAAGGCTAAGGGAGTAAACCCTGACAGAAAACAAAACTTAAATCCAGAAGCGTCTGCCTCCTGTGGAGCGGCTGTCTGGTCAACGTCTGTTCTCCAGGTTAGGAGCGGTTGAATTTAAACTCTGGGACTTACAATCTCAGTTTTAACGCTGAATTGGTATTTGATTAATAATAAAGTACTGATTCCCCCCTATATTATTAAACAATGCATGATGGCAAATCCTTCTCATATACATACTCCAGGAGGGGTAC
Organism: Coronaproctus castanopsis; assembly: GCA_032883995.1. NCBI lineage: Eukaryota > Metazoa > Arthropoda > Insecta > Hemiptera > Monophlebidae > Coronaproctus > Coronaproctus castanopsis. The sequence goes on along the minus strand of CM065054.1, from coordinate 99,840,564 downwards.
TCCGAAAGGAAAATCCTCCACTGTGAATTACAGTGTTACCGGGCAATCATATTCTGGAGAGCCTGGACCAACATGCAGTGTTAGGAATAGCAAAAAATTAAAAACTAAGAAGAAATATTTCTTTGGTACCTTGAATGTGAATTCGTTATTAAGAGTAGGAAGATTAAAACAATTAATTAACGTTTTGGAAGAAAATAAAATTCAAATACTGGCTGTACAAGAAACAAGATTTACAGATGAGGACATAATAGATTCAGAAGGTTATAGAATCTTTAAAGGTAAGAATGGGAAAAATCCAATGAATAAAGGAATACCTCATCTCGGAACAGCTTTCATTGTTCACAGAGCAATTCTTGATTCAATAAAAGATTTTTACTCGGTTAATGAGAGACTATCAATTTTAACTTTGTGCAAATAAAACATACATTAATAAATTGCCAACAATAGAAAAAATCCATCAAAAGTAGGAAATTTTTGGGAAATTGTAGATCAAGAGATGGCTAAAATTCCGGTTAAAAATGTGAAAATATTATTAGGTGATTTTAACGCTCAAGTGGGTAAGGAGAAAAAGATCCAAAAAATGGTTGGAAAGTTCCCAGCCCATAAAAGAACTAATAAAAATGGTGAAAGATTCCTGGAAATATGTAATGCGTTTAATTTAAAACTAATGTCAACGGCTTTTAAAAGATTGCCTAAGAGACAAATGACAGTTCACCTAACCCATGGTTAGGAGAGTTTCGTATTGATCATGTAGAACATATATAATAATCGGACGGAAATTATGAATGTCAAAGTTAAAAAAAAGGGGCAAATGTGGAAACGGATCATTATTTAACCACTATCAAAATGAATTTTATTCCTGAGAAAAAAATTCATCTGAGAATGAATATTAAACTTTCCAAGGTTGACACAAATATGTTAATGTATAAGAAAAATGAATTTCAAAACAAACTGAATACAAAAATAAAGTCGGATAGCTGGGAAGAAATTAAAACGAAATTAATTGAAATATCGCATGAAATAGCACCACTGAAAAAATCAATAAAACAGATGGTGGAATCAACAATGTGATGAAGCTGTGGAGGCAAGGAACAAAACATGGAAAAAATGGTATTCGACGAAGAACGAAGACGATTATACTCAATTTAAAGATCAAAGATCCAAAACAGCTAAAATAATTAGGTCGACAAAAAGGAAATTTGAAAAAGAACAACTCGTTGAAATAGAAGAGAATTTTAAGAAAAATAATTTTCGGATCTTTTACAAAATATTCAATAAAAATCTCCGAAAATATCAGCCTCCTAATTTATGTTTTAAAAATGAGGAAGGTAAATTAGCTCTTAATGATAAAGAAAACTGTAGTATTTTAGCGACATATTTTAATAAGCTCCTTAATTGTGAAGAGCCAAAAGAAAACTTTACAATTAACAACGTCTAAACATGAAGAATCTGTAGCCCCTAATTATCAAGAAATTGAAGAGATTGTGAAACAGTTAAGTAACAATAAGGCTTCTGGTGAAGATGGAATAATTGCTGAAATGTGGAAGATCGCAGGCCCAGAAATGATCGGAAAACTGCAAAGTGTAATAGAAAAAATTTAGAAAGAAGAAAAGGTGCCAGATGAGTGGAAAATAGCATTAATCCATCCAGTGCATAAAAAAGGAAAAAAAGATTATATCAATGACCATAGAGGCATTTCGCTATTGCCTGTGACATACAAAATCTTGTCTAAAGCACTTTTAAACCGGTTAGAAAGGCAAACAGAAAAACAAATGGGTGAATATCAAGCTGGATTCCGAAAAGGTCGATCTTGCGTTGAACAAATTATGAATATTAAATCGATAATTAGACATAAAAGAATAAGAGGAAAGAACATAATCATCACGTTGGTAGACTTTTAAAAAGCATACGATTCTGTTGATAGGAAAACACTATTCAACACTTTGGAAGAATTCCATGTGGATAATAAGACTATTACATTAATAAAACAAACCTTAACAAACACAACATCCGCGTTTCGAGGAGAAATATCCGAGGCTTTTAAAATTAAAACAGGAGTAAGACAGGGAGTTTGTCTATCCCCTGTGCTTTTTAACTGTGTTCTGGAGAAAGTTATAAGGGAGTGGAAGATACTGCTGGAAAATTGCGGAATTGAACCAATCAGATTAGGAAGGAAAAAATCTAGGATCGAGATTTCATGTCTTGCATTTGCGGATGATATTGCAATTTTAGCTGATAATTTGGAAGATGCAGTTATTCAGTTAAATTCGTTGAAAGAAGTAGCTGAAAAAGCTGGCCTGCAAATTTCATATGAAAAAACAGTTTATATAACCAATGAACCTTCGGCACCGTGTTATTTATCAACAAAATACGGAAAGGTTAAAAAAGTCACCAAATTTAAATATCTAGGTGAAATAATTCAACCAAATGGTTTAGATAAAGAAGCGAATCTAACCAGAGTACACAAGATGGAACAAGCATTCAATGTAACCAGAGAAATATATAAAAAGAAGTCATTATCTATAAATACGAAGATACGACATTATGATACTGTAATTAAACCGCAATGTCTATATGCGGCAGAATGTCTGAATATGAACACAAGAAGAGAAATCAAGCTCACAGAGAAGAAGGAACGGAAAATTATGAGAAATATTTTGGGATCGAACATTAAAGATGGACAAATTAAAAAGCAACAAGGAAATATATGAAAAAATTGAAAAGATATACAATGAGCAAAAGAATAATAAGATTTTACGGTCACCTAAAAAGAATGGAACCACATAGACAAACTAAAGCCATATTTGAATACTTTGAAAGCAATCCAAAGAATAAACTTATGTGCTTTATAGAAACCAAAAAAGAGATATCAGAAATGAACATAAAAAGTGAATATGTAATCAATAGAAATAAATTCCGAGAAAAAATTAACACATTTAAAGGTCTTGCTGAAAACGTGAAGAAGAACACCAGTAGTTACATGTGGACGGAAGAAAGAAAAACGCAGCGCACAGCTTGAACATGAAAGAATATTGGAGAAGGAAAAACTGATGATCATTGTTTTTCCATAGTTGGCCAAAATCGAAAATAATAATAATTATGTAAATCTCCATATGCCGTTTGTAACTACCAGGGTTATTACAGAGCATAAGGAGACGTGTGTCTAGTTTATACGTATGCTAGGAGTCCGCTTTCTCTTACAAAAGCCAGAATGCTAACTATTGATTGAGGGTTGTTTGAAAGTATTTTGTGTATCGGGCGCCCTGTATTTTGTGTTTTAACCTGTGTGGTGTGTATGTTTGGCAGTTGTAGATTAAGTGTGTGACTGTTGGTTCTGTTAAATGTCAGCATAAGGAGCAGTTTATTGGTGGAGGGCTTTTGGTATAAAGATAATTGTGTGATATATATGACCCACACGTAGACGGTTTAGGGTACCGTATTCTTTTCTACTTGTGCCATCTGGAGGCCACCAACGTTCTATAGTTGATTTTATGCTCCTAAGGAAGGTTGTTTGTGAGGTCCAGTCGGTCGTCCATATTCCTGCTTGCTGTTGTTCATGAGTATGTGTGCTAATGTTTTCGTCTAATATTAAAATTGATTAAATTTAGTAATATACTTTTTAAAAATAATTCTTCCGATTTCAAAATAAAAAATAATAATGCGTTATCGAAATCGATAATAGTAACGACGAATTGGAAGAGAGAAATGTATTAATTCGAGCGTATATATGTTTTTTTCGCTTTTAACATCGTAAAAACTAGAGCATTAGTGTTGCAAACAATGGTGATCGCATAAGTAGAAAATTAGTATTAGTCTAGTGGCTCCAATGAGACACTAGACTCTGACGAAGGGAAAGGAAATGGAATGTGTATATAAGAACGATCAAATACAATAATTAGAAAGAAAACAGTAATAGCAGTGGTAGTAGAATATTTATATTTATTTCAATACAAAATTTTATAAATCGTGAAAGATTTATTACACAAATGCCAAGTATCCTTAAAGAATTTTACCTTAGCAGTTAAATTGTACAACCGAATGAATTTACAAAATTAAACAAATAATAAAGGAAATAACCAGTAAAATAAGGAAAAATTAAAAAAAACTAATTAGCACTTATTAAATTTAGTTTAGCTTGTATAAAAAATAAATAAACATAAAAAATCGTAATATCCGATCGTATACATTATCGGTGCTTAATAATACGACGATGCTTAGTGTAACGCATGCTGAGATCAAGCATATTATATTTCATAGTAATGAGCCCGCATCATCACATATCCTAAAAGGTGCGAGTATTAATTCTAGTTTGTCAGCTAGCTTATAAACGGGCTGATTGTTATAAGGATTGGTTAGTGGGGGAATACATTCTGCTTTGACAGTCGGTTACATACTTTCCAAAGAGTATCGTTTTTAGGCGATAAGGTAAAACACGAATTCCGGGTATTATTTTTCTACAAATTTAATAAAAACCAAGAAATTTGTGCTAGGATTATAATATATTTAGACCTGACGTTAACGTAAAGAGTGAATCTTAATCTAGCATAGTTTTTATAATAGAGATAATTTTAACAATACTGGGAGGGATATTACTTCTGAGAATATTGGTGAAAGCGTGATTTTTTTTAATAGTTAATTTTGCAGAATCTAATGTAATTTCGGTTAGGTTAGCAACAGCAGCATCAATAATACAATCAAAAGTGTTCGTCACGCAAACGTTAATATTAATTTAGTTCCTTAAATTTTTCCCAATCCGCATTTTTGAAATGAAAAATTTCAAGTAGATTATTAAATGAACTACATTTATCAGTTAACATTATTATGGGATTATGATCAGAAGACAAAAATATGAAATTGAAATAAGTAATACTATTAAAATTTTTAACTAAAATACACTCGGATTTTGCTTCCGCTGGCTAGATGTACGTAGGATCTCGATTGAGGATAGAATTTTAAGCTTATATTTAGACGATGCTCGAAGTAATATATATACCAGAAGCATTATTATTGAAAATGATGAATTAAAAAATAAAATAGATAAATTAATTAAGAACAACCAAGAGAAAGATGCCGAAATAATCGAATTAAATATTAGAGTAAACGAGTTGGAACAGTACAGTAGAAGAGATCAAATAGAAATTAGTGGAATCGAGGAGCGTGAAAATGAAAATCTACAAAATATTATTATACAAGTATCAGAAAAAATGGGCGTAGAAGTAAAAGAAGAAGACATACAAATTATACTACACAGAATGGGGAAGATAAAAAAAGACGGAAAACCGAGGACAATAATAGCGAAATTACAAAGAAACTGGAAGAAATAATTAGCAAGAGGAAGCCGATTGGATCACATGAAACCAGAAACAGGATATATATAAACGAAGCGATGTCACCATTTTATAAAGACTTATTGTGGAAGGCAAAAAATCGAGCCAGGGAAATGGGATATCGTTATATGTGGTTTAAAAGGGGTAAATTACTTATAAGGAAAAATGAAGGATTTCGACCTATAATACAATCGGAAGAAGATATTGAGAAGTATATAAGTTAACATACATAATGAATAAAACAAAAATCCTATATATTAAGATAAAAATTATACGTATAAATATACGTGTTAAATTAATGTATATAAGAATAAAGTATAAGTGTGTGTATGTGAATGCGAGTGTAAAATGTGGAAAGAGAAAAAACGTAAATAATATAACAAGTTTTTTAAAATTTAAGATAAAATTTATATATATTAATATAATTGTTAAATATATAAGAATGCGGTATATGTGTATGTATGTAAGTGTAAAGTATGGAAAGAGAATATAAAATAACCGAAAATTACTGACATGGAAATTAAACTTACTATAGTGTACGTGAATGTAAGATCATTGAGGATGAAATGGAATGAGATAATGATACAGTGTAAAATAAAAGGAATAGATATACTAATATTAGTAGAAATTAATGTAAATAAATACGAAATGCCCTTATACAACATCGAGGGCTATTATCACAATTTAGAGGAGATAGGTACTAAACATGGGCTAGTGATCTATATTAGACGAGATGGAAATATAAAAACAAATGTGATAAATTATAACATGAGGACGGCGGAAAGTATTCTAATGAAATTAAGTGTAAACGAAGTTAAACTATATGTGTGGTCTATCTATAGACAACCAACGTACAGATACAAAGGAATATATAAACGAAATAGTCGAGTTAGATAAAAAATTTCTACGAAAAAAAAACTGTAGTGTACATAGGTGATATAAATATTGACACTGCAAAAAATGATTTAAGAGCATTAAATTACCAAACTACACTGGTAGAAATGGGATATATGAGCGGAATGAAAGGATACATTAGGGAAGAATGGAAGGGCGACTGTTACACACAAACCCAGATAGACCATATTTATACAGAACAGCTAAATAAATCGATTAAAATGAAGCATAAAAATCTTAACACTAAAATAGCCGATCATAATATGATAAAATGTGAGGTGTGTATCAAGGGCAGGGACGGATTAAGGGGGGGCTAAAAGGGGCTATAGCCCCGGGCCTCACTTCTAAGGGGGGCCTCATAAGGTGAAGAATATATTTTTGAGTATAACTCAACAAAAAATAGTATACTATATGTAATGATATGAGAAATATATGATTTGTATAATTAGAAAAACTAGTTATGAAATTGTACAATACGCTTTTATCGAGTGGCATCCAGCGTGTGTGAACCGGATATATACGTGTGATATATATGCGCACAAATATACTCAGAAATTAAAAACGGAACGCAAACGAACTAAATCCGTCCGTGTGCGGCTTGCTGCGTTTTTTCGTGCGTTTCTCACGCTAATTGCATGGTAAGCAGATATTCTCAAAACACGACGTTTTTTTTTCACGTTGATGAAACGTACTAAAAACGCGCGTATGCGCCTAACCTAACACGATGTCAAACGTCAATTGTTTTACACGATCGTGCATATTTTTACGTGCACCGTACGATTCGTAACATAGCAGTTGAACTGTACCAAGTTAAAAACTTTTTGTGTAGTTTAGATATTTATTCAGTGGTATATTTTTGAAATGTCTCGAAAATTTGAAAGCGGAGCGCAAAAAAGAAGAAAAGTAGCAGAAAGAGAAGAGTTTGTAAATAAATTACCGAGATTAACAAGTTTTTTTCCAACAGAATCTAAAAAAAATAGTGAAAAATTAATTGAAAACGAAATTCGCGATACAGACAACATTGAAAAAGATCAATCGATCACAAGTGGCGATAAAGAAGTTTTATGTGATATTCCGATTAATAGCGATAATTATAAAAACAATCTGCAACCGGACGAAACTATTGAAACACATGCAAATGTTGATTCATCTAGCTCGAATGACAAAAGAGATACTACAGGTATTTATTAAAAAAAAACTATTCTCTCCAGTATTTTTATGATTAGTATTGGGAATTTTGTTTGGTAAATATGTTGTGCGGATCAACGTACCTATTGATTATTAAAAAGCTTAGTTTACATTGTATGCTGTTTTAGCGATATTTTGGGTCTTTGAATGCGGAACGCCGCTTTTTTTATTTTTTTTATTTATGCATTATTTCGGGTTTTTTTATTTATGTATGTATGAAAACAGTAATATGAAAAAGCAATATTTATGTTATGATACAAAGCCATAAAATAAAAAATATTTATTTTTATTAGAAACAAACAATATGTTATGTATAAAATAATAAAAGTATTATTTATCAAATTTTATTCCGAATATTATCAAATCAATTGTTTTTAGGTATTGTATTAAAGGATCCGGCACTGTGGCCTATCGAATTTAAGGATGACGACAGAAAAAAATATACAATGAAAGACTATTCTTTTTTTCAAAATAAAGATGCCTCTTTTGAATCTTCGAAGCGTGAATATACTAATCAGAATAGATATTTTAGTTCAAAATATTACTGGCGAAACTTGAATAATGGAGAAAAATGCGAAAGAAAATGGTTGATATTTTCCGAGTCAACAGGAAATATATATTGCTTCGCTTGTAAAATGTTCTCTGTGGTTTGTGATAACGTTTTCGTTAAAGGTTTTTCAAATTGGAAAAAAGGAGAAGAATTTATTTGCAGTCACGAAAACAGTAGAGAACACAATAAAAGCATGATTGATTGGGTTAATTTTTTACAAAGAGATTCGCATGTGGATAATGCGATGATAAGTGTAATGCGAAATGAAATTAATTATTGGACCGAGGTTTTGAAAAGAGTGATTGCGGTGATTATATATTTAGCTGAAAGAGGTCTTGCATTACGTGGAACTGATGAAAAAATAGGGTCACCTGGCAATGGTAATTTTTTAGGAATTTTGGAATTGATAAGTCAATTCGACCCTTTTTTAAAAAACCATATCGATACCTACGGAAATAAAGGTAAAGGAAATGTCTCTTATTTATCGAAAACTATTTACGAAGAGTTTATTACATCGATTGGTGAAGGAATATCAAACCATATAATAGGAGAGATAAAAGCGGCGAAATATTGGGGTCTCGTACTTGATTCTACGCCTGACATTACTCACGTAGATCAATTGTCTGTGATTTTCCGCTATTATTTGGATGGAAGTATCTATGAACGATTTTTTTGTTTTTTGCCGATTAAAAGCCACACCGGAAAATCACTGAGTTGCGAAATTTTTGAATTATTAAAAAATAATAACATAAATATTGCTGATTGTCGTGCACAAACATATGATAACGCAGCAAACATGTCTGGCAAATATTCAGGCCTACAAGCTTGGTTAAAAGAAAAAAATAATTTAGCTTTTTATGTTCCTTGTGTTGGACATTCTCTCAACTTGGTAGGTGAGAACAGTGTAAATGAATGCCTACATTCTATCAATTTTTTTGGTCTTCTTCAGCGGCTTTATTCATTTTTTACTGCATCAACACATCGATGGAATATTTTGTCAATGGAGCAATCTAAACTTTCAAGCTTATCAACAACAAGATGGTCTGCTAGAGGAGATGCTTCAAGAGACTATGTAAAAAATTTTGATGGTATTCATAAGGCACTAACCATTTTGCTGGAAGATACGGAACAAAAATTAGACACGCGAAATGAAGCAGAATCTTTATTAAAAAATATAGTTAAATATGAAAATGCATTTATGGCGATACTGTGGAATCGAATCCTTAACAAATTTAATATTGTTAACAAATATTTTCAAAAAGTAGATTTAGATTTAGATATAGCGTGTAATATGTTCACTTCTTTAATAGATTATATTAAAAAGTTGCGAGAAAAATTTTGCGAAATAGAAATAGAAGCTAAGCAATTAAGTTGCTTGATTAATCAAAACTACACTCAGGCAAAAAAAAGAATAATAACTAAAAAATTATCTAGTGGTGAAAAGCATGTTGTCAATCAAAGTAGTTCTGATGCATTTCGAGTACATACTTTTTATGTCATCATAGATAAATTATCTGCCGAACTTGAAAAAAGGCATGAAGCCTATAAGTATGTAATAAATATTTTTGGTTTTTTAACAAAATTACTATTTATGGATGAAAATGAAATTCGTCTCAAAGCAAAAAATTTAGTCGACGTCTATTCCAAAGATTTAGAAATAAATTTATTAAATGAGCTTGAGCAATTTATACCGTTATTAAAAAATCAACAAATGGGCTTTTTTTCAAATTACGAGCACAATGATAACACTTTATATTCATTAAATGTAATGAATTGGATGATGGAATCTAAAATTACCGATATTTTTCCAAATATTTTTATTGCTTACAGATTATTTGTAACTATTCCGATAGCCAATACTGAGTCCGAGCGATCTTTTTCTGTATTAAAAAGAATAAAAAACATGTACAGATCGTTAATGTTAGAAGATCGACTTTCGGCTTTGACGATCATGTGCATTGAAAAAGACTTACTGAGATCTTTAGATTTTACCGACATAATTAATGACTTCGCCAAAAAAAAAGCAAGGAAAAAAATGTTTAATTAAATATATTATTTTTGTAAGTATAATTTAATTGGAATATGTCTGTACATCAATGTAATAATATTATACCTATTTAATAAAAGTAATGTTGATATTTTAATCTTATCCTTATTTTTCATATAAGCAACTTTTTACATTACATTTTTATTGCTAAGGTGGGGGGGCCTCACATTTGCATATTAGCCCCGGGCCTCGTGAACCTTTAATCCGTCCCTGATCAAGGGGTATATAAAACCAACAGCTCTAACGTGTAGATACTATTACAACGAAAGACAAATTAGAACTAAATTGAATGGTATAAATATGAATAGTGACACAGACTATCAAAATGCCGACGAAGTATACGAAGAAATAAAAACAACATTCGACCAACTATACTCGGCATGTAAACATAACAGGGGAGTAAAAAAAGTGTAGGAAAATAAGTGCTATAAAAAATTGGATAAACAAAGAGATAATTGATATGATAAACCAACGTGACCGATTATACAAAAAATGTAAAAAAAATAAAAATAACACATCACTATGGAAAAAGTACAAAGCGCTGAGAAATAATGTAAACAAAATGATTAAGACGAAAAAGGATGAGTTTAACAGAGAAAAATTCAGAATATCCGGAGGTGATATTAGAAAAACTTGGATAAATGTTAGGAAATTAATAGGTAAGGAAACCACTCTTGGGGTTGATGAAACGATAGAAAAATACTTGTGTAAAAATAATGGTATACATAATGTAATAAAATTATTTAGTGAGGAATTTGAGCATAATATAGAAAGAATAGAACACAAGTTAAACATACTAAAATTAAAGTCAAATGAACGTTATGCTGGTAGTAATATGTGTATTCCTAAAGCAACGGTAGAAAAAGTAGGAAACATTATTGACAAATTAGTAGCTGAAAAATCTTGTGGTAACGATAATATAAGAATTAACGATATGAAATATGCGAAGGATAAAATATCGAAGAAAATAACATTAATAAATAAAACGTTAGAAAATGGAATGATACCGCAAGGATTGAAAACATCACTAATAAGACCGATATATAAAAAAGGAAAACATAACGAAGTCACAAACTATAGACCTATTGCAATAAACAATGTTACAGCAAAAATAATGGAAAAGTATGTAGGATCATACTTAGTAAAATACAGGAAAATGATGTTGTTGATAGAAATCAATATGGGTTTCAGAAAAACAAATCAACATCGCAAGCACTTGGCGACTTTGCTGAAAAGATAAGGACAAATCTGGAAATGCGAAATAAAGTGATAGTGACGTTCATTGACTTAACAAAGGCTTTTGACACAGTGAACCACGATAAATTGTTAATAAAATTGAATAACATAGGTGTAACGGGTAAAGTCTGGAATTAAAAATTATCCGAGTGTTAGAAAGAGCGTAGTAAGTATATCTGGAGTAAAAGGAATTGAATTTAAAATGAGAAATGGTGTACCGCAAGGGAGCAACTTAGCCCCGATCCTATTTAATATATATGTAAATGGTCTGCAAAAATATTTAAATTATAGTAAAATATATGCTTTTGCCGATGACATAGCGATAATAACGACAAATATAAATATAAAAATAGCCGTTGAAAATATGCAGAAAGACTTAATACAAATTAGCATATGATGACAATAACCTGATAATAAATACTAAAAAAACAAAATGTATGTTCTTCAAAACTACGATGGATATAGAAAGATACAAGCCTATATTACAGATGCACTCGAATGATTGTGCCCATTACATGAAACAGGACAAGTGCAGTAACAAAGATTGCGAACAAATAGAAATGGTACGAGAACACACGATATTTGGGTGTAATTATTGACGAAAATTTAAGATGGAATAAACACATAAGTTCTGCGGAAAAAAAATTCGAGTAACATTGCCAGAAAGAAACATTAAAAATAGTATATTACGCGCTGATAGATTCACGATTAAGATATGGTGTGCAGGCATGGGGTTTAGCTAAGAAGTATTATACTGTACGTATCGATCGTTTACAGAGAAAATCCTTACAACTAATTACAAGAGATAATGATAGTGAATTACATAAACTTTTGAAGGAGGAAAACATGCTGGATATAAAAGGACTGTGTTTAATGGTTAGAATGTTGGATTATATTAGAAATCGGAAACCTGTAAAAATTAGGGAAAGAAAAGAAATAACATATGATCTAAGGAAGATACAAAAATATCGTACTCAAATACCGAAATCGAAGCATGGAAATCAGACAGATGTGTACATATTGCCGCGTATGATGAACGAGATACCAGAAGAAATATTGAACGAAAGGGTGGAGAGGAAACTAAAACGTGAATTAAAAAAATGGTTACAAAATAAGGAAAATGTGGATAAAATACTATAAGAATAATGAAATGACGAGGATTATGAAATACAAATATAGTATGATATAATGCGGATTCCAGAGTTCTACTACCGATTGGAAAAATTAAAATTTTGGTGTAAATGGGAGTCTATATGTGGATGATTAGAGTGGAAATATATTGTTTGCAAATTGAAAAGTAATATGAATTAAAACTACTCTAACAGATGTATACATGTATTATATGTGTGTGTGCGTATGTGTGTGTGTGTGAGCATGGTACTGATCAGTACTTAAGCTCACTTTGGCAGTTAAGTTAGAGAGTATGTGAGAGTGTAAATGAGTTATAATTATATAAATAAACGGTAATTATAGAAATCAATATAATAGATGCTAAATAAAAATTTATATTAAGCGTAAATGTATAATAATAAATCAGAAGAAATGTAATTACCCGTCGACAAGCGACAGCTTGACGGGATAAGTAGTATTAAAATAATTGTATTATGTCGTATGAGTGTTGTTGTGTTGTTGTGTGTATACATGAGGTGTGATTATGTGTGTATATATCTCGTTATAAAAATTTATCACAAATATACGTTTAAAAAAAAAAATAATAATAATTCCATGATCTACGCTTACTATCGAGATCGCCTATTATAATAAGAAAAAGGATACAATCTGCATATTAGACCTAAATCATAGTCTAATTGAAACAGTGGTGAGGTAGTACCGATAAGCGTAAAAAGATATTAACGATAGATTTATCTAATTGCAATACCCAACGTGTATCTATTTCAGCGGTAATAAAGGTTAAACGTCATGACTAATTTCTAACTGTTAAGGCTATTCCACCACTACGTCTCTTATTGTCGGATCTGTAAATGCGATATAACCGGATATTTTAAAATTACATACATCGCTGAGCTTGGTTTCGCAAATAGCGGCTATATGAATACACGGAGAGAAAATGATTGAGTTCGTTAATTTTAGGAAAAAATGAATTAGCGTTCTAGCTAACTAAAGTGATTTTAGAATTTTCCATGATTTAAAAATGAAAAAGAAAAACTTAAAGCCTTGTATGAAAGTTTTAATTATTATCAAAATTTCTGTGAAACAATCCGCGTTTCTGAATTCTGTTAGCTTTCTACTAATATCTCCGAATAACCTTAGTTAAATTTAAGTCTCGGAAAATATTTATTACTTCCGCCAAAGATGAAACATACTAACGTTTGTAGAATTTGCAAAATTATTTCTAGCGCCCTCAGCATACATTCTTCGAGTGTAAGGTATTTAATATTATTATTATTACTACCGCAATTCTTATAATTACTACGAGTTACAAAATTATTAGACGAATTTTTATTAATGTTAATCGATTCACGAATACGCGAAAAGGAGACATCTTTCTGGCCTCGCATTCTCGTAGAACTTGCGATTACAGTTCGCACACTTTGTCTGCGGAGATGTGCAATCTCGGCTCTTTTACTCACGCCCACACTTGAGACATCAACGAGGCGTGTTACAATCGATGAGACATGTCCGTACATCTGATAACACTGTAATTGTTCTCGATGTAGGGGGAAAACTAGATTAATTAAGTGATCGGGGATGCATCTCGACACCACTTCCTTCTCAGACGTCTTGGAGAATTGTCTGGAAGATTGTCTGAGTGCATTCTGCGAGTAGGGTGTATCTTGGACTTGTTGCTGTATTATTCGAAGATTACTTTTGCAAGTACTACAGTACAACTCTAATCCATAGGGCGAAATTGTAATCAACGTGAAACAGAATGCATAGGAGAAACAGGCAGACAGTCTAAATTCATATGTATATATATATATATATATATATATATATATATATATATATATATATATATATATATATATATATATATATGAACAATGATGAAAAATCATTAATTTGAAAAACTTCGTAAAGAGTTAAAACGTAAAATCGATAATATTAACAATAAAATTTTACACAATGAAAAAAAAGGACACGAAAAATAATTTATTAAATTAACGATAAATTTTGATTAATTCGGTTTAAGAAATATATTATAAATTTAATCGATTTTTATAAATTGGATATTGTTTACGTATACATTTTTTATTGCTGATTTGTTGATTGTGTTGCTTGCCACACTCACTATCGAGGATTATTTTTTCCTTTTGTTATTTTTTGTAATAGCGTACGTCTAAATTAAGTATATATATATTTTTTTGCTTTTATATTTTCTTCTAAATTTTACGTATTTTTATATTTCGTTTTGTTACGTCCAATTGATATCCGAAAAGCTTCGTGATCATTTTATATATATACAAATTTAGTGATTTTTTAACTAATTTTTTGGTCGTTGTTTATTTGTATTTTAAAAATCACTACATTCTACACTATTCAAATTATGTACGTTTATGATATTATCGACGTAATAAGATGGGGGATTATGAAACAGTTTATTAAAAATTCGACAAATAATTGTATAGCTATTTAATATATATATATATATATATATATATATATATATATATATATATATATATATATATATATATATATATATATATATCATTAACCCGTGTCTATGTTCGGGGAAAACAAAATACAGGGTGACCCAGAAAAAATTGATGTTTTCGTTTTTTTTTATTAGCGCAGTTGGTAACACTGCTACCACGCAAATCTCGTGTTCCACGTTTAGTGAATGCACGATAGATTCGTTTTTGTCTAGTTTCAGTTATCGTGACATCTTATATAATGAGAAAGAGAGCGCGCGTTTTTAGTGGAACGTTATTTTCTAAATGAATCGATCGCGACAGTGAAAGATTCGACAAGAATTCAAAGTTACGCGATTCATTTTTTTGCGGGAATAGCTTAAGAGTCGCGTTTACGAAATACGTCCACGAGATCTGGAAAACCTGAAAACTCGGATTTCTGAAGTATATTCTAAAATACATATATTGTAAAAATACCGAATGAATCGTTGCAAACGGCTGCCGTACGAACGATATTGTGTTTTTCAAATGATCGTAAACTAATATCTCGTTTTCCTATTTTTAAATAAAATTTCATTCGAAAATTTTGTCGAGTAATTTTCGAGTTATTACAAAACAAAACCGTCCGTCTTCTCTGGGTCGTCCTATATTTTAATAAATTTTCGATTTAAATTGTTTTGAGATATTTTTTTCTGTTTCAAATAATTTCAACAAAATAACGATTAAAAGGCTCGGTCCATTTCCTAATAATTATAAAATTTATTATTCTTTTGGCGCTTTCTTCGATTATCCAAGCTTGGCGTTACCATGTTCCGCAAATGTCGATACCGAGCTAAACAGCGCAAATACTCAGTTGTATCGAAATTCATCCATTGTTGTATATTCGATAGCCAGCAAATTCGTCTTACGACCGATCCCGCGAATACTTTCTATCGCACCTATCGCTATAGTTTGCATGGCATTTTTGTCCGCGCATCGAGCGACTCAGTTACTTCATTTGTTTATCGCACCGGCTAACTCTCCGTCTGTTATCATAATATCGTGTTCTAACACTTTGCGATTTGTTATTTTTAACCATCCGTAGTATCGATAGTAGTTTTCTATAAATCCACGTCTCCAATGTCTCCAGTTGTTTTATATGTGCAGCTTTCAATGACCGATCATTTACGGAACAATCTCTCATTCTAACGTAGACAGTAGTTTTATATATAATTTTTCTACGACGATATTTAATGCGATTCTACATATAGGATTAGAATTAATTTATTCATATGTTATTAATATGGAACTTAATTATTATTGTGTTATATCTCCGGATAGTACTCGCGGTATATATTTCTGCTTAAACGTCCACGTCCAGATTTTCCAGCCACGCCACAGCCGCGTCCGATACTGTCCGGATTTCTTAAGGCTCTGTGCACGGACCGGTGTTCAAGATATGGTCCATCCTTTGGTCTTCTAATCCGTACTCATCTAAAATAGATCATCCTCGATGGCCGTATCTTCCGTGATCGATGCGAAAACCGTCGAGCCGTACCTTTCGTTCTAAGTCAAACTCTAATAGCCTATATGATCGGGAGCGCAGATTATATTGTGTTCTTATCCGGATTCCACATTTTCCATTTCTCTCTTCATGCTGTTACCGAATCGAATACGACACGTGAGTTTTGCAGACGTTCGGTGAGCCGGTTTTGTCGATTTCAGTCTTTTGTAAGCCATTCGTTATGTCCTCCGTTTTTTCACTACCGCGATTTCTCTAAGAAAGTATGGGCAGGCACGATGCTGCGAACTAATATTCATTCTGTTATTATTATCACGATTTAAAATAAAAAGGAAGCACACATTTACGGCTTATCCAACGTGAATAATTTTATACGTACGTGTTCGCTATTATACGGATTAAGAGAAACGTATAGCGTTTACCTTTTTTTCTTCTTTCGGCTGCTCCATACGATTGAAAGTGGAAACAGCTTTATACTCGGTCTTGCCGATACGTTCAAATTCTGTAAATGTATATATATATATATATATATATATATATATATATATATATATATATATGTATTTAAAATACCAATTTTTATATATATATATATATATATATATATACGTCGGGCATCTTGGAAACGGCTTTAACGACGTGAATGACATTT
The DNA here is from genome assembly GCA_032883995.1 of Coronaproctus castanopsis. NCBI lineage: Eukaryota > Metazoa > Arthropoda > Insecta > Hemiptera > Monophlebidae > Coronaproctus > Coronaproctus castanopsis. The sequence goes on along the minus strand of CM065054.1, from coordinate 99,823,573 downwards.
TTAACATACACGTAATGTATTAAGAGTAAGCGAAAACGGCCTATATGGAAATTACGAATTTCAAGTCCCAACTCCTACTAATCGCCACCGTGTAATGTATAATAATTTCAAACAGCTTAGGATATGCGAATCGAATTACATATCTTTTTTTTTTTTTTTTTAAATGGGGGATGCCTTTACGTCCTACTCAACGTGACACTGCGTCGACTACATTTATAATCAATGATGCTGACTTCTCTAGAAATATCGCTATACGCGGAAATAATTGTAGACTATCTAGATGATGAAAGGACGATACATTATACGGAGGTGTAATACGGTGGAGAATGTAGCGAGATTAAAGCTCAGAACGTAACGGTATCATAGCAGGGCATAAAAAAGAACGCGATCGAGATTGCAGACTGCCTGTTCAGAATGGAGCGAAGGGACGTTCTCTGAGCTGCATATGGAAAAGACGGTCATGTCCAAACCGTGATCCACCGATGAGCACAATTCCTCCGCGATTAATATACTTAAATAAATAGAAGCGCGGAAGTTTTTGGGAGAGACGGTTGATGTTGATATTATTATTATTATTATTATTATTATTATTATTGTTATTATTTTGATACTTATAAAATTTCAACTCGATCGCATCGAATGTCGCTTTTTACACCGTGTATGCGTCGATAAATATCATTAAAAAACTCATTTAAAATATCGGATATCTCGGAAATATTTTTTAATCCCCACCACCACCGAAGAATTATTTTAAATAAAAATATCTAATGGAAAAATTCTAAAATTTATTAGAAATTCCCTGCTGATCAACATTCACATTTTCGGTTATAACTACTACGGAAATTTACGAAACGGAATTTTACACGATTAAAGAAGTTATATGTAACGATTTTTAATAGCAGGTACATATGTAATTCGATTCGCATATCCTAAGCTGTTTGAAATTACTATACATTCTTCTGTCCTGTTTAATAGCTGTTTAGATGTAAATTACGTACGTATATTAAACACGGAAAGCGAGATGTATGCGTATATACATATATAAATAAATATGTTCGTATTAACAATGACGTTATTAATCCTATTCGGGGAAAACGAACTTCGAACGTGTATATATATATATATATATATATATATATATATATATATATATATATATATATATATATATAATATATAATTATAAATGTTTATAATAATAACCGTTCGCGACAAGAACTTTCTTCCATCTAATAGGACGTGCGATAAATTCTTTCTGCTGAGAAGTGAAAATCATTCTGAGGGATATTTCCATCGGCTTTTTGTCAATATCTTCAGTGACGACGTTATCTTTGCCGGTGTATCCTCCAAGATGTCCCATGAAACATATCAACATCATCATTAGGAGCAGTTGAAAACCCGCGAAAATTAACTTCATCGCGTCCGGGTAAAAATTTTCTGAAATGAACGATTAAAAACGATCTATTTTTAAAACTTACAACGCTACTAAAAATTTCGAAATATCCTATATTATTCCATACGTCTAGTTGTTTATAGTAAAATCAGCGATGAGAACGATTCACTCTCTAGAAGGAGTCATAACACTTTGAGCCCCAAGCCATTTTTTAGGGTTTGCTAGAACTAACAATTGTCTCCATATATGGTGACACACCAGCTGTGATACAAATAAAGTGTCTCCATATATGGAGACGATTTTCCCTTTACAAAATGTTTTTGTGTACAAAAATGGTAGACGGTACTTCATAGTAACTCGGAATACTAATAGATAACGCTTCGATGCAATTATATTTCCAACAGGTTTTGTTTACATTCATTTGGAAATGTTTAGTGATGTGTTGAAGATTGGTCAGTTTTCAGAATATAGACCATTTTAGTGATTTTTAGTTCACGTTTGATATTATAAGTAATACGTTTTTTGAACAATTTTTTGTACAGTAATAATTAATAATAATGAATAATTTATATGGTGACATTAATGCTATTGAGCATATTTTATAATTTTAGTGATTTTTAGTTTACGTTTGATATTATAAGTAATACGTTTGAACATTTTTTAGTACAGTAATAATAATGAATAATTTATATGGTGACAGTAATGCTATTGAGCGTATTTTATATGAATCAGATTTAAGTGATTTTGAAGAAAGTGGTAAGTATAACCTATTATGTTAAAATATGTTTTTGTCTGCTGTTTTACTATAATATAATTAAGAACATTGTACTTTACTGTACCAAACTTTTATTAATATTACTTACAGCTGTAAGCAGTTCTGTTATTTTGCTATGATATAATTAAAACACTGTATTTTACTATACCACACTTTTACTAATTTATTTACAGCAACACTGTAGTTTTTTTAAAATTATAACTCATGATGTATTTATCTAACATCATTACAGTATTATCTAGGCAGTGTCCGTTTTACACGAATACAATTTAAAACATGATATTTTACAAATATTTATATATTATCTATTATTTTTTTTTTTCATTTTGTTTGCATGTATTTAGACGAAAGTGAAGATGATTTTTATAATTCGGACAGCAGTTCTAGTGAAAGTGAAAATGAAGAAGATATTTGGGAAAATTACTGCTGTTCCAGCTGCCCTAATTTTCAAAAAAACATACCATTTATTCACCAAAACCCAAAACCGCTCGATAACTTTAAAAACACGCCTCAGTTCTTTTTCAATCTCGTAATAAATGAGGAAATAATTAACTTGATAATTAATGAAACAAACAGTTATGCCATGCAAGAAATGGCTAATTCCCAATGGATTCCTGTAACACCAAACGATATAAAAATATTTTTAGGATTGTTGTTATGGATGAGGTTGTGTAAACGGTCCAGCATAAGGAGCTACTGGTCACGGGATTTAATTTTTCAAAATAATGTGAGCAAAGTAATGAGCCGCAATAGGTTCGAAAATATTTTGCGGTATCTTCATTTTGCAGATAATGACGGTACATCATCGGCTGCATCCACTAGAATTCACAAATTTCAACAATTACAAGACCTATTGGAATGTAACTTCAAGGCGTCATATACTGTTGGAAAAAGATTGGTTATCGATGAAACTATGGTCCCATTTAGAGGAAGACTGTCTTTTAGACAGTACATACCTAACAAAAGACATCGTTATGGGATCAAATTATTTAAGCTTTGTTCTCCAGAAGGATATTTATTAAAATCAGTGGTATATGTAGGAAAAATGGACAAACTAGCTGGTGTCGGGTTATCTGAAAATGTAGTTTTAAGTTTGATGGCAGAATATTTAGGCGCAGGAAGGGTGTTATATTGCGACAATTTTTACACATCTATACCTCTTGCTAAAACACTTTTAGATAATGCAACGCATTTGGTAGGGATTTTACGTCGTAATCGTCGCAACATACCCACAAACTTTTTACGATCTAAAGTTGAAAAAGGGTCAATGTTGGTCCAGCAAAATCGCCTAGGTATAACTATATACAGGTGGGTAGATGAAAGAGAGGTTCTTTTATTATCAACATATCATGATGTTGATATGACTGTATACAAAAATAAAAGAGGACAAGATAAAGTAAAACCATTAGCTATATATGATTACAATAATAACAAAATGGGCATTGATCTTAATGATCAATTAGCAAGTTATGGAACGGTTCAACGGAAGTCAGTAAAGTGGTATCGTAAAGTAGCGCTAGAATTATTATTAAACGTATCGATTGTAAATTCTTTCATATTATATAAGCAGTACACTGGTAAAAAAATATCTGTTACAAAATTTAGAGAATTAATTTGTTCGTATCTTTTAGATAACACAAATGATGCTGTAAAGCCACGTAAATTGAAACATGTGTTATCTAAAGGTAAGCGATCAAATTGTACCGCATGTTATAAGAGGTTTAGAATCGATGGAAAAAGTCGTACAGAAGCTAATGCCTTAGCAAAAAAAGGTGTTCACTAGGTGTGATCAGTGTATTGGTAACCCTGCTATTTGTTTATCATGTTTCAATAATTCACATAAGTAGTTAAAAAAATTGTTATTCGTACATATATTTTATCTAAATAATATTTTTGTTTTGGTACCTGTTTTTGTAATATTATTAGACACAATATACCCGTTCAATTTATAATGACTGTTTCAATTGTGGTGATAACTTACTCGCGTCTCCATATATGGTGACAATTTTTTTTTTCAAAATTAAGGTTATAGGTGAGTTTAAGAAATATTTGTTAATGCTAGAGTATATTAAAAATGGTTTTTAACAACATGGGTAAGTTTTATCAAAAGTGTTTTTTTATACATTTTTACCAAAAACACCATGGTCCCGTTTGAAGAACATCCGTCTCCATATATGGAGACGTGGGGCTTAAAGTGTTAAAATGGACTTGGGATCCGAGATGTTTTTTTTCTAACATCGTACCAGCATTAATTGCTGCAAACAACGGTGATCACATAAGTGGGAAATTAGTATTAGTCTAGTGACTCCAGTGAGACACTAGACTAGGAGGAAGAAACGGAATAACTTAATGAGAATAAAATATGTGTAGGAATAGCATAGGAATGATTAAATACAATAATAAGAAAGAAAAAACAATATGTTATCTTTTGAATAAGACCCGGTTTATTAAATGATTGGAATTGCATCTCGGCACCACTTCCTTCGCAGACGCCTTGGAGGATTGTCTGCAAGACTGTCTGAGTGACAATCTGCGAACATTATGATTGCTACCGACTTCAAATTTATCGAATAATCTCTTATACTGCATGACGTGTGTATCGCTGACATACGGAATCTTGAGATATGCAGAGTCAAATTAGAAACATAGTATGGAGCAGACGTAATATTACGGATTATCTTGGACTGTTGTTATTGTATTCTTCTAAGGTTACTCTTGCAAGTACTGCCGTACAACTCTATTCCATACCGCCAGATAGTCCGTTTGGTCACTAGATTTAGAACCGATTTCTGTCCCAACAACGAACGTAGTGATTTCACACGACGAGTAATAATGGCTCTTCTAGTGTGTGCCACATGTAGTCGTCATGTGAGCCTTTTGTCCATGTACAAGCCAAGATAACGTATACTGAATTACTTATAGGAATTTGTACGTTGTTTATTCTTACAGCCGGCTACTTGACTTTTTTATTTGTAAATACAACTTGCTGGTATTTATTAGGATTAAACAACGTACGTTGTGCCCACTGAACCAATCTATTCAGATGGTTTTGAACCGCGATGTACGCGCACACATTACTTCTGAATTAGACGCAAGAATAGCAATCGGCGAATGTTGATAAGACGGTTTGATTGCTAGTTGGCATGTCTGCTGCGTAGACCGCGTATAAAAGAGGCCCGAGTAGACTACCCTGCGGTACAGATAATAAAATATTATGTTCTTCTGAAAACTTAATTCTGACAACGAATGTTCTACCAGATAAATACGAATAAAGTAATACATATAAATCGAAGGCGAGAAACTGTCTCCGTTTATAATGCAATCCAGGATGACAAACCTTATCAAACGCTTGTGCAACATCCAGCAAAACTGCAAAACATACTTCCTTTTTTTCCAGGGTTGAGGAAATCGCATCGACCAGTCGATGGTACTGCTGCAGTGTAGAATGTTCCGCGCGACATCCGAATTGATGGTTTGATATTATTCCGCGACTGCTTATAATCGGCCTGATACGACTTAAAATTCGTTTTTCTAATATCTTCGATAAGGAGCTAACTAATAGGTCTATAGGATAATTAACTAATAGGTCTATAGGACATCTGTTTGCGGCTTGCCCGGTTTACATGTATCATTACTATAACCGATTTTTTCAACGCTTTAGGAAAATATCCAATTCTTAGTATTCCATCGAATACGTAGCATAATAGAGTAGTTTCACCAGTGATTTTATCTACTCCGCGGTTTTTTCGTAATGGCACTTTACGTAGGCATTCGAATACCTCTTTTGGAGTAAAAATTCTTGTTTTTCCCGGTGAACAGGGTTCATTTCAGTTATTTTTTGTATATATTCGGCACGACACATATCGGGATGCGGAGTAAAAACGGAACTGAGTTATACTGCAAAAGCGTTTTTGATTTTTCTTTATCGGTTCTGGCCCAACCGTTATTTAGTTTTATGTGAATCTTTTTCGCGTTTTAATAGTTTTTTAGTGTTATACCACAAGGCTGAAACATCAGTGTTCATTGTTTTCAAATACCTTTGTGTAGGTTCATTTTTATATTGATTTTGATTTTCAGTGTATTTTGTAATATTGTGTACTACTTTTTTTAAAGAATTATGCTGTCATTTTTTCCTACTCGTGTTTTCTTTGCCTGAATTATAACTTGTAGAATTATGACAAGCGTATACTATTAGATCAGTAAAGTTTTTAATAAGGTCTATATCAGTTTTACTTTTTATTTTAATTTTTTAGGTTAGTTTCGCTTTGAACTATATTTGAAAAAGATCCCAATTTGTAGACTTGTTAACCAGTCCATGTTAATTATAGAGATAGGTATTTTGTGTATTCCGGTTGTGTTTATAGTGTTGCGGTATAAAGTTAGGACGGAAATAGACACCTAGCTGATAAGAGAACAAAACCGTGTAAGTAAATTTATTTCTCTATTATCTTCGTTGCTTTTAATGTTATACGATTTAATAATGAGCGAAACTACACCTGGTGATAAAGTCTCTTTTACATCGATCGAATGTTTAAAAGAAATACAAAAACTAGCATTGGAAGTAAATAGATAAAGTAAATAGTTTAATAGAAAAATGCGGAGAAAACAATTACAGTTGATAGAGTATTAGAATCGTGTGAAGAAAATATGAATTTTTCCAAAGAATTATTACGACTGCATAATTTAATGAAAGTTGAGGCACAAAAAAAAAGTTTTCAAGATAATATCGTTGAAACAGTTACAAATAGAATATTGGAAAATGTGATACCAATTTTAGAAAATATTACTTCTATGGAACAGCCTAAACCTTCTTATGCTAAAGTTGTAACAAACTTTCCAGCAAAAAGTCACGAAACAGTTATAATTAAAAGTCAAAATGCAGGAAAAACTTTTCAATAAAAAACACATTGATCCTATTCAAAATAAAATTAAGTTAAAAAGTCATAGGAAAATTAATAATAATACGTTATTATTTAATAAAATTGGAGGTTAATATCTATTAAGAATAGTGAATAATTACTTCCGACCATAGTTATTCCGAATATAGCGGATTGCAATGAGGAAATTATTAAATTTGGGGATAAAGGAAATAACAGAGAAAGAGCCATAATTAGAATTATTAATGGAGTACGGAAAAAAATATATTAGACTTGATAAAGAAGCATATTATAAAATTTTTAATAATGATCCAGCAAGAATTTATATCGGTTATTACGCATTAAGATAACTCATATTTCGGTGCAGTTGCGCGGGAAGTGTTTCTTAATTGAACATAGAGAAGAATATTGTCAAATAAATATCGAAGAGCAAAAAATATCAAAAAAAAGGCTGCAGATGCCAGGAAATGTTCCACGTGTGTGTACTTAATCAATATAAAAGAAAACTGACAGCTGGCGTGGTGAACACGCTTGCGGAAAAGGAGACTGTAGAAGAAATTGAACATAGTACTTTCGCTAGAACTTGTTCACCCTATTTGAAAATAATCGAGAGACTTAAAAAAGATATGACTTTTAATTATTTATTACGTATTTAAATTTTTTCCAAGCTTATTGTTAAACACTAAATAATTATTAAGTAATTTATTATTAATTTTAAGTTACTCACGTAGAATACTTTAATTCCAATTTTAACTTATAATTATTGTTATAATGAATGGAAAATTGACAATAATATTACTAAATGTAGGGAGAACAAAGGTGCAACAGCGTTAAATTTTATCGGAAAGTAAATATGACCTAATAATAATTCCTGAACCATATATATTTAAAAATAAATTATACGGAATCAATTCTGGATCTGAATAACGTATTGCACATAACAAAAAACATAAATTTAATTCAATTAAAAAGTACTGAAAACATAATAGCGTCGAAAGTTGAAAATTATATTATAATTGCTGCGTATTTTTCGCCAAATGAAAACATAGATCAACGTATCGCTTTAATTTCGAACTTAATTACACAATTTAGTTTTCTAAAACCACAGTTTTAATATTAACGTAAGATTTACACTGTATGAAAATCTTAATAATATATTTTACAATTGCGAAAGAACAGTTTGAAGATTTCCTTTTTGCTAATGACTTGCGGGTTTGTAATTCTTACAACATTAAAACTTTCAGTAATTTTAATGGAGCTAGTGTTATTGATTTGATAATAACCCATGAAACAGTTAATGAGACTGTTCAAAATATTAAAATACAACCAATAACACCACATTTAACTATTGAGTTTGAATTAAAAATTAATGAAACCTTTGAAAAAAACCAAGAGAATCAGATTTTAACAATCGACTACAATATTTTATGAATTTAAAAACATATATCGTAAAATTATAAGCAAAATATATGAAATTAATAATACTAAAAGTACGGAAAAATTAGAAAATAAGATTGTTAATGATATCATTAAAACAATTATTTTAAAATCTTATAGTAAAACAAAAATTTATAACATTTTTGGAATCAAACCGTTGAATTTTATAACATTTTGCTGAAAAAATTACAGAGGAGATTTCATAAAATAAAGAATAAGAATAAAAATAAGGCTGATTCATTAAAGTTAAAAATTAATGAAATTAAAAAAAAATTTATACAGCTGAGTTACAAAATTCAAAATATAAAAGTTGGGGAAAGAACTGGTTCGAAATTCTACAGTTTGGGGAAGACCATGTAAAATCTGTTGCGGGAAAATTTAAAAAACTTTTATCCCGGCCTTTGAAATATATAACAAAATTATTTATGATGAAGTAGAAAAGCACAGATTAATTTTTGATGAATTATTCCCTCAGGACACAATCGACAATAATTTATCCAGGAAAAACATTTGCAGTTCATGATTATAATTTAACTGAAATAATTAAGAACTTAAAAAAAGCTAATGGTTGCGATAATATTTCAAATAAAATGATTAAAATCATACATAAAATAGATAAAAATATATTAAAAACAATTTTACAAAAATGCTTAGATTTAGGGTATTTCCCGAAATGCTGGAAACAAGGAAAAGTTAAAATATTACACAAATCAGGAAAAAACCCAATCCTAAATCATATCGTCCAATAACACTACTTCCAACTTTTGATACTTGAAAAAATTATAAAAATTTATCTAGATTTAGAAATAAATGAAAGAAATGTTTTACATAGAAACCAATTTGGTAATATCAAGAATAAGTCGACTGAAATTGCTGTTAAAAAATTATATGGAGATATTTCAACTTTAATAAAAAATGCGAGACATATTCTTTTAATTCGTTTTGATGTAATAGGTGCCTTTGATAGGATAAAAATTGATAAAATACTTAATATATTAAAAAATAAAGGTTTTTCACTTTCCATACAAAAAATTATAATAAACTATCTTACAGACAGGAAAATAGGATTATTTAATCGAGAAAACGAACTAATATATAACAGGAAGCTGAGTGCAGGAGTCCCAAAGGGATATTGGGCCCTATAATTTTTAATATCGCCATAAGTACTGTTCATGATATTCAGTTGGATAATTTTTCAAATATAATTAGTTATGCAGATGATGTAATGTTAGTTGTTGGATTTAACAAAACTGAAGAAATACTTATAATTAATGATGTAATAAAATTAATTAATGAAAAAATAAATGAACTCGGTCTTAAATTTAACACTACTAAAACGCAAACCTTATTAATAAGCAAAAAACATGATAAATTAATTATCAAAGAACAACTAGAAAAAAGCATGTAAGTAGATAATAAAATTATGAAGTATCTTGGTGTAATAATAGACAGCAACTTAAATTTTTCCAAACATGCAGAATATATCATAGATAGAATAAAAAAGTTCTATATTACACTAAAATCGTTGTACTCAAATATGTTTGGATTAGAATATAAGGACAGAATAATTTTGTATAGAGCTATTGTTGGATCAATTACTAGATATTGCTCAGTGGTATATTATCCAAATTTGAGGAAAGTGGATAAAAGAAAATTGCTGAGACTACAAAGAAAAGTTTTGATTTACAAATAATATAATAATATAAAACGAGAAAAAGAACTAACGAGATATGAAACAATACTAGGAAAAATTAAAAGACTAAAGGCTGTTAGTGTCCAAATTTGGCAAACTAGATATTATCAATCTTTAACAGGAAGAACAACGTATAAAATAATTTCTTCTATAGAAAAAAGATTAACGATGAAATATTTTGAAACTAGTGCTCACTTTACACGATATTTAAAAAGGTCATGGAAACTTTTGCTCTTATCTAAAACGATTTAAAATCAGTGACTCTGAAATATGTCTCGATTGTAAAACAGCGGTTGATTCTTCTTTTCATGTAGTACATGAATGCAAAAAATTTCAATCAAAAAGGGAAAAGAAGAGGATTTAGGCCTCTCAGTGAGCTTAATAAACAGCAGAGTTTCATAGTATAATAAACTTTGTATATTTTGTGATCAAAAATAAAACTCAAATTTAATGTATGATTAACTATATTAAATATTAACAAGTATATAATATGAAAATATAGCAAACATAGTTAAATATAACACTATAGATAAGGGAACTCAGCTGGAAAATCGTAAATTGATATAGCGGGTTTTCTTGTCTTAAAGATGAATTTAACAAAAAAAAAAAAAAAAAAAAAAAAAAAACCATTCCATGTTGGGTAGGTGTACACCTTGAACGAATGTCTAAGGTAGCGATGACAGGGACATGATCCGAAGTTAGATCAATAGCCGTCTTACATTTTCTGCTATACTTTTGTAAGCCACGGATTATAAAGAAATCCAATATGTCTGGAAGTCTATTATCGCGTGCAGGCCAGTATGTAGGAGTCATTGGTGTAAGGATGGCAAGTGAATTATTCCCCGTATGCACTTTTCCAGCCTTCTTCCAAACTGATTAGTTAGTCGTGAATCCAACTTGGTGTTTTTTGCGTTATAATCACCACCGCATATGAAGTTATTTCCTAAGTTTTTAAAGATGGTTTCAAACTCGATATCTGGTATTATAAATCCACTGTGGCAGTAAATAGCTGCTACTGCAATTTCACGAATTAAGCTGAATAAAAGTAAATCGTTTCGTATCAATTGAAAATAAGTCGATCGCCTAGAAAAAGGAGGCTATAAAAATGACTGAAATGTATTGGCTATTAAACCGAAGAAGCACGCTTTCGTTAAGTAATAAACTTTTACTTTATAATCAAGTAATCAAACCTATATTCGTGGCTGTGGAACAACAATAAGAATACATGGATTAGGGAAACAAAAAATGATAGGAAAAAAAAGACTCGTAGAATTGCTGAAAAGTTTCAATTTATAATTGGTCAAGCCCGGATGGTAAAACAAAAAATCAGATAGATTATGATTTAGTAGAAAAGAGACTTAGAAATGCGATTAAGAACTGTCATACGTATCCTAGCGCAGACTGTAACACGGACCACAGATTATTGGCCGCTATATGTAAATTAGTCCTAAAGAAATGTGACGAATCAAAAATTAAAGAAAATCAAATATGGCGTACTGAACAAGTTGAAACTAATCAAAAAATGTTAATTGAATTTCAAACTGAGTTAGAAAAGAAAATTGAGGTAATAAATAAAACAGGAGATATCGATAGTCAGTGGTCTGAGTAAAAGCTGAAATATACCGACCTACTGACTTATCTATTGAACTATTTCGAAATCTTTTTCGTTAATTATTTCATTCGTAACTTATTTTTAGCTTCCGTAATTACTCGCAGTTTAATATCCAATGCGAAACCGACGATACTACGAATGGAATAGGGAGAACTTCGAACCCCCCCTTATGCGTTGAAATTTTAGGAAAATAATATTTGGAAAAAATTAAATTTAAACAAGATATATATATATATATATATATATATATATATATATATATATATATATATATATATATAATAAAAAAAAACTAAAAACAATGGACGAGCTCTGAACCAAACGGTGTAAAATGAAAATAAACACAATTCAGACAAAAGTAATGAGCCGTTCTCGAGATCAGAATCAAATAATAAATACAGAACTAGATGGAATAAGAATAACTCGAGTAAAACAATTTGCATACTTGGGGAGTATCATAACAGCAGAATGGAAGAGACATAAGGACGAGAATAACCCAAGCAATGAATGCTTTCATAAGTAAGAAAAGCCTACCGACATCCAGAAACATCTCGCTGGAAACTTGAATGCATTTTATTAAGACATTTGTCTGGTGTTCTGTATGGATCGGAAACTTGGACTATGTCTAAAGCACATATTAAAAAAATGGAAGCGTTCGAGATATGGTGTTGGAGAAGAATGTTAAGAATAAAATGGACGGAGAAAATCACAAATGAACAAGCGCTAAAAATAGAGAAAGAAAAAAGAAATATTATTACGGAAATGGATAGAAATAGAATGATTGGACATCTGCTGAGACATTTAAGATGGATCACAAATATAATTGAAGGAGTTTTTGCTCGTTTACATTCCTTTATTATCAACTTATGCGTAGTTGTATATTCTGCGCATAAATGTAGGCGGATGAAAAATTAAGATCGAATACAATAAGATGAAATAATGCACGGGTTACACGGAAAATAAGAAATATGATAAATAGTAGGAAGACAAATAACTGATAAATCATGCACGCAGAATATACAACTACGCATAAGTTGATAATAAAGGAATGTAAACGAGCAAAAACAGATTGGAATAACGAAAGATGTAAAGAAGTAGAAGAATTACAAAAAAGACGTTGCTACCGAGAAATGCATAAGATAATATAAATGATGAATCAGCACAAAATACGAAAACCAAGAATAATTGGAGTTCAAAATGAACATGTGGATTGCGTAGAGAAAAAAGAAATCCAAGAGACCTGGATGGGTTATATATCATATTTATATGAAGATATAAATAGACCAGATAATGTTAGGATTAGGACAACAGAAGACACACAGAGTATATTACAATGCGAACTGAACAGAGTAATTTAAAAAACGAGAAATAGAAAAGCTACGGGCGAAGATAGAATATCAGTAGATCTGATCAAACTCGTGTCCGAAAAATGTGAAGCACATTTATTGCGCGTTTATTGAATACAATATATCGTGAAGGTAAACTTCCGGATGATTTCAAGAAAATCAATTTCATTCCTACACTGAAAAAGCACATAACGCGAAAAAATGTTCAGAACATCGAACGATCGCACTAATGAGTCATATTTTAAAACTATTACTAGTAATCATAAACCACAGACTGGAACATAAAATAGGTAAATTTTCAAGTGAAACGCAATTTGGTTTTGTAGCAAATAAAGGTACCAGAGACGCCATTTATATTACTCAAAACGGTCATGCAGAGAGCTTTAAGTATAAATAGAGAACTAGTAGTATGTTTTATAGATTACGAGAAAGCTATTGATAGAGTTGATCGCGCGAAATTAATTGAAATATTGCAAAAATACGATATCGATAGTGAAGATATCCAAATAAAAAAAGAGCTACATTGGGATCAAAAAGCAAACGTAAAAACAGGGGTGATTATTCTAAATATCATTGCAACATAAAAAAGGGTGTCAGACAAGGTTGTATTTTGTCTCCTAGATTATTTAATGCATATGTTGAAGAAATCATGAAATCACCAAAAATAACTGCAATGGGTTTTAAAACTAATGGATTTACAATAAACAACACTTACGCAGATGATAAAGTGTGGATAGCCGAAACGGAAAAGCAGATGCAGAAAATGCTAGATACTATAAATAAAGAAGGAAGAAAATACAACATGAAAATAAATGTAAATAAAACAAAAATTACGATATTTTAGCAGACAGAAAACTTGAGGGACCAAACTGGAAATAGATGGACAACCATTAGAAAAGGTAAAATAGTATAAATATTTAGGAGTTCTGATTAGAAAATATGGGCGTGATAACAAAAAGAAATAATTTTCAGAATAATAATAGGCGAGGCAGGCGTTTGGAAATCTAGAAAAAGTACTGAAAAACAGAAAGTTGGACTCAGAAACAAGAAAACAAATATTACGCTGCTACGTTTGGTCGGTGTTGCTTTATTCAGCGAAAACCTGGGCAATAAATGCAGATTGCGAAAGAAGTATTAACGCCGTTGAAATGTGGGCATATCGACGTGAGAATTCCGTAGACAGATAAGATGATCAACTGAGAAGTGCTGAGTAGGTGCAATGTCAACAAGTTGCAATTAATGGGTGACGTAAATTAAATATATCGCTCACAAAATCCGAGAGGAAGAGCTTTTCAACCTAGCAGCATAGGGTAAAATTTCAGGAAAGGTACTTAGAGGAAGAAAAAGAATGAAATTAATCACTAAAAATACAGGAATTAAGGATGTAGTCAAATTAATTGAATCAGCCACATGCCGATGTATATAGAGTTCGTGATATTCAACCTCCCGAATCGGAGGTGCATCTTTTATGATGATGATATATATAAACATAGATATTGTACAATATAAAATTTATATACATATATAGGTAAAATTTACGTATTATATATATATATATATATATATATATATATATATATATATATATACATATATACATACATATATATATATAAGTAAAATGCTTGTACTGCTTCCATTTTATTTAACATTATGAAACAGTAAACTGTAAAAAGCAAAAGAAGAAAAACCGTTAGTTTATAAATCTATTTTGTTTGTTATTTCATCATTTTATATTTATTCATTTAAATTACGAACTAAATACCTTCAAAATCGATTTTATTTTGTAGGTATGTTAAAATAATATTATCTTTATTTTAACTGTATTATATTTATTATTAATAAATAAACAATTTACTTTTTAGTTAAAATCGAGTGCAAGTTAATTCATTTAAGAAACGTTATATGTATATATATATATATGTGTGTGTGTACGCACACATAGATATGTATTAGGTCATTGTGCAAAATAAAACTTATATACATATATATGTAAAATTTACATAATTATATATATTCATATATATAAAATATATGTATCAGTATTTACATAAGTTATGCGTTATGCGTATATATATATATATCAATCATTATGTAGTCATCAGTCCTAAGACTGGTTTGCTAATTTCTTCCACAACTGACGGTTTTCTATTTTCCTATATCCATATATATCCTGTGCTACCAGTGTCTTCTATTAGTTGCTGTGTATATCGATTTCTAGGTCTCCCCTTTCCCCGTTTCCATTCATCCGTCCTTCTATAATTATCTTTAATAGGCTTTCACGTCTTAAAATGTGGCCGATCATATTAGTTCTTCGTTTTATTATTTTTTTCCATAATGTTCTTCCTTCGCTAATTTTTTCTAACATCTCTTAATTTGTTAATTTATAGGTCCATCTTATTTTCAGCATTCTCCTGTAGCACCATATTTCGAAGGCTTCTAGGGTTTTTTTCTCTGCCTTACCAATCATCCATGTTTCACATCCGTATAACGCTGCATTCCAAACAAATAGGTTAAAATTTTCCCTCAAATTTGTACTTATACCCCCTTGTTGTTTAAAATATTTTTCCGATCATAAAATACTTGCTTTGCTTGATTGATCCGTTTTTAATGTCCTTGCTACACCCGCGATCTCAGGTGATTTTACTACCCAAGTAATGAAATTCGTTCAATTCTTGTATTTTAACACCTTCAATATCTGCACTTATTTTCTTTCGACTGTTATTTTTTTCGCATGTCATAATTTTTGTTTTAGTTTTATTTACTTGCATTCCATATTTCTTAAATACATCTTCCATTACTTTTAATGTCTCCTTCGTGTGATTTTGAGTTTCTGCCAGAACAGCTATATCATCGGTAGATTGTAATGTGTTTATTATTTCACCTTGTTTTTTTATACCGTTTTTCTTTGTTTTTTCTTTAATTTCTTTCGTTTTTCCTTCTATATACAGGTTGAATAACACAGCCCTGTCTGACACATTTCAATATTTCAACTTCTTTGTTCACAATGCCATATCATTGATATCTGATTTTCGTATAATTTATATATTAATTTAATATCCTTCTTGTTTATTTCTGTAATATTGTAAACAACGCGTTCCAATTGACATTATCAAAAGCTTTATGTATATCTATGAATGCAATACAAAGTGAATTTCCGATTCTAAATATTTGTTCGATTAACAGTCTTAGTGCCAGAATTGCTTCGCGAGTATCTACACGTCTCCTAAATCCGAACTGAGCATCTCCTAATATAATTTTTACTTTATTTACTATTCTTGTATACAATATTCTTACCAATATCTTTGATGCGTGACTTATTAAGTTTAATGTTCTAAAATCTTCACATTTATCTGAGTTCGTTCTTTTTGGTATTGCAATTATTTTTCCTGTTATAAAATCCATCGGTATTGTCTCATTCTTATATATCTTTCTTATCAGCTCGTATAGAAAATTATTTGCCTGTATTCCTCCTGCTTTTATTAGCTGAATCGGAAAATTATCAATACCGGTTGACTTATTATTCCGTATTTCTTTTAGAGCTTTATCATATTCGCTTCTTAGTATTTCATTTTCTTCATCTTGACTCGCATTGTTATATTTTAACTGCACAAGTTCTTCATTTGAATTATATAATCTGCCAAATATTCTTTCCAGCTTCCAGCTTTTTCATGATCCTCTATTAATAACTGACCGTTTATATCTCTAATATTTGTTGATTTATATCTGGATTTTTTGTTTTAGTAGCTTATAATCCATATCAATTCTTCCTTCATTGAATTCTTTTTCTATTTCGTAACATTTTCTATTTAACCAATCTTCTTTCGCTAGCTTACAAAATCGGTTTATTTCATTTCTTATCGCATTATACTTTATTTTATCCCCTTGCGATTTACTATTATTGTATTTCCGTCTTTCATCAGTTTTTTGTATTATTTCTTCAGAATTCCAGGGCTTCCTTGCGTTTTGTCTATCTTTTCCCAGCTTATTTTCCGCGGTTTTCAATATTTCCATATTAAAAACACTCCAGTTGCCTTCAATATCTTCATTTCTTATTGGTATTAACATTTTATTAACTTCAAATTCTCTAGCGATAGTTGGATTTTTTAACTTATGCAGACTTAGTTGCACAGTTCGTTTTTTCCTCAACGTTTTCCATTTCAAATTACACTTCGTCATTACCAAATTGTGATCAGAATCCATGTCAGCTCCAGGAGATAAGCTCTGCAATCTTTAACCTGATTTTTAAATCTTTGTTTAACTATTATATAATCTGATATCTTCCAATATCAGCAGGCATTTTCCAACTGTATCTTCTTCTTCTATGATGTTCGAAGCAAGTATATTTGTTAATAACGGCTTATGTTTTTCACAGAATTCTAATAATCTTTCCCCTCTGTTATTTCTATCACCTAGCCCATAATTTCCCATTGCTTTACTGTTACATGTTTCCTTTCCTACTACGGCGTTCCAATCTCCTAATAAAATTAGATTTTCATCGTCTTTGATTTTTTTCTATAACTTCTAATTGTTCATATACTTTCTGAATCTCTACTTCATCTTCTGTTAAAGTAGACATGTATACTTGCACAATAACTGTGTCCGTGGGTTTTGTGTTAATTCTAATCAATATTATTCTCTCATTGTACATCCATATTGTTTTTACTAATTTACCTATATGTTTCTGCATTACAAACCCCACTCCTGCCATACATATGTATCAGTATTTACGAAAATTATACATATATATATATATATATATATCACGTTATGCCCATTTAAAACTACTGCTGGGTGTAGGCATGTCCCAGACGTTTCCAACGAATCCGGTTTTGTGCAACCCAGATCCAATTGATCCCTTGGCAATGTCGTCTCGTCACCGTGTTGTTGGTCTGTCCCTTTTCCTTTTTGAATGCAATAGACACCGTTGCAGGATATGTTTTGTTCACTTGCATTTTAATTTTGTGCGCTCCCTGATCCAAGTAATGGTTTTTTAAATAGTAAGACCATTGTTCATTGTTTCCTTTATTAACGCTTACGTTGACAGTTTATTTACGAATTGAGATGTCGGCCGCATTTAAATGTAGGGCCCGATGTCAACTGTGGGCTCGCGCTAAACCGAGCAACATACAAAGTACGCAACGAATGCAGAATAATATTCTTAGAAAAACAGCAGACGCTAGACTATACGAAGGGAATTCACAGTTAATGTTCTAAGGATGCCGGAAGCTCTAAAATATCAGCAAAGGGTAGAAACGTACGTTCATATGGTGAAATAAATAAGCCGATATTCGGAGATTAAAATAAACAAAACCGCATGAATTAGCCGAGGAAGAATCTTTGGTGAAGATGATTTTATTGCGAGCAAAATACCAGAGCAATGCTAAATGTTCCTGAATAGATCGCGTTTTAATATTGCTCTTGTAATGTTTCATTTAAAAAAAAAAATATAATAATAATAATAATAAGAACGATGTGCAGGTAATAACGTCAGAGTATGTAATATTTATATATATATATATATAGTGTATATAATATACCTATTCGTCTATTATATAAATATATTTATTTAATCAAAGACTTGTACGCATGCGCGCGTTTCAAAGTAAAATCGATCCGGGATAAAATTTAGGTCGTCAACTTTATGTACCCCTACAAGTACGAGATGTCCTTTGCAATAACGAACACGGTGTCCTTCCCAAAGGTTAACGCGCAGGTAAAAACCAGCTGTAGTCCTTCTGCTAATGACAATCCGTAAACCACGCCTTAATTTATCAAGACGGTATCGCAATTTAATAGTATTATTATGATTATTATTATTATAAATTTAATTTTATTTTCCAAATGAAAACATTTAATCGTCCCCCACGCACCGAATAGTAGAACTCTGCCTTCTATATGAGCCGTTATTGTTATTAACCCTTTTAGAGTCTAATCGATTTCTTAAAAAAAAAAACAATAAATAAATGAATAAATGAAATTAAAGCATCGTGATGTTTTCATTAAAATAAAACTGAAAAAAAAAACGTTTAGCTATTTTAACTCTTTATTTCTGTTGTTTATTTTTAAAAATTATTACATTGGTCGTTTTTCAAATTATTACCGACGTTACTATTATTACGTCACGTTAAGGTGTATAATCGAGGTTCAGTTTTATATTCGTTTTCGCGAATTTTCGATTTCATTCCGCGAAATAAATTGCGATAATACTTCATAATACTAAATAATATATATTATTATTATTAATGTTATTATTAGGCGATACGTTTCAGTTAATTTTTAATTTTTTTTTCGGTCAATAAATTTTAATTATACGTTAATAATAACAATAAATATTATTATTATTATTATTATCATTATTGCACAGCGTCGGTTATATAATCGAAATACAAAAGTAAACTTGATCGAATTTTTAACGAAAACGAATAAAATTTAAACGTTACTTAAACAATTGAAGCTGTTTCTATCAAAGTTGTTTTGTTTTTTTAATCGACTTCATTTTTGATTTAAAAAATAGAATAAATTTTTAGTCGAAATATTTAAATTTATTTCGAATTATTTAAACGAAAATTCGTACGTTATTTCGTAATAAATTTTTCTCGTTTACTACGTTTAACCGTTAGCAGAAAATAATAATAATTCCTGTAATCGCATACTCATTGCCGAGAACAACATTTCTAGCTGATTTCGACGAATTATTTTCTGTTAAATTAAATTAAATCGGATAGGACAATTTGGTCGATTAATTACGATTTGATTAAATTTTTATTATACTTACCGAAAACGAACAAAAAACAGATAAATAATTCAAGTACACGAGTGCGGATTTAACAAATAAACCTCGTCCGACGAAGATAGATATACAACAGGACGACCTACTACATCGTTTACTGTACCATCGGGCCATTTCAAAGTGCGCGATGGTTTATACGCAGCAGTGATAAATCGATTGAATTTAGTTTTAATTTACTACTACCACATGTACAAATAAATTCCGAGATACCACACCAATCCACACATACATATATATATATATATATATATGTACGATGCAGTTAAGTACCAATTCATCTGAAAGCATTTACGTTTCTTATAGTAATCATAATCACTCTTGTAGAAGTTAGGGTTGTTTTCGAATCGTGTGTTTTGTATATATATATATATATATATATATATATATATATATATATATATATATATATCACCTGCGGTTTTAGTTTATCTTATCGTTTTTTTTCTATTCTGGACTCAGCCAATGAGGCAAGCAAATTTTAAAAAAAAATTACATATGTCTTCCGTAAAAACACACATACAGATGTATATAAAAGGAAGGATTCTCATCATCCACCTGAAAAACGATTGGGTGTATTCAAAACTTCGACGAATCGAGCAAGAATAGCGATTAATAATTAGGTGGACGCATAGGAACTCATCCTCATGGCAGAGTACCCTCTAATTGGACGGACATGATTAAAAAAGTACTCGGACAGTTCTTAGTTGAATGTAAACGGCAAACTACAGATCGAATACAATGGTGGGGGGGAATATTAAGAAGACTGTAGCATAAACATGGCGACGACATCCCGTCGCAAGGATAACGACTAAAGAGAGAGAAGAGATCATTCGCGTGTAATTTTTTTAACGTACGATTCATTACGAGTCACGGCTTATTTGAAAATGATTTATAAAAGCATAATATCGCGTGCTCCGACAATTGTGCAACATATAACCTAACCGATAGTGTTAAGCGCACTTGTGACCAGTGTAATCGACAAGCGTACCCCGATGCTTCGCCATATCAATGAGATCTCGATGAAGATAGTAAAGATTTGACCTCGAAATCCTCAAACGTCTGTAGAAAAGTATACTCGATAACGAAAATGATGATAATGAATTGGAAATTTTCAAGCGAACGAAAGACGATGTAGATGATGAAGAAGAAGAAAATTAAGGTTCGGGTCATTTTAATTATAAAAATTTTTAAAAAATCTTCCCATATTTGAACTTCAAATATAATAAACATACGCGAAAGTATTTATAAATATAAGGATTTAAAAACTTCTTCTCAGGAGTGACGAAAATAAAGTGATACCAGATTATCAGTTGGGCTTCAGGAAAGCACCATTGTGCAAACACATAGAATAGTCGACATAGTAATATAAATTTTGAGGTGAAGAAGTATTGTTCGGCGGTATATCTCGACATCGAGAAGGCTTTCGATAAAGTCTGGCACGTTGGCCGACTGTACAAATTAAAACTTAAGTTACCTAATAGTATCAGCTAATAAAATCGTATTTAATAGAAAGATATTTCCACGGTATGTGTTAATGTTAACGGGATTTGCTCACGAATTTATTCAATACAATCTGGAGTGACGCAAGGCAATGTACTTGGACCAACGCTATACCAGCTCTAGACATACGACTTCCAAATTAAAGAAAATATAATCGCAGAATGTTTCCCGGCGACACCGCTATATTCTCTCAACTCATCTCGTGATAACAATTTAGCAGATGAGCAGCTTCAAAACAATCTACTATACGTATAGAAAAATGGTTTAGTCTGTGGAAAATCAACGTTAACGAAACAAAATGCGAGTAACTTTTATTTACCTCAAATTAAGATGAAAATTTACCGATTAATCTAAATGGACAATAAATTCCTCAAAAAATCTTGTATTACACCTTGATAAACGACTAACCGGGAAAAATCATGTTACTGCTAAACGTAAACAACTCAAAATTACATACCGCAACATGTACTGGCTGATGGGAAAATATACAATATTATCGCGTGAAAATGAACTATTACTTTATAAAGTAATTTTAAAACCAATTTGGTCACACGGTATCCAGATTTTGGGTACAACGAAAAACTCTAATATAGACAAATTACAAAAAAACTTTTTAATGTAAAGCCTCGTGGAATATCGTGGCATCTCCATGGCGTGTCCACAACGGCGGCATACACAACGATCTCCCCGTGTATCGACTTTTAAAGAAGTAGTCGGAAGCAGTGCTGGAGGATAACTGCATCGGCTTTAAACCCAAGATCATTCGACTAGAAGCTAAACGTCCTCAGGTATAACACAAGCGAGTGGTATCTTGCCCCCCTCCGCACTACATATATAAACTATATTCGCCACTGATAGAAATATACGAACATAATTTCCATCTTATAATAATAATATAAAATAGAATAAATAAGGAACGAAAAGTAAATACATTTCGATATTTTGATAAGAAAAAAAGAATAATATAAAACAAAATATATAAAGAACAATATTTTTTTTTCCTTTTATTTATACATTTAAACGCCAATTACTAATCTGAAGATCTGATATTTATTTCGTATAATCAAATATAAATTATTAGTTTAGTTAACAATTTTTCATTAAAATTAAAAAATCAAAAATGTTCAGTCGTGAAAAAGAACATACCGAAGAATTATGAAAAATAACTGGCCACTGTTCGAATTGTTCTTCAAAAATTATAATATAAAGACGGTGATAAATTTATTCTGCAATCATTGTTCGTTTAAGCTATTGAAGAGCAAATAATACAGATTCGTATTAGTGCAAAGTGATTAAATTTTCAGTTTCATATTAAATATAAAAAGCAATATTCGTACAAAATGAGAGAAATTGTACACATACAAATTGGTCAGGCCGGAAATCAAATTGGAACAAAGGTAACCGTACAAATATAAACCAAACAAAATATACACACAGTTTAATCACTATTAAGTTTTTTTTATGTAGTGTTTATTGTGTACGCTTGAAAATGACGTAATTATCGAAAAGCTTTGCGCAATAAAAAACTTAATAGTGATTAAACTGTGTTATATTTTGTTTGATTTATAATTTATAAAATCATTACTCCAATATATTCATCACACTAATATAATTTTACGAATATATTCGAATGACGTATACTTTCAGATTTTTAACTTTACATAATTTTTCTATATAGGAATTATAATTTTTTCTGTTTGTTTGACAGATTTCTTATCCGCAGTGCAATCAGTTCGTAAAAGTAAGACAGTTTCCTCTAAAGGAATTATTAGTACCGAGCTTTTTAACATATCATCTAACTTTCAGAACCAATCGAAATGATAAAATTACGTAATAGAAAAAATAATATTAATTTATAAACGTAATTTCTTGAAATGTCTAATTACCTACATTTATAAGGGAAGGTTGTGATAATACAGAGATTGCAGCAATCCCTAATGCTAAAGCAGCCGTTACTTTTTTCGATCGACGATTTTCTAATTGGCGCGTTCCATCGACAACTGATACGTCGCCATGGGTGTCGCCAGTCGGTTCTCTTGAACTATGGGACACATTGTCGATTTTAACGTTCAGTTGCAAATTAACATTTCCCGGTTGTGATGCGAAAGTGTTCACCACGATATTATCAGCTACTTGTCTGATGTAAGCTGGTTGTAGTACCGTAAACATCATACAAGTAGCTGATAATATCGCGGTGAACACTTTCGCATCACAACCGGGAAATGTTAATTTGCAACTGAACGTTAAAATCGACAATGTGTCCGATAGTTCAAGAGAACCGACTGGCGACACCCATGGCGACGTATCAGTTGTCGATGGAACGCGCCAATTAGAAAATCGTCGACCGAAAAAAGTAACGGCTGCTTTAGCATTAGGGATTGCTCAGTGGCGGCTCGTGCATAAGGGCTGCAGGGCAGCAGCCCCACCTACAAAATTACCAGTATAATTTTTTTTTTCATATTCAATAATCAATTAAAATTATCCAAAATTTTGAAATTTCGTTTAAAAAAGTAATTTTTTCTCTTTGGATGCTCATTCTAGAACGTTGGTGAGGGCTACGTATGATGCAGCTCTTGTTGGCACGTTTAGGGAACATAAAAAGCGTGGTTCCGCGAGAAAACGATGTTAAAGGCGCATGCGCAGTGGTTTCTTTTTAACCGCGTTCGGGCTGCACAAAAACCAGCCCAATACAGCTCTCGTTCTCGTGTTTAGGAAACATAAAGTGCGTGTAAACGGAACCGGACGATTGTAAAGGCGCATGCGCAATAGTAGAACCAGCCCAGCCAGTAGACTTGTATTAATGTATTTCAAGATTAATATTCCAACTGCAGAATGAAGTGTTGACGCGCGCGTTCTTCTATTGTTGTTCATTTACTTATGTTTTATTGATTGAATAAATATATTTATTTAGAAGGATTTTATTACTTCGATTGTTTTGGTAGAAAGGCTAACATTAATTATGGCTGGAAATAGCATTTTTCGTGAAAGTGAATTGAATTCGGTTTCGTGTTTGCTGAATAACAAATTTTCGCGGTTATCGTTTGCAGAAAAGTGTAACGTTAAGGCTCGTGGGAGGCCGACTCCGCAATTGAATATTATACAAACGTCATCTAGCTGAAACAATACTTTTGAAAGAAAATTTAAGCGGATATTTATTTAAAATGCGACTGGCTTTGCGGTTGTGAAATTAAAAACGCTTTCTTTTGTTTTCCTTGTCTACTTTTTGGCGGTGAAATTTCTTGGACTCAAACTGGTGTGGTAGACTTGAAACATTTGAATGAAAAAATCAAGAAACACGAAAATTCAAAAAAATTTGATAGATTTTGGTATGCTGGGAAAAATTAATATCGCGACACAGGTAAGCGAAGCGTATAAATTAAATATCAGAAAGTTCAATGAAAACGTCAAAAAGAATAGGGATATTTTATCAAAAATCATCGACTGCCTGATATTTTGCGGTAAATTTGAACTTCCGCTATGAGGACATAATGAAAAAGCGGATTCCAATAATCCTGGTATTTTTCGAGGACTGTTAAATTTCGCAGGGAAATTGGATGAAAATTTGAAAGTGCATTTTGAAAATTCTACAGTGTTTAAAGCTAACTCAGAAAAAATTCAAAATGAATTGTTGGATTGTATGTTAGACATTTGTCGAACTGAAATTTCTAATGAAATTGAACAAGCTCAATTTTTGGCTGTTATGTCCGATGATACGATTGATATGAGAAAACACAGGAGGTAATTGTTTTTCGTTACAAATTCAATGGAACCATATACGAAAGATTCTGGGGATTTTATAACCCTGAGTCACAAGATGCAGAAGGATTATCGAAACAGATTTTGGAGCAGTTGAAAATTGTTTTAAAAGATAATACTTGGAAACTAATTGCTCAAACTTATGATGGCGCTGCAGTTATGAGCGGAGCATGTGGCGGTGTTCATAAAAGAAACTTACGCAAATGCCCATTTCATTCATTGCTATGCTCATCAATTAAATTTAGTAATGAGTAAATCAGTTTCAACTAATAGAGAAGTACGCATCTTTTTTAGTAGCTTGTCGGGAATTCCAGCATTTTTTTCGCGTTCTTCTCAGAGATTAGCTGAGCTTGAAAATTGTATGTCAAGAAGAATTCCACGTGATTCCGATACAAGATGGAATTTCAATTCAAGAGTCGTAAATACAGTTTTTGAAAACATTGAACAGCTGAAAGAATGTTTCGAAAAATTGCAGAATTCAAATAATACCCAAACGGTTAATGAAGCATCCGGTCTTCTTCGTCTTCTCAATGACAACAACTTTATATTTTGGCTTGGCGTCTTCCATCCTATTATGCCACACGTTGATTTACTATACGATGCATTTCAAAATCGCAACATTAATTCTTCGAGCGCTTTTTCATCACTGGAAAATTTTTATCGCGCAATTTCTTTAATCAGAGAAACGAATTTCGAAAACTTGGTGTCCACAAATACTGATTCTATGCCCGTATCTCGTAAGAGGAAATGTGATGAAAATCGAAACGCCGCTGTCAAAGAAGTTTGTGACACAATATGTATGCAAGCTAGGGTTAGATTCGAATTTACTGGTCATCTGTCTGCAGGAAAGTTGCTGTTACAAGAGAAATTTGAAACGTACTGCAGGCAATTTCCTTCTCAAGAATTTAACGAAACTTGCCAGGCATATCCTATGCTAAATAAAAATCGTTTGCAAACTGAACTTTTTGTTCTATACGAAAGAAATTCAGAATTTTCCCTTGCATCGGGAGTTGCGCAACTCCACCAATTGTTTCGAAACACCGGTATTTACAAAACACTCGGCGAAGTATATGTTTTGATGAAAATTTTGTTAACGTCTCCTATGACAACTGCTGAAGCGGAAAGGTGTTTTTCTTCCTTGAAAAGAATTAAAACATATTTACGGAGTACAATGCTGGAAGACAGAGTTTCTGCGCTTGCCATGATAAGTATTGAGAAAACTCTTATCGATACAATTCCTAACTTCCACAGCAAGGTAACTGACCGGTTCGCGAAAATGAAAAACCGTCGTATGGACTTCATATACAAATAAATTTTGAAGTAAGTGCTTTGAAATTACACATTTTTTAAAATTTTCTTAGAATGACCGATTCTAAATTTTATTTTTGTTTAGAAAATTTAGAATTTTAAGTTTTTATGAAATGGTAGCCTAGCTGTATGTTTTTTATTAAAAACAAAATTTCAACTAGGTAAAACTTTCAGCCCCTCCGCTTCGAAAACCCACGAGCCGCCACTGGGATTGCTGCAATCTCTGTATTATCAATATACAACCTTCCCTTATAAATGTAAGTAATTAGACATTTCGAGAAATTACGTTTATAAATTAATATTCTTTTTTCTATTACGTAATTTTATCATGGTAACAATTGGGCTGAAGGTCATTACACGGACGGACAAGAATTCATCGGTGTAATTCTCGAATTAGTTAGGTGAGATTATTATTTCTATATTTCGAAATAAGAAATGTATATTTTTTTAAATATTTTTACAACACTATAGTCACTGCTTTCTTATATTATCACTATTATTACGACAACACAATTTAGACGATCTTCTGAATAATGAAAACGAATATTTTTTAACAACATTCACTTTACAGTATTTTTATTTTTTGTTTTTGATATAATTTTTAAACTTTGGTAGCTACCGATAAATTATTAATATTTAAAATTTGCCGGTACTATAGTCATTTTTAATTATTTAACAGAAAAGAAGCTGAAAGTGCAGATTGTAAGGATTCCAAATAGTACATTCGTTAGGTGGTGGAACCGGTATGGGAACCTTGTTGATTAATAAGATGAGAAAAGAATTTCCAGATAGAATATTGAACACCCACTTCGTAATAGCATCACCGAAAGTACAAATTTATTTTTCAGATCATTTTTTAAACAATATTGTCATTACTTGATCTATTAACGTAATTTAAAAATTATTTTATAATAATAAACGAAACTACTAAATTACGTATTATTTAAAGACGACATGACCGATATTCGTAATTAAATTTATGGTAAATAAAGAAGATATGTTTTATGAAAAAATAATAATAATTTTGATGCTGAACATTAAATTATGTATTATTAAAAAAAAATCAGCAATATAGGTATTTGAAGAAAAATACATACGAATAGTCGCAATTATAAAGAAAAATTATTTTTAATTTACACATTAGTTTTCTGCTATTTTCAAATATTTAAACACGAATTGACAAGACATAATGAGCGTATGAATTTTATACTAGGTAACCGTTTTATCTTTTATTAATTTCATTATTACTTAAATAATATTAAAAAGAAACAACAAAAATTTCAATTATTTAAAGTACGAGATAATTTTAAACTTATTTTGAAAATTTCAGCGAGAATAATGAAATTTATCAAATATCCGCAATAATGTTTCTAAAAATCATTTATCTAAAAAAAAAGATTAAACCAATAAAGCAAACATATTAATCACGGATCAATATTGCAATTTATATAAAAACCAAATTCAAATAATATGATCGACGAACACGCTTCAAATGTATTTTGATGAAAGATATGTAAAAATCGAATGAAAATATCTACATTGAACTCCAAAAAATTCTCCCGCTTGATACTAATAGTCGCAATATTATTTTATTCCAAATTATTTAGTTGTTATTTGACAGTAACAATTATCCGTTATTTCTAAACGATTTTAACGTATGGCGACATCTGTTGACTGGATTGAGTAAGTATTCACTAGATGTTGCTATGTTAAAAGTACAAACGTTTCATATAAGCTGCAATTTAATAGCATGCCCACCACGTGTTGCTGAGGCTAAAGTTTAAGTTAAATTTATTTAGTAGAAAACGAAATACAGTGAAATTCAATTGTTCTTACTTTTTCAATTTGTGGTGTTAGTATATCCGGCCACATGTTACTTAGGACTGAAGTATAAATTAAATTCATATTATAGTAAAGATAATACAGTGAAATTATTCTTGCTTTTTAATTATTAGTGTTTCATTGTTCGAAACTCTTTAATTAAAATATATACATGTAAGTGTTAACACACACACACACACATAGATTAATATCTCCAAAAGTTAATTAATATATGTATGAGAAAATGCTACAAAGTTCCCCGCACTTTTTCGATACTATTAAAAATTATTTTGCACTCTTCATTTCAATATGCTTTAATAGCATGTTTTTCAGGGTTTTTTAAAAAATATTGAAACGTTTAAAACGCAATATGTAACGTAAAAAAGAATAGTGGAATAGCTGCATTGTTGCGGAAGAATTCAATCATAATTTGGGATGAGTGCACATTGGCTCACAAATATTCACTAGAAGCACTGCATAGAACTATGCGAAATTTAAACGGCAATGATGAACTTTTCGGTGGCGCTATCTTACTTTTGTCTGGTGATTTCCGACAGACCTTACCGGGTATACCTCGCTCTACTTTCGCGGATGAGTTTAATGCATGTTTGAAAATATCATTCTTATGGCGAAGTGTTGAAACATTTCGATTGACCATAAACATGCGCGTACGATTGCAAAATGATCCATCAGAGCACACATGGGAACGGTAACATAGAACTGCAACCAAATACGCAATGCATTAAACTGCCAGACAATTTTTGCAGTGTTCTTCGGGGAAAAAATGAATTGATTCAGAGTATTTTTGCGGATATACAGAGTAATTACGTGAATCATAACTGGCTCAGTGATCGGGCTATTTTAGCGACCAAAAATGTTAATGTTGACGAAATTAACTTCCAGATACGACAGTTGCTACCAGGCGATCTGATGTCTTTTAAATCAATCGATACTGTTGTTAATGAAAATGAAAAATTTTCCAATTGAATTTTTATTAAATTCACCAGATATACCTGGAATGCCACCACGTAATCTTCGATTAAAGATTGGTTCACCTATTATTCTCCTGCGTAATTTAAATCCACCTCGATTATGCAACGGTACGCGTTTGGTCATCGAAAAAATCGCCGGACATATTCTTGAACCAACCATTTTAATTGGAAAGTTTAAAGGAGAAGTGGTCCTGTTGACCTGTATTCCAATGATACCGTCAGATTCTACGATACCCTTCAGAAGGCTACAGTTTCCAATTCATTTAGCTTTTACCATGTTTTCAAGGCCCAACAATGTCCATTTGTGGTTTAGATTCGGAAATGGTCAACTATATATTGCATGTTCACGTGTAGGAAAACCGTCGAATCTATTCGTGTTAGCTAAAGACAGGTTAAACAAAAATCTTGTGCACCGATTAGTGCTAAATTGAATCGAAATTAAAAGTATTTATAATTCGAAATAATAAATATTATTGTTAATGATTTTAAACTATCTGCTCTACAACTTTGTAATATACGCATTTGTTACAAACTTGAATAAAAGAAATAATAAATTTTAAAATTAATTTTTTTGTATTGATTTTTACTTGATATCAACTGTACGAAAATTGTGATCGATCACGTTCAAAGTCCTTCCCCTTCAAATCCCGATCCGGTTGATTTTTATACCAGCTACGACGTTTCCGTCTTCGTTTGTTTTACAAATGGCATCTATCTATGTAAAAGAGCATAGTAATCCCTATGACTGATGTTCTCCGACAGTTCTCCATGAATAGTTTACTACAATGTAATATAATAAAAACCTTAGCCACAGCAACGCGTGGCTGAGTCTACTATAGCAAAATACAAAAATTTCAATCAAAAGCCTTGCGGAATATCATGGCAGCACCGTGGTATGTCGGCGATATACACAACGATCTCCGTATACTGACTGTTAAAGAAGCAATCAGAAGCTGCGCTGGAAGATACCGGCATTGGTTTGAAACCCAACATCAATCGACTAGCAGCTAAACGTTCTCAGGTGTAACACAAGCGGCAGACAGCGAGTGGTATCTTGCCGTTCCGCACACAATATATATATATATTTTATTTATTATATATTTAACATATACATTACAATTGAAACAAAAAAACTGTAGTAGCATGCAAATTTTTGCTTATTTCTACTAGTAGCGATTATCTATAAATGTACTTAATTTTAAATATTTCCAAGATAAAAACCGGAAATTGCTTTAATAAAATAATTTCATTCGGTTTAAGCGTACAATCAATACTATACAACTGCCTCAGGTGATCATATTTGTTACATTTGTATATTATATGTTGCACATTTTCAACTACATTACACTTGCAGTTGTGACATTTATTATCACCGATTATATTTAATTTATTCAAATAATATCCAATCATGACCAGAAAGTATCTGAGTCATGTAAAAATTTACTATAATCTTTTCATTTTTAAAACGATCTATTACATTCGGAAAAAATTTACTAATTAATTTATCTTTTGTTAAAATTTTGTATCTTAAAATTCATTTAAAATTTGTGTATTCAACTGTTTAAGAACTATTTTACTTATGACACAATAATTATTTTTTTTGCATTAAAAATTAAAGATCTTTTTTTAATATAAAGATCAATAGGTAAGATACGAGCAATAGTATATAATGTTATATATGATACAGTAATATAAGAACAGATTAAATTAATAAAAAATTTACGGCAGTTACAAATTACATTATGTATTTGCTGCTTAGTTAAATGTTTGAAGTAGACACCAGCACAATATGTATATAATGACTGTACTAAACCTTTATAAAGAATTACCTTAGATTTATAGTTAAGTCCCCATAATTTACCACCAAGAGCTTTAAATATATAATAATATTTGTCGGTTTTATTATTTATATATTGTATATGCTTATTATAATTTAACGTATTATCTATAATGAAACCCAGATATTTTATGTGATCAGTAGAACTAAACACATGATTGTCAATTTTAATGTTATCATAAATTATCTGATCAACACTTTTATCTCGACCAGAAACAACCATAATTTGAGATTTAGAAATCTCAAATTTAAGATTTAAGGCATTTATTATTGTTTTAAGCTTATTAATAATTTCATTACAATTAGAAATATGATAACGTCAATTTACTACATAAATTAACATTATATACTAAAAGCAGATCATCTGCATAACTATACAACCGTAAACCAACTAAAGCGTTATTAAAATAAGAAAGTATATTGGAATATAAAATGTTCCACAGGACCGGTCCGAGAACAGACCCTTGTGGAACTCCAAAATTATTACTGACATCTATGATTTGGTTCTGATATTTCCAAGTAACTCTCCTATTGGTTAAAAAATTATGTACTAAACTTATTACATTAAAACTAAATTCATTTACAATTAACGTGTCAATTATAACTTGACGATCACAGTTATTACCTTCAATATCAAATGAGATAACAATAGATCTATTATTACGTTGTTTATTTTGTGATAGATTATCTATTACATCTGATATAGCTAATTCTGTAGAATAATACTTTCTGAAACCGTATTGATACGGATTGAGCACAGATGTACCGTTAATTTCGTGATTTAAAAATTTTAAAATAATTTTTTCATAAATTTTACTTAATGAATTTAACAAACATATTGGTCTATAACCATTTATATTACTCGGATCTTTATTCGGTTTATTTAACATGATTATACTAGCACTTTTCCACATAATTGGGAAGAACATATTAAGCTGTAAAAGCTTATTATAAAGCGTTAATAATAAACTCGGAAAGTGAAAATATATGATTTTCGGGCTAGGTATCCGGTAGATAAAACCATGCTCAATAATAAAACTAAAGAATTAAAAAGAGTACTAATTGATATATATATAAACAAAACTCTTAATAATTACTTATCACAACTTTCACCCCTAGCGGCGAATGATCATTCATTACGGTATCAAAAAAATTAAACATCCGATAAGATTTGACGATGGTTCGTGGGCGCGAGGTCCTAAAGAAAAGGCAAATTTATTCGCTAATTCTCTTGTAGGTATCCGGTAGATAAAACCATGCTCAATAATAAAACTAAAGAATTAAAAAGAGTACTAATTGATATATATATATATATATATATAAACAAAACTCTTAATAATTACTTATCACAACTTTCACCCCTAGCAGCGAATAATCATTCATTACGGTATCAAAAAAATTAAACATCCGATAAGATTTGACGATGGTTCGTGGGCGCGAGGTCCTAAAGAAAAGGCAAATTTATTCGCTAATTCTCTTGTAGGTATCCGGTAGATAAAACCATGCTCAATAATAAAACTAAAGAATTAAAAAGAGTACTAATTGATATATATATATATATATATAAACAAAACTCTTAATAATTACTTATCACAACTTTCACCTCTAGCAGCGAATAATAATTCATTACGGTATCAAAAAAATTAAACATCCGATAAGATTTGACGATGGTTCGTGGGCGCGAGGTCTTAAAGAAAAGGCAAATTTATTCGCTAATTCTCTTGATAACAGTATACAAACAACAAATACAAATACTAGCGATAACAGCGAAATAAATAATTTCTATCAGCGGCGAATATAGTTTAATATCTTTCTCACATTGGTCTTTGACACTCTCCTGAAAGTGTGGCCATTAAAGTATTTGGAAATTATCTTTTCACGACCCTCGGACTGACACTGATTTATCATTCGTTTAAAGCTCTTTAATTATTTAATTAAAAACAAACGAAATATAACGCAATCGCTAAAAGTTTTTTAATCGCGAAGCTTTTCGACAGTTACGTCATTTTCAAGCTCGAACAAATATTATTACATCTTTTTTAAATGCCTTTTCCGATAGTGTTTGATTTATTATATTGCAGTAATTTTTCCGGTTGGTTTTGCATTTATCTAATAAATTTACATAGTATTCATATATTACGCTCTTCTAGCGGCTTTCTGTGCATTTTTTTTATGTTTCTTTGTATGCGTTACGCAGATATTCGAGGGATACTTTTTTGTTAATTTGTATTAGGGGAAATCTTTGTTACGAGTGAATATATTATCGTTCATCCGCTCGCATCGCTTTCGATAAGCCTCGTTTGATTTTTTAGGCTTTTTGCATTTAATGATTAAATTGTTAGTCACGAACCGATCAAATTTTTCATCTATATTTGCTAGACTATATAGAAAAAATTTAATTTTAAATCATTCAGATAGGTATGAGATTTTTATCGAAAAAAAATGTTGTATTTTGTTTATAATGCTGCCTTTATAGACGCGTGGTTACTGAAATTTCCCCGGTTAATACACGTAATCACGAATACTTTAATTTTCTTTCCCATTTAAAATAATATTACGATCTAAACGTGAACTGTAATTATTGAAATCTTTAAAGAAAGTAGGTTGATCGTTAATGCTATTAAATCCATACATCAATAAGTAATCGTTGCATAGATCGATATTTATATCCCCCGGTAAATATCGCTAAATCAGCATGATTTCTAACTCGTTTAAAAAATAACTGGAGACTCGCAAAAACGATATACACTCCTATCACAGACAGAATTCTATTATCGTCTAAATTAATTTGTAAACGTATTTACTCGATAATAAAACGACAATTTTATTTCGAAATATTAAAACGCGATTTATATAATTTAAAATTCCACCCCGAACGCTGCGTATCGCTATATCGTGCCTGCAAGTTATACCGCGGTAATAACGATTTACTTCGTTATATAACCGTGTTTCAGTTAATACGATTAGGTCGTAATTTCCATCGCAATCCTGAAGAAACGTCGAAAATTCAAGGGGCTTCGAACGTTTAAAGAGTTAATGTTTTAATTAAACACAAATTCATAGAAGAGAAAGACATTACAAGAAAAAATTATGCAATACAAATAATGAGAGGAGAATACACTGAAACAACGGTGCAAAGTTTTTACAATCGACACGCAATATTCTTTCTTTATCGAAATTTAAAAAAAAAATTAGTAAATAATTATTTAAATGATTTTACGATCAACGCATATACATACCCAACATATAAGATCGAAATAAAATCGCGGTAAAAATAAAGGGACACAAGCGTACACGGTACGGATTTAAAATGTTTAGTACTTATCAGTTCAAGCAGCAGTCTTCGAGTCTATCGCATGGTCTCGACACTTCTTACTCCGATAATAATAGCACATCCGATTTTCTTACCAATCTTTTATCCAAACAAATTTGTAGCCAACATCGCAGCATGTTTATATATTCGAGAATTTAACTGGGTAAGCTGCTCATTCAGGTATGCCGGTGCACTAGATGCTGCTCCATCTAAATCCATTTTCATGTTAATTGTAGTACGCGAATTCCACTTATGTAGTATATCATTTTTTTACTGATCGACGACAAAATTTAACTATTACAGATGAAAATTTTCGCTTCTGCGATCGCGATAATCGGCGACAAAACATCGATTTCTCTATCATCAATTGGACATCTAACCGCAGAGCCAATACTTTTAACAATTCTCATCACGCTGATACGGAACGTTATCGACGACAATGTTATTGCGACCTGTGTACTGTTCGCAGTCAATTTCTCAATTCTAAATTTTCTTCTTTTAAAAGGGATATATTATTTCGTCTTTGCAATTTTTTACTTCTATTAATTAATAACTCGTCGAACTTTATACTATTAAATTCTATAGATCGTAACAAAACTAGAGTTTATCATTAACGGAGGCGATAATTTCGATTTTATCGCGCGGGAAAAATTCGTCTGAAAGCTGACTTATTTCGTGGCGTTCTGCAGCTAAAACAGCGGCGCCATGTAGACTTTGAATCAATACTCTTATGTTTCCACGTACTCATTTTGACACGAGCGCAGTCTAAATGTATGCCAGATAACATTACACTCGGAGCAATTCATAATTTTGCCGCACTAACGAGATAAGATGAACGGTTGCGGGAATTTCGAAGATAAAAGCACGCTACGTATATATATATATAACATAATGATGAACGCGTACAATTTATTCGAAAAATATTCGCGCTGTATTAATTAATATCGCGAGAAATATTAACAAAATCTAAAAACCAATTACGAATATTTAACAAACTAAATATAGATGAAGACTTCAAAAAATTGTAAACATCGAATTAATATGCACCTAAATAACAATGCGCTATATAAAAACCAACCGTACCGTTCAACCGACCTAATAATAATAATAATAATAATAATAATCAAATCAAATCAAATCAAATTTATTTGTATTCAATACAATACAATACAATACAATTTAATACAATTTCAATTTGAACACTAAAAAACTGTTTATGCGGATAAATGCGCGAGTACCAGCTCTATTTGTAATTTATAGCTTATAAAATACACAGGGTTACCCGAAGTAGAAAAACGTAACATAAAGCGAACGCAAAATCTTATCTTCTATATGTATAAAATTTAATGATGAAATACTTAAAAATTTAATCATCCGGTACAGCAATAATGATATAAATGATTTAATAAAAATCAAGATTAACATAAATAACACACAACGTAAACTTAAAATATTAATCTTACTATATACAAAAATTTATGATAAAAATTTTTAAAATAACAAAACATACTAAAAACAAATTTTCCATAAATCAAATAATAATAATGTAGTAAATAAATGATTTAACGAAAAGTGAACGTCATGTTATTTCGAACGCTGAAATTTAAAATAAGTAGAGTAAAAAATAATAGTAATAATAATCATAATAATTCAATTTCAATTTCAATTTATTTGCTTTTTGTTCGGTACATTTGAATATATACAAACATAAAATATACTATTAAAAAGAAACTAGTTCGTAACATAAGACATTCTTCAAAGAAGTAAAACAAAAAATTTAAAAATAAATAAAAATGTGAACTTAAACTTAAACGAAGCTTATACGTAATAGAGAACTTAATAGATTAGACGATATTTATGTAAACATATAACCCGGTTATAATTCTGCACGTGCACCAGGTCCACAAAGACATTGTATAATAATAAGCGACTACTGTCTACATTAAATAGATTAATAATAAGTTTTATAATTCCACTCAAATTATATACACATTTGCCGATAAACACTGAAACATTCCCATGCACTCTCATTCGGCTTCTTGTTGGGTATTTAAAAATTATCTACACACATTGAAACTGCAATTAAGTTAAAGGTTGAAACATAAGGTAGTACTGTTCAAAACGAAAATAATAATAATAATAATAATAATAATAATAATAATAATAATAAAAGTACTGGTTAAAGATTTTCACCAGTCTACAGAACAGCTACACAAGAATATTCAATGAATTTATCGACAACCCGATAGAAATACCGGAATTCTTACTAAAAAAAGGGATAACGTATATGATACCTAAAAGCGAACGATCGAAAGAGCCTGACAAATACGGACCTATCACGTGCTTGTGTACATTATATGAAATATGAACAGCGTGTATAGCAATATATATATATATATATATATAAAAGCATTGCGTGCAAAATAAAATTTTAGCAGAGGAACGAAAAAAAAAAAGGTTACAGAACAAAACCATACGGATGATGTAAAGCTAATAAAGTCATGATGCAAAGCTCTAATGAACAACCGTAATATCTATACAGCTTGCATTGACTATATAAAAAAAAAAAACCTGGTTAATTCGAGTGCTATATACAAGGTTGACAGCAGAATAATTAAAATGCTACATCGTGGCAAAATGGAAAACCAGCTTAATTAATAGAACTAAAGAGAATAATTATACTGAGATAAATGTTAAAATTACACACATATCAGGGCGATAAGTCCATTGTGGTCTTGTTTAGCGTTAAATCCTTTAACTAGCATGCTTGACGCTACGAAGAAGAGTATGGTTATAATATAAGAAACGATAAAACAATAAATAAACAATTTAACACATTTATGTTATACGCTTGATATTAAGTGATACTCGGGTACAAAAAAAAAAAAAAACAAAAAACGGTATTAATAATTTATTGAAATTAACAGAGAATTTTTCAATTAAAATGAAATTTTGCATAGAAAAGTGTAGAATATAAAATGTATGCAAAGGAAAGATAGTAAAACAAGAAGGTTTCGCAACAACAGAACAAGAATATATAAGATCAACGAATGAGACAGATTTATACAAATATCTCGAAATAGTGTAAACGAATTGATCAGAAAACTATGAAGGAGCAATTAGGTATATAAATAGATTAAAGAAGGTGACAAAAAATGAAATAGTAGAGATATATATACACTGTCCCAATTCTAACGTATTCGTTCGGTGTGATAGAATGGAGTAAAAATGATATTGAAAAAATTCATATCGCAACGCGCAAATGTTTAACGAATAGATGCATCATCCCCGAAAGCGTCAATTGAAAGACTGTACATCAAAAGGAACGAAGGAGGAAGAGGACTTATTGGAGAATGTACTAAATAATCAAATACAGAAAATGAGAAAATGCTTTATCGATCGAAGTAACGACTCAGCTTTACGTGCAGCGATAAATCTGATAAAAATTTAAGTATAGTGTAACTTTCATTAATTAGACTTAAAAGAAACACGCAAAGCTAAAGCGCTACATTGAAAGTTTCCACAAGAACTATACAAAATAAAAAAACGCGGATTCTTATCTATCAAGGATTTTTGGTGGCGATTCAGGATCAGGCGATAAAAACCAGAAATTATAGAAAATATATCATTAAGGAATGAAATATCTCCGATAAATAATGTGGCAAAGCGAGTGAAACAATTAAACACATTTTAAGCGGGTGTTAACAATTTACATCGAGATTAAAAAACACGATGATGCGGCAGCTATATCGAGAAATAGGAATAAAATATGGCGATAATTCAGCCGTATTATAAATATACGCTAAAAAAAAATTTTAGAACCCGAACAGTGTACATTATACTGGGACAGAACTATATTGACATTGACTGATAAAAAATAATAGAACATAACAGAGCTGATATCGTTATAATTGATAAGATAAATAAATTATGTTAATACATATATATCTGTACCAGATAGTCTGCAGAAAAAATAAATATGAAAAACTTACAGAGCAAAACGAAACGAATGATGAAATTCGATGTTGTAATGAAAACAATGGAATAATATCGAGCAATCTAGGTGTAATAGCGTAAAGAACCTCTACGATTATCACCATATATATATATATATATACGATCGAACAAATTCGAAGATCAGTATTATTGAATTCCAACAATATGAGTACCTTCTTTAACCATCGAGATGAGGGAAGTTTGCAATGCTCGCTAATTAAAAGCCGTATTATAAACTGAAACCAGCATGGCTGTGAAAACTCTGCGGAGAATAATAATCAAATCAAATCAAATTTTTATTTTTTTCTTTAAATATTTACAAACATAAATACATTTTAGTAATATGGCTATGCGCAATTGCGCGAACGCCGGCTTAAGATAATTAGAAATAATAACGATTATCCGTGCGTCGTTATTATTATATTAAAATTAAGTTTGCTGATCCAATCGGCAACCATCAGAAATGATAATCTGGTGATCCTTCTTTTGGCAACTAAAATGAAATAATACATATATTCGTGCACGAACACTTGTAAAAGACACGTATAAAAAAGTAGAGGAACAGAAATAAAAATTTAACGTAACGATCACGCCGGTGTTGGGATAGAGGACGTAAAAGATCCTAAAAAATGGAAAAGACTGTGTCGGATGCCGCACAGGGAAAAAAGATACATCATCATCTGTTTTCCATGAAATGATAATCCGAATCATCTTTATGGAAAAAATAACGGACTAATCTTCTTTTATGTGTAAAATAATAAACTAACTAATTTGACAAAAGTTAATCAACTGCATTATGAAAGTTTATAAATGAATTAAATCTTCTGTTTTACAAAAGCTAATATAATAAATTAGATACTTTCCTTCGCATAGGCAAGCTAGGTACGCCGATCTTTAAAATGTTTAAACGATTCCTTTAACGACTCCGGGATTACAGAGTTGCTCCTGCATATAGAGCTTGAATTCGAGAGTGGTACTTATTATAGCCTTGTCGTTCCCCTCACAAGTGCGCAACGTTAAACCAATTTTTATGTAAAAATACCAAATTCAACAGATTTATGTTATATAATTCGCGCAAACTTACATATCTATAGGCTGTCTCAAATTCCGAACATATATTTCTAATGATACTACTGCTCAGAATTTCGAATGGTTTTTAGTGTGGTTTTCAGCGGCTCCTTCCCAATAAACAACACCATAATTATGTTAAAACCGGTAGGTACAAAGCTACATATAAATGGTACGAATGCTCGGATGAAAAATAATGTTTTAGATAATAAAAATAAATAATTTAGTTTCCTTAATTTATTCGCTAGGTAAAAGTTCGCCGTCTATCCCATATTAGTCTACTATCTATCGTTATACCGAAGTATTTAACTTCGTAGACTCTGATTCATTATTATCGTGTTAATTTTTATATTATCAAATAAACACTACCTGCCTGATACGCAATAAATTCTGTTTTACTTTTGTTTACAATTAAACGAGATTTATACGAAACCAACTACAGATTAGGTGTATGTCATTATGAGCCGGCTTTTGCAAAGTACCCGGTAATCGAGAGTTAACTACTAGCGCTGTGTCGTCAGCATAAAAAATCGGCCAGACACATTTAGATTAGATAAATCGTTAACATATATATATAAGGAACAAGTACGAGTATGCTCCCCTGGCGAATACCAGAAGACAATTCGGCGCAACTGCTAAACGTCTCTTTTATCTCAGTAACATACTTCCTTCCTGTTAGATAAAAGGCGAACCACCGATGGAATCTACGGGCGTATAATTTTTCTAAAAGAATACCACGCGATCCAATGTGTCGAAAGCCTTACTTAGATGAAAATAAACAGCTAAAACAGAACGGCTCTGCTCGAGGTTTTTATATACCGTATGTGTTGAAAGAGGGCTGAATCTGTTCCTTTTTCGTGTAAAAACCCATACTGATTAGAACTAAAGTATAATAATGAAGCATAATTTTTTTCATGCATTTTTCAAATATTTTAAAAAAAACAGAAAGCAAGCATATAGGTCTATAATTAGAAATGCCTGTTTCGTCGCCTCTTTTATATACCGGCGTAATTTAATACCTAATTTTAATACCACCCGGAAAAATACCCGAATTTACTGGATTATTAAATAGGAATGTTACCTTACAAAAAATCCGAAAGTTTCTCTTATTAACGGTATAGATAACCTATCAAAACTAAATGACTTATTCGACAAAGAAATCACGTCATCAGTTGTCAAATCGATGAACGCAAAGGAGCTCGAGATTTGCTGAACATTTATACGATTCAGTGATGAAGGAACCGTACACTTCGATCTCAAAGAAGCTAGTAGTGCCTTCAAAGTATTTATTGAAATGTTCGCAAACCTCCGACTCATCTCCATGGACAGGAATTGAAATCATCATTTAAGACAATTTCTTTTATTTTATAGCGCTCCTTACCTACGACACTATTTACTACAGACCCGTATTGTTTCTACTTAGTTTTACATTTGTCTAATAATCTTGTATAAAAATTACATTTAGCTTTCCTTGTGGCTGCTTGGGCAATTTTTGGACACGCTTTTATATTTATTGACTAAATTTTTTTTCGAAGGGTCCAATTTAGTTTGTATAGTTCATTTTTTATTCGTACCAATTGCATAACTTCTTGCGTGATCGATTGAGATCGTTTACGAAATTTGGATTTCACTATTTTATTATTTACCTTACAATATTCTACAATATTATTTACGATTGAAATGAACCATTGAAATTGTACGCTTACATTTTCTTTCGTATACGATAAAGACAAGACATATTGCACGCTCCTAATAAGTGCTGAAATAATTTTCTATCAAAGTAATAATTTTGGTTTTTCTAACATTTTTATATTTTTATTTTGTAAGACATAGGCGGAACTTGTAGTACGATGATCTGTATAATCCAGATGTACAGTATTATATGTAACATCTAGGCATACTAGATTGTTCTAGATTCCGCGGACGAATATATACATGAATTATAGTCATTTCTTACATAGGATGGGGAAATCCTTGGATAGCGTGACTTTTAAACTTGTTTCTCAAATTCAACCAATGTCATCGACAGATGTGCAAAATTATCAGCTTTGTTTTATTAAAAGTACGTTTAACGTTTATATATATATGTGATAATGAATATTATGATAAAATATCCTTATACAAATTATTAATTATTTAACACGGATAATCTTACAGACCTGTGAGTGGCTTTTCATGAATCCATAGGTGGATTGCACACGATATTTTGTGAAATCTACTTTACTCAGTAGTGCATTGCGGAATGGATTAGTTTTATAACATTTTTAAACTAACAAATGTCCCTTAATTATTATCTTTATTTGCTCATCAACCTACGTTAAAGCTCTATGTTTGAGTTAAGTTTGACTAATATCTGTGGGAACATTTTGAATATTTTCGATTTCGAAAAATAATTTTTCTTTGTAACGGTGTAATTTTTTGCTAAGCGTTATATTACAATACCGTCCGTCTTCACCTAATATTTAGGACACCTAAGATACTAGTGGCTCTAAATCAGTTATCCAAAGAAAAATTGAAAAGAAGAATCGATTGTATGGACCGCATTAAACAGCGGACCCGGCTAATGATCATCGATGTGTTTAGAAAGGTACAGTTTGCATACATTGACATTTTGTATTGTTTATCATTTATAT
The DNA here is from genome assembly GCA_032883995.1 of Coronaproctus castanopsis. Lineage (NCBI taxonomy): Eukaryota > Metazoa > Arthropoda > Insecta > Hemiptera > Monophlebidae > Coronaproctus > Coronaproctus castanopsis. The sequence goes on along the minus strand of CM065054.1, from coordinate 99,781,423 downwards.
AAGTTCATATTTTCAAACCGATGTTGTCGGAAGCTTTTCATAGATAAAATCGTCACATCATTAGCGCTTCTCTCGTTTGTTTTCATAAAAATAAATCTCTTCGTTTGTATCCAATCGTCTTTCCTAAATGCATTATCTCATTGCTGATTCCACTCGCTAGATTCAAATTGATCATATTCAAGATTTTAATTTTTTTCTTTTTATCGGTTTCCTTTTATAATTAACGTGAATGTTGGAATTTCATTATATTTAATAAATGGACGTTGTTTTCTTGATTTTAAAATAATTATGTATTTTTGAAATTTTTGATTGTTGAATTGTTTGAAAAATTAAAATTATAGATGAGATTGAAAAATGTAACGATATTGTTATATTTAGGTGTTAAATTCGTTTATCGTTGAAATTTTTCTTTTCTGTTGATGATGATCGATTTACGTGTCATATTACGAGGCCAGAGGCACGGACACGGAAGCTATAGTTGTTGAAACATGCCGGTTTCACGTAGGCTACTGTTGCATTTGGCTGCAAAAATCGTTGTAATGCTGATGGAAGACCATATTACGTTCAGCCTTGTACTTTTGCCAGTGTAGCAGTAGGTGTTCTATTGTTAATTTAACATTACTGCAGGAACAAATCGGTGGTGATTCTCTTCTGATCAACTATGAGTGAGAGTCGTATTGGTAATATACGACGAATGAGACTATTTCTTCATGTCGTGTCAACGAAGGAGGAGATCGCCATAAGTTAGTATTGTTTGTAGTTGGCGTTGATAACCACAATATATTCCATTTCGCGCGAAGTTGTTCGTTTATTGTGCGGCGGATATCTTTTGGATCTATTGGAAGATCGGGAACAGGCCGCATATAAGCCGCCTCTTTAGCTGCTGTGTCTGCTAGATCGTTCCCAGCAATACCAGTGTAACTTGGAGCTCATATAAATAATGGTTGAGGGGAAAGACCGGTAGATAGGATGCCGATTATTTCCTTGGCCACTGGATGCTGATTTTTGCGCTTATAATTACTGATGCTGGTGGTTGCTGAGAGTCGGTGGTAATGACAGCCTGCTTGGAATTTCTACCAAACAGAATCTTGTATATAAATTACAGCTAGTTTTATAGCATAAAGTTCAGCAAGGGTGGATTGAAAAATGTGGTGAAATCTGATTATTATTTCGTTTGAGGATGCTACTGCGCATCCTACGTCAGAATTTGAGTTTGAACCATCCGTGAAAAGCAACTGGCGGTCGTTGATCTAATATGCTAGAAGGATTGTTGCGAAGATCTGTTTGGAGTAACGAAAGATTTACTTCCATATTCAGTGAGATTCACGACGGCAATGCAGGGCATATAGTATAAAGAAGAGGAACTTCTACTTCGATGTATTTGAGTATTGATATTGCTTGTTTCCAACGGCCTGGATTTACCACTAAGATTCATTGCAGATGGATGGATTGATTTAGGCAAATTTTGAGTACTTCTTATATGTGTGTAAAAATGTGACATAAGTTTGGAACGGCGAAATTTGAATGATGTTTCGCCCCGAGTACGTTTAGTAGGCTAGCGGAGGGAGTCGTTCGAAAAGCACCTGAACATATTCTCAGGTCAGAGTGGTTAACACTTTCTAATGATTGTAAAAATTACCTTTTCGTATATTGTAATAAGCGATTTTGTGTCCGCTCCATATTATGTATGAGCTAACTTTCGTAATAAGGTTAAGTTTAGCATGCTTTTTTTTTTCCAGCATATGTATGGCTTCCACGTCAACTTCTGAAGTCCCAGATACTTCACTGTAGTAGGAGATGGAATTATTTTGTTATTTAAGTAAAAAACTATATTATGAGTACAAGAGCGTTTTCTACAGAAGTGTATGGCTGTGAATTTTTCAGCCGGGAACTGAAATCCGGATACCTCCGACAATTTTATTAGTTTATTTAAGCTTGCAGTGTTTCTGATCAAGCGGTACATTGCAACATGGTAGGAAGATAACCAAATCATCTGCAAATAATGATGCCCTTATTGGCGGTACTATCTCAGTTAAGAATTTTTTGATGTTTGAAAAAATTCCTACCGTATCGAATCTTTTACAAACCAATTAAATAAATTGTCGTAACTAAATGTCATTTTCTATAATTTATACCTGCATAATAGAATTTTCGTAGACAAGGTGGCTAAAAGATAATTCTCAAATAAATGAAAAATTCGTTAATTATATATTTATTAAAACTTTCGTGGTTGTTTTCCATACGTCTAGAATTATTTTCGGTGAAAACCACGTCCTGATTATTCAAAAAACTTAACGTTTCGAATGGGCTTACACCACTCATCATCAGAAACGAACTAAACCACAAACCCTTGAGTTATTTCCTTTTATAGGCACTTCTCAATCGGAACTTAATATTTCCAGGGCTGTGATTGGTCCTACCGTCAGCTGATACATCACCTGATATTAGTGTATGGTGATTGGTCAATTCTTCTGTAGTCATTATATTTCCAAGGCTATGATTGGTCCTACTATCAGATGATATTCCTGTATTGTGATTGGTTGGTACTTCTGTAATCAATGGTTGGTTGGCCACTTCAGTAGGGTATTTTAATTTTTCTCTATTGTTAAGTAATACTGGTTTCCAAGCATCAGGTAGCCGAAATCCATCTTCTCTGTTGAAATTATTATGCTTTTCTATTTCAATAGCCTCTCGGACAATTCGCTTCCCATATTTTTGCTCCTTTACCAATACCTTCCTCTCCTCGAAGTCTATAGAGTGACCCGCTGTAATTAGATGTTCTGCTACTGCTGATTTACTTATGCGTTTATATTTACAATCTGCAGCATGCTCTTTAATGCGTGTATTAATAGACCTTCCAGTTTGTCCAATGTAGTTTTTGCCACACGAACAAGGAATTTTATACACGCCAGCAGTATGACCATCGGGAATTTTATCTTTATTATTATTTAACAGGTTCTTTATCTTTTTATAGGTGTCAAATACTGTTCTTATACTGTTTTTTTGTAACACTCTGGCAATCTTATCTGTTGTTCCCATAATGTAAGGTAACTTTATGCTTGCTCTATATTCTTCTTTGTTTTCCGCCTGTTTTTTTCTAGATGTTGTACTAAATTTATTAATATATCTCTCAGACTGTTTTATACTGTACCCATTGTTGATCATAGTCTGCTTAAGATTAACCAGTTCATTCTCAATACTACTGCTGTCACATAAACGCTGGGCTCTCACTGTTAAAGTTTTGAAAACACCCAATTTTTGACTTGGGTTGTTGGGTGTTTTCAAAACTTTAACAGTGAGAGCCCAGCGTTTATGTGACAGCAGTAGTATTGAGAATGAACTGGTTAATCTTAAGCAGACTATGATCAACAATGGGTACAGTATAAAACAGTCTGAGAGATATATTAATAAATTTAGTACAACATCTAGAAAAAAACAGGCGGAAAACAAAGAAGAATATAGAGCAAGCATAAAGTTACCTTACATTATGGGAACAACAGATAAGATTGCCAGAGTGTTACAAAAAAACAGTATAAGAACAGTATTTGACACCTATAAAAAGATAAAGAACCTGTTAAATAATAATAAAGATAAAATTCCCGATGGTCATACTGCTGGCGTGTATAAAATTTCTTGTTCGTGTGGCAAAAACTACATTGGACAAACTGGAAGGTCTATTAATACACGCATTAAAGAGCATGCTGCAGATTGTAAATATAAACGCATAAGTAAATCAGCAGTAGCAGAACATCTAATTACAGCGGGTCACTCTATAGACTTCGAGGAGAGGAAGGTATTGGTAAAGGAGCAAAAATATGGGAAGCGAATTGTCCGAGAGGCTATTGAAATAGAAAAGCATAATAATTTCAACAGAGAAGATGGATTTCGGCTACCTGATGCTTGGAAACCAGTATTACTTAACAATAGAGAAAAATTAAAATACCCTACTGAAGTGGCCAACCAACCATTGATTACAGAAGTACCAACCAATCACAATACAGGAATATCATCTGATAGTAGGACCAATCATAGCCTTGGAAATATAATGACTACAGAAGAATTGACCAATCACCATACACTAATATCAGGTGATGTATCAGCTGACGGTAGGACCAATCACAGCCCTGGAAATATTAAGTTCCGATTGAGAAGTGCCTATAAAAGGAAATAACTCAAGGGTTTGTGGTTTAGTTCGTTTCTGATGATGAGTGGTGTAAGCCCATTCGAAACGTTAAGTTTTTTGAATAATCAGGACGTGGTTTTCACCGAAAATAATTCTAGACGAATTCGTTAATTGTATGTCTTGTTTTAAATTAAATTAAGTGTCAACCATCTCTAGTTATACATGAAAAATCGATAACGTTGATAAATTCGTTGTAGATTTTTTTGTTTTTGTGTTTTATTATCCTGGAAATGAGTTTATTAAATTATAAAATTTGTTAAGGAAAATGTCTGTAAATACGTATCTAGATAAAAAAAACACCCAGCTTAGACCTCTGTCAGGTATGTCGCAGATGGCCGTTTTTAAATTATTCGGTATCCACAATCGGCGAAATACATCGAATTTCGAATCTGGTCCTCCACTTCTTTAGTCGATACGCGACATACACGACAGCCACACAAAGATAACGACCGTCACGAGGATCGCAAGCGGCCATCATATTCTTCATGTCGAAAGCTTGCATAGTTAATTCGTTAATAGACGTGGCGTTGAATCCGTACGATTTGACCGAAGTAAGAAGCGTAAGACCGGGAACGAAAAAATGCAATCTCGGAAATGGTATACCATATTGACGGCCATTTTTCTGAAATCGGCGTTTAATTGTGCGGGATATCGAAAATATACCGGACATAGGCAACGAAATGAGATGATTTACATCGGAAAATTGCGGTTTAGATATTTTCAAAGTCCTCTTGCATATGTTTGACTCTACAGAAAGATTCGTCCACTGTATTATTAGGTTCGACTACCACATCGGACATCTGAAAATATTTATCGATATTTTTGTATTACCTTTATTAAATTAAAACGCAAATGAAAATGTTTTATAAATTAGTATCAAGCGGGAGAATTTTTTGCTGTTTAATATAGACGTTTTCATTCGATTTTTACGTGTCTTTCATCAAAATACATTTGAAGCGTGTTCGTCGATCATATTATTTGAATTTTGTTTTTATATAAATTGCAATATGATCCGTGATTAATATGTTCGCTTTATTGGTTTAATTTTTTTTTTTAGATAAATGATTTTTAGAAACATTATTGCGGATATTTAATAAATTTCATTATTCTCGCTGAAATTTTCAAAAGAAGTTTAAAATTATCTCGTACTTTAAATAATTGAAATTTTTGCTGTTTCTTTTTAATATTATTTATGTAATAATGAAACTAATAAGAGATAAAACGGTTACTTAGTATAAAATTCATTATGTCTTGTTATTATTCGTGTTTAAATTTTTAAAAATAGCAGAAAACTAAATTAAAAATAATTTTTTATTATAATTTCGATTATTCGTGCGGTTTTTTTTACAAATACCTATATTGCTGTGTTTTTTTTTTTAAATAATACATAATTTAATGTTCGGCATCAAAATTATTATTATTTTTTCATAAAATATATCTTCTCTATTTACCATAAATTTAATTACAAATATCGGTCGTGTCGTCTTTAAATAATACGTAATTTAGTAGTTTCGTTTATTATTATAAAATAATTTTTAAATTACGTTAATAGATCAAATAATGAAAATATTGACGTTTAAAAAATGATCTGAAAAGTAAAGACGGAGTGGATGTTCAATATTCTATCTGGAAATTCTTCTCTCATCTTATTAATCAACAAGGTTCCCATACCGGTTCCACCTCCTAACGAATGTACTATTTGGAATCCTTACAATTTGCACTTTCAGCTTGTTTTCTGTTAAATAATTAAAAATGACTATACTACCGGCAAATTTTATATATTAACAATTTATCGGATGATCATAGCTACCAGAGTGTAAAAATTATATCAGAAACAAAAAATAGAAACACTGTAAAGTGAATGTTGTTGAAAAATATTCGTTTTCATTATTCGGAAGATCGTCTAAATCGTATAATAATGATAATATAACAAAGCAGTGACTATAGTGTTGTAACATTATTAAAAATATATATATATATTTCTTATTTCGAAATATATAGAAATAATTATCTCACCTAACTAATTCGAGAATTACACCGATGAATTCTTGTCCGTCCGTGCAATGACATTTTTGTCACCAGCTTCAGTTAGTCCGTTTACGAAATTATTCGGATTAAAAATCTGTCCAAACTCGCGATCTCTAGTAGATTCCAAATATATAACGTAAAAAAATAATTTATTTTGCCAATTTATAAGAGTTTGTAAAATATTTATAATTCCTATATAGAAAAAATATTATGTAAAGTTAAAAATCTGGAAGTATGCATCGTTCGAATCTATTCGTGAAATGATATTTACCTTTGTTCCAATTTGATTTCCGACCTGACCAATTTTTTATGTGTACAATTTCTCTCATTTTGTACGAATATTACTTTTTTATATTCTATTTGAAACTGAAAATTTAATCACTTCGCGCTAATACGAATCTGTATTATTTGCTCTTTAATAGCTTAAACGAACAATGATTGCAGAATAAATTTATCGCCGTCTTTATATTATAATTTTCGAAGAACAATTCGAACGGTGGTCAGTTATTTTTCATAATTCTTCGGTATGTTCTTTTTCACGAATGAACATTTTTAATTTTTTAATTTTCATGAAAAATTGTTAACTAAACTAATAATTTATATTTGATTATACGAAATAAATATTACCAGATCTTCAGAAATTGCCGAAGTACATTCTACCGACATTATTAACGAGCTTTACTCTATTGTTCGACATAAGATTGAGGAATTTTGTAGTGAGATTGGTACCATCTGTGATCTTATTTCATACGCAGATGATCTCTATACATGGTGTTCCAAGCGGAAGAATCATTATGAACTTTCTCAAATTTTCCATATTTCTAAATATTTAGAGGTTGCGGTTGCTGAGCGTAGTCTAACTTTCTGTGTTGCTAAGTGTAGGTTCGCCGTTTTTGCTGATAGTGTAAACTATTTAATAAGGTTAAAGATTTAAAAATGGTCTCTGGAACAATAATAGAACATACTGCTAATTTGAAGTACCACGATTATCGATGAGAAACTAACATTTCCCTCCCACCTTCAATAATTTTCATCTAAATGTTCTGTTTTATATCGTAAGTTATTATGAATCCAAAAAATTTCCGCGGCTTGAAATTAAGGGAGCGTATCACTTTTTATAAAGGATTCGTTCAATCTTTGCGTGTGTATATGGTTCAGTTGTTTACATCAACAAAAGGAATCTTAATCTCGCAGATCAGCAACAACGTAGATTCTTGATTAGGATTGCTTCACTTTATAGGACATCACCTACTTCAGCTGCCCGTGTAATCTGTGGTGTGTTGCCAATCTATATATATATATAATTAGCAGGGCTATCACAAGAGAACATAGATTGGTTGGTGGTGACTGTTCTAGATGGTATAATTCCAAGTTTTTATATGATTAAGTACCAGAGCTAGAATGTATTTTTGTTGCTGATGAGATTATAAAATAATTTATGTAGATATTGAAGGAATGAAGGGGTAAGGTATTTGACCTATAATGAAAAATTCAAACGTCAATTCACGGGATGGTTGACTGTTTATCTTGTAAACTTACTCAATTTTATTTATAAATTTACGCTATTTTATTCATTGTAATAGCTAATGTTTACGTTTAAGTATTATTCTGTTTTAGTATTTATAGTGTTTAGTATACTTTTTATTTTATCATTTTCTATCTGTTTGTAATATTTTTGTTTAATTTATGCAAATTAATTTTACGAACACATTTTGGTGGTCTAGGGGACTATGTCATTTTTCATTCCCTAGCTATTCTATATTTAAGCTACATGGAACTACTGCACACACTTATTATATTAGTATTATTAATATTATACGTGTACCTTATTTGCCTCTTTCGGTTTAAGCTACACAACACTTCTGAGTATACTAGTTCCTTGCACCTTTATACTCACAATTTTTTTTTTTTAATATATTTGCCCCACCAAGTCCGGGATGTAAAAAAAAGGTAAGATACACTAAAACCGCTGGTGATATGTATATATATATATATATATATATATATATATATATATATAAATATATGTATATATATATGTATATGTATATATATATATATATGTATATGTATATATATATATGTATATGTATATAACACGATTCGAAAACAACCCTAACTTCTACAAGAGTGATTATGATTACTATAAGAAACGTAAATGCTTTCAGATGAATTGGTACTTAACTGCATCGTACATATATATATATATATATATATATATATATATATATATATATATATATATATATATATATATATATATATATATATATACACGTATGTGCGTATTGGTATCTCGGAATTTATTTGTACATGTGGTAGTAGTAAATTAAAATTAAATTCAATCGATTTATCATTGCTGCGTACAGGGGCGTATTTCAACTTTTGTCGCCCCTACGCCACACAAGTGGTGCCGCCCCATGTAAGGCCATCGATTTTCCAAAATTTTGTTACTCAAATATGTTGGTTCGGTTACAAAATTTTATTTTCTGAAAAGTGTTTTACTATTCTTAAACACAAAAAATAAAAAATTTAAAGTCTATGGTATGAGTAAAATAAAAACTTTTTAAAAATAATCCATTTTTGTATTTACTGTATAATAAATAATTTACATTTGAAAACTTTACACTGTTTCAATAATTATAGTTGATAGAAAAAAGTCATGATGTTTATTATATCTGATTTAAAACTAAAAAAATTAATTTTTTTTGTTAACAAAATTTATTTTTGGTCCTACATGCCGCCCTCCCAAAATTTGCCGCCCTATGCCATGGCATTCTTGGCATTGGCGGTAATACGCCCCTGGCTGCGTATAAACCATCGCGCATTTTGAAATGGCCCGATGGTACAGCAAACGATGTAGTAGGTCGTCCTGTTGTATTTCTATCTTCGTCGGAGGAGGTTTATTTTTTAAATCCGCACTCGTGTACTTGAATTATTTTTCTGTTTTTAGTTTGTTTTCGGTAAGTATAATAAAAATTTAATTAAACCGTAATTGATCGACCAAACTGTCTCATCCGATTTAATTTAATTTAACAGAAAATAATTCGTCGAAATCAGCTAGAAATGTTTTGTTCTCGGCAATGAGTATGCGATTACAGGAATTATTATTATCATTTTCTGCTAACGGTTAAACGTAGCAAACGAGAAAAATTTATTACGAAATAACGTACGAATTTTCGTTCGAAATAAATTTAGATATTTCGACTACAAATTTATTCTATTTTTTTAAATATTTTAATAAAAATGAAGTCGATTATAAACACCGAAAAAACTTTGATATAAACGATTTAGATCGTCTAAGTAACGTTTAAATTTTATTCGTTTTCGTTAAAAATTCGATCGATTTTACTTTTGTATTTCGATTATATAACCGACGTCGTCCAATAATAACATCAATAATAATAATAATAATATTTATTGTTATTATTAACGTATAACTGAAATTTATTTCGCGGAAAGAAATTGAAAAATTCGCTAAAACGAATATAAAACTGAACAATACCTCGTGTTTAACGTGACATAATAATAGCAACGTCTGTAGTAATTTGAAAAGCGAGGAATGTAATAATTTGAAAAGCGAGGAATGTAATAATTTGAAAAGCGAGAAATGTAATAATTTTTAAAAAATAAACGACTGAAAATAAAAGAGTTAAAATTGCTAAAAGATTTTTTCTTTTTTAAAGTTAGATGATTATAATTTCTTTTTTGTCGTTTATTATCAGTAATAATAATAATAATAATAATTTCGATTTCAATTTATTTCAAATTACACTTTCATTAGAAGCATATGTAAATAGCATCAAGTATGTAAATATCGATAATTACCGGCTATACATAATGCAATAACTCTTATCGTTACCGTTTTGACATTTACTTCGATTTTCAATATAATTGAAATATTAAAATAATATAAATAAAATATTAAAATCGAATTCCTTATCGTAAATTATCCGCAAGCTAATTAATGACAATTTAAAGAATAATTAACTTGAAATTAAAAAATAATTAAACCATGATAATAAGAATATAAATAAATTCAGAAATTTTTACCACGTTTTTATCTTATTTTTCTACATGCGTATCGGTTGGCCCGTCAGGATCATCTTAAATCTTCCCGTATTTTAATATTTTCGTAATTTCTTTCGTCTTGACGGAATCCCTAGTCCATTTTAAGATTACAAATATAGGATATTTCGATATTTCAAGTGGCGTTATAAGTATTAAAACATTTCATTGGATCGTTTCTAACCGTTCGTTTTCAGAAGATTTTTTACCACGACGCGATGAAGTTAATTTTCGCGGTTTTTCTACTGTTCCCGATGATGGCGTTGATTATTTTAATGACAACCGGTGGCAAGCGCCCAGAAGGATATACCGGCAAAGATAACGTCGTCGCTGAAGATATTGACAAAACGTCGATGAGAATATCCGACAGAACGATTTTCACTTCTAAGCAGGAAGAATTTATCGCACGTCCTACTAGATGTCCGGAAGTTCCTATCACGAACGGTTATTATTATTATTATTATAATATATATATACATATATATATATGTATATATATATATATATATATATATATATATATATATATATATATATATATATATATATATATATATATATATATATATACGTTCGAAGTTCGTCTTCCCCGAATAGGATTAATAACGTCATTTAAAACACGGACGCATTTATTTATATGTATATACACATACATTATGCTTTTCCGTGTTTAATATACGTACGTAATTTACATCTAAACAGCTATTGAACAGGACAGAAGAATGTATAGTAATTTTAACGAGCTTAGGATATGCGAATGATACTGTTTACGAATTACATATGTACCTACTATTAAAAATCGTTACATATAACTTCTTTAATCGTGTAGAATTCCGTTTCGTAAATTTCCGTAGTAGTTATAACCGAAAATGTGAATTTTGACAAATATCAGAAGTTAATTTCTAATGAATTTTAGAATTCTTCCACTAGATACTTTTATTTAAAATAATTCTTCGGTGGTGGGGATTAAAAAGTATTTCGGTAACATCCGATACTTTAAATAGAGACGATACGCGATTTTTTTAATGATATTTATCGACGCATATACGATGTAAAAAGCAAATTTCTAAGTCTGTGACATTCGATGTGATCGAGTTGAAATTTTCGACCTTGTGTTTATATAAGTATCGAAATAATAATAATAATAATCTCAACCGTCTCTCGCCAAAACTTCCGCCCTTCTATTTATTTAAGTATATTAATGGCGGAAGAATTATACTCATCGGTAAATTTCGATTTTGACATCATTTGTTACCTGACCGTCTTTTCCTTTTGCAGCTCAGAGAAAGTCCCTTCGCTCCCTTCCATTCTGAACAGGCAGTCTGCAATCTGAATCGCGTTCTTTTTCATGCTCTGCTATGATACCGTTACGTTCTGAGCTTTACCTTATTCCGCTACATTCTCCACGTATTACACCTACGCATATTCTCCACCTAGATAATCTGCAATTATTCTCTCATGTAGCAACATTTCTAGAGAAAAGTCAGCATCTTTGATTAAAATAAAAATACGCAGTATCACGTTAGGTACGCCGTAAAGGCATTCCCTTTTAATAGAAAAAAATTATCATAATAATAATAAAGAACGACAGTTTAAAATTTCAATTTCGGTGATTGCTTGTGGCGGCAGCCTGAAATTTCGAAATTCGTAATTTCCATACAGGCCGTTTTCGATTACTCTTAATACATTATGTGTATGTTAAAAATTTCATTCACGTCGTTAAAACCGTTTCCAAGATGCCCACGTATATATATATATATATATAAAAATTGGTATTTTAAATACATACATACATACATACATATATATATATATATATATACATATATATATACATTTACAGAATTTAAACGTATTGGCAAGACCGTGATTAAATTTGTTCCTGCTTCCTATCGTATGGAGACGTTAAAACAAGAAAAAAAGGTAAACGCTATACGTTTCTCTTCATCCGTAACAGTGAACACATACAAATAAAATTATGCACGTTGGATAAGCCGTAAAGGCGTGCCCTTTTTTATTAAAAAAAAAAAATCGTAATAATAATAATAACTGAATGAATATTTCAAAAATGAATAGCTTTGTGTTTGTTCATATAGAAAATATTTTTTTTACCGATTTTAACTACATTTTATTGTTTATTTATTACTAGATTTTTGTTTAATTTTTTTCATATTTAATATATATATATATATATATATATATATATATATATATATATATATATATATATATATATATTATATCTGTCGATTTATTTTATTGTGTTACGAGATTATATTCTAAATTGATTTTTCGTTCGATTAAACGCAGATAATGGAAGAAGCAAAAGTAGAAGCAAACCCATCGGCCGTCCTCTGTGTTAAAGGGGGTGGTTATGCTCTGATTATTTTTTTAATAATGGCCGTATTGAAGGTTACGATTGAGCCGTTTATGATGTATTGTCAATACAAGAAAAACAACAACCAGCCAGAGCCAACATCGTTCGAGGCTGATGACAATATGGAAATAGTATGCGCCAGTGTTTAACAAGAGGATGGAAAAATCTACATAACGATATAAACAAAGTTAATTTTAAACTCATTGTTCTTTGTATAAACCACTGATGAAATAAACGATTATTACGAATTTCCGTTTTTTTCTTTATGCAATCTGCATTTACAACAATAGCAACAGTGAATACACGTTATTATCAAAACTCGGAAGGAGGATAGCCTGCCAAAGCTTTTTCATGAAGAAAAATAATGTTGTTAAAATAAATATTAATAAAATTTCGTTAAATAATTATTAGTAATTTTTATTTCAAGAAGCTAAACTATTTTAAAACGGCAAGAATAACAGGTTTCCGAAACGTTTAAAATAGTAACAATTAGGAATCTAGTTTTTAATGAAATCTTGTTCAACTCCGATCTTAATAATATTATTTTTTCTGCCAAAGCTCATAAGAACACACTATCTAAAATTAATTCTCTGTTATTTTATAATTAATTTCTACTATTTTTTATACTAGTTTATATTATTTTGTATAAAAAAAGTAATTTTTATTCGTTAACTCGTGTATTATTTTTACTACTATTTATCACTCAAGGTGTTCCCACCTTTCATAGTTCGGGGCCCTAGGCCCGGACCTCTTAGGCTTATGCACAAAGACACAAAGACCGGGCTGATATATATATATATATAACAATAGCATTGATTAGTCACGCCAGTAAAATATTACTATATGTATTACAAGACCGACTTAAATACTATCTCCTACCACAAATTTCGGAAGAACAAGCTGGGTTTGTACCAGGTAGAGGCACACGTGAACAACTGTTAAATATAAGACAAATAATAGAAAAATGCAACGAATATAACATTCCGGGACTGCTATGTTTTTTAGATTACCAGAAAGCTTTTGATAACATCAAGTGGACGAAAATGTGGCAAATATTACTAGAAATGGGAACACCGAAACATCTAATTTATTTGATACAAAAATTGTACTTTAATAATAATGGTTTCATTAAACTAGAGAACGAAAAATCGAAAGAATTTTCAGCAATAAAGGGAGTACGCCAAGGTTGCTGTATTTCACCGATTCTCTTCGACATCTACGGGGAATGGATTGTAAGAGAAACTATGGAAAGATGGCAAGGAGGAATATCTATCGAAGAGAAAAAAATTACAAATATCAGATTTGCAGAAGAAGAAGAAGAAGAAGAAAACGTATATTTCGCATAAATTACAAATTAAAAACAAACAGAAATTTTTTAAAACTGTGTACCGTTACAAATAAAAACTTACCACAGTAACAATAAACGTAAGAGAAGAAACATGAATTTTTAACGAATGAAGATTCAACTTAAGTATATAGTAAATGCAGGAAAAATTAATGCTAAAAAACCTGCGAAAATATGCAAAGCAATACCGTTGAAATTAGCGATAAATAAAATGATAATGATAATAAACAAAAATACTTGATACTATTAAAACAAATATTAACAATTATTAATATTTAACAGGCTCGACAGGGCTGCATACTAAGCCCGATATTGTTCAACATTTATAGCGAGTGGATAATGAGAAGTGTCCTACAAGAATGGGAAAATGGTGTAAAAATTGCAGGAAAAGCAATCAATAACCTGCGATACGCGGACGATATTGTAATAATCGCCTCATCAGAACAAAAAATGGTCAGCCTCCTTGAAAAATTGGAAAGTATAAAGAACATGGATTATACATAAACAGGAAAAAGACCAAGATAATGATTATAGATGGCAACAGTCAATCACAGGATCCACAAAGTATAGATGGCTTACAAGTGGTTGAGAGATTTGTATACTTAGGAACGCTAATCACAAAGGACGGAAGCTCAACAGAGGAAATTAAACGGAGAATAAAGATAGCAAAAATGGGGCTATTACAATTAACGAAAATATGGAAGAGCCATGAGATAACAATACATACAAAAATGCGTCTTATGAACTCGCTGGTGTTCTCTGTATTCCTATATGCATCAGAATGCTGGACAATGAAAAAGAGCGATACACAACGCATTAATGCGTTTGAAATGCACTGCTGGAGGCGAATGCTAAGGATACCATGGACTGCGAAAAAAACTAATTTGTTAATACTTCAAGAAATTAAGGTGGATCAGAGATTACAAACCGTGGTAGAGAAACGAATAACATCATACGCAGGACATATCATACGACAGAATGGATTGAAAAAAATGATTATGACGGTTATGGTAGAAGGTCGTAGGAAAAGAGGCAGGCCACCAACAAGATATATAGACAGAATTAAAAGAATCGCAGGCACCGCAACAATACGAGAAATGATGGACCGGGCAGCAGATCGAACTACATGGCGGCTAAAAACGTTCGTTTATGAGGATTCATAGGGTCACAATGCTCGAAACGAGCCACCGATGATGATGATGATGATGAAACCAAATTACGTTTCAGCCTGGGATGCTTATATTTAGTATATTTTATTCTTAACTGCTTGACTTTCAAATGAATATGTTCAACCTCTTTTTTATCGTCACTCATATTCGTTATTTAATTTTTAAATCTTTTTAAGTTCACAAATACCGAAAAATACCCAGTAACAAACCACGTTCTGCAATATAAAACCAGTTGACGGCACTGTATTACTGGCCAGCACAGAGCAAGAAATGTTTGAATTATTATCAAAAATAGATGTGGTCGGCAAAGAGGCTGGGGCTTAATACTGAATAAACATAAATGTTCAATGATTATCATCGACAAAGAAAAGAGAATCCAACAACCACTGACTTTGCTGCGAGATATTGAAAGATAAATTAATTTATTTGGGTGCGTGCATATCAAAAAATGGTGGATCCGAAGAAGAAATAAGGAAACGGTTAGCTCTTGCAAATGACGGAATCGGGGAAACTAAACTGTATATGGAAAAACCATAAGATCTCTAAAACAACAAAACTGTTACTCCTTAAAACGTTGATGTTTTCCATAGCGACATACGACTCAGAAACCTGGACGATTAATAAATCGATGAGGAAGAAGCTTGAAGCTTTCGAAATGAAGGGATACCGAAAAATCTTGAGGATCCCATGGACATCCCACAGAACAAATGATTCTGTTTTAAAATAACTGAAAATCGAACCCACTGAACAATTAGTACCATCCATTGAAAGTCGCATGCTAGGATTCTTTGGTCATGTAATACGAGCAAATGGGCTGCTGGAGGAAACAATTCTGCGAGGAAAGGTTAATGAAAAAAGGAGTCAAGGTAGGCCGATGAGCCGTTACATTGATCAAATCACAAGGTTATGTAAAGTAGACGCACATCATGAATCTAGCGCAGAATCGATATTAACGGCGACGTCTCGCAACTTGCATCAAATAAGGTCACGACATCCGGATCGGATAACGAAACGAGAAAGAAGAATATATATGATACAAAAACAAAAATCTAAACTCGACAACGGTGTTTATAAGTACCATGAGAAATGTAGAATGCTTTGAAAGAGATGAGAACCACAAAACTAAAGGTTGAGTTACGTATTAAATTGATATGCAAAATTTGTACTCAACTACTTACCTATATACGCAGACACAGACGGGCTTAAAAGACTGAAATCGAGAAAACCGGCTCACCGAACGTCTGCAAAACTCACGTCATATTCGATTCGGTAACAGCATGGAGAGAGAAATGGAAAATGTGGAATGCGGATAAGAACACAATATAATCTACGCTCCCGATCATATAGGCTAATAGAGTTTGACTTACAACGAAAGGTACGGCTCAACCGTTTTCGCATTGATCACGGAAGATACGGCTACGTGTTCGTAAATTTCAAGGATGATCTATTAGATGACTACGGATTAGAAAACCAAAGGATGGACCATATCTTGAACACCGGTCTGTGCAGAGCTTTGAGTGGTGATTGGGAAGAAATCCGGACAGTATCGGACGCGGTTATAGCGTGACTGGAAAATCAAGACGTGAACGTTTAAGCAGAATTGTATTCGGCGAGTACTATCCGGAGATATTACACAATAATAACTAAGTTCGATATTAATAAGTGTCGTTTATTACATATGAACAAATTAATTCTAATCCTATATGTAGAATCGCATTAAATATCGTCGTAGAAAAATTATATATAAAACTATTGTCTACTTTAGAATGAGAGATTGTTTCGTAAAATTGAAAGCTGGACATATAAAACAACTGGAGACGTTGGAGACGTGGATTTATAGAAAACTACTATCGATACTGCGGACGGATAAAAATAACAAATCGCAAAGTGCTAGAACACGATATTATGATAACAGACGGAGAATTAGCCGGCATGATAAAAGTGATGCAAATGAAGTTTCAATTCCGGTATGATATTGTTCGATGTCGCAAAGACATTTAATTCTACGCCGTACGATGGTATTATTTTTAAAATGATCCTCGACGGCCAGATCATCTAAATGGCATTGAATGAATAAAAGAGAAAGGGTTCGACCACGTACACGGTGGGAAGACGATATTGAAAAGATAGACAAAGACTGGTTGATCAATGCATCAGATAGAAATAACATGGAAACAAAAGTAAGAGAAGCCTACACCCTGTAGTGAATTAAAAACGGCTCATAAAGAAGAAGAACAAGAAGCAGAAGATGGTTTATTGAATCGTTCAATCATTTCGATCATACACACCGTGTAGTTTGTTTTCATCGTTTCAATTGTTCGACCGTTTCGATTAGTTCGATCGTTTAAATCGTTTCGATCATTGCAACCTCTTCGATCATCACAAACTTTTCGATCGTATAAATCTTAATGATTGTTTTAATCGCGTGGAAATTTTTCACTATATGAATCGAAGTTCTATATTGCATAGAAGAGTGTAAATCGCCATCTAAATATGATATGGGAAAAATAGATTAGATGCAAAGAAATATTTTGAACCTAATATAGACAATTTTTAAATGTTGAAATCATAAAGAAGACATTAGACGAACCTGTTAAGATATAATAATGTGATATGAAATATAATCGGACCGTTGTTATGCACCAGGTTTTGAGATTACTTAGAAAATAGTAGGTAAATACATAGATTCAAACGAAAATATGCAGATAATAAATGAACTAAAGATAATGAACAGAGCGGAGAATTGAACTGACAGAGAAATATGTCAACGAATCAATTAGAAGTAAGCAGACAGGTTCGTGACCTTAATTTTACTGCTAATACATTAAATGAAACATGTATGCTACTGAGAAAATGGTGAGTGATAATGATTTGTATAAGCCAAATGTCAAAAAGGCACACTAATAATTGCAGACATTACTTTATGATAGATGTACAAGTTTGTGCTGTAGCATAATAGAAATTTTATAGATCAGAAATATCGACGTGTAAAGAAGGATAGACACTGGGAGGTGGAACTTACAAATGCAAAAAAAAGTGGGAAATCAACTGAAACGGATAGGGCCAATACTACGTACTTTAAGAAATTTGTGAGAATGATATATATATACAGCACCAGATCGTGATATGGCATAGAAAGTTGTGAATCAGCATCTGAATAATACATTGGACAAATCGGTCGGTTGTAAAGAAAAAGAGTGAACAGGCCTAGTACATAATCATAAGTGTAGAAATAAAAAAAATCATTCGACAAGATGTAATGAAAACGTGAAGATTTGTTAAATATAATAGGACACAATTTGTTCATCGATGTTTGGGTTTATTTACTAATAAGTAAATGTATCGATTGAAAAGAAAACATGCAGAGGATATATGAAATAAAGAAAATGAACAGAGATAAATGTAGAAATTTATGAACAAACGAAAAAATGCCTGAAAAGTTCGTTTTGAAGAGGAATACTTTTAATCAGAACGAAAACTGGTTTCTATAGGTCACAGATATTTATTTCAGATACGGTTGCGGTAAACTATTAAATAGCGTCAATTGAAACAGAAGTTAAAAATAAATGATTTTAGTTCGGGGAAATAAGAAGAGTTAAAGTTTGATATTTGGGAATGAAGGAATGTTAATATAAAACTGAAACATCAAATTAATATCGGATAAGTCAATATAAGATCGATAAAGAGAAAATCGGAGGAAGTGTTAATAGAATGTGGTTTAAAATGTATATAGATATCTTAATGATGACATTAGTGAAAGTATGAAATAAAAAATTACACCATAAACGGATACGGATAGGATCGATAATGCTGATAGAAAATAAATAAACGAAGACTAGTGATGTTTTGAAGTTATTAAGTGAATGCTGCGTAAACTAAAATAGTGACAAATAATATTTGAAATGCAGAATTTATATGGCTATGTAGCATAATAGAACTGTTAAAAATCGTAAAATATCCAGGTGAATGAGTAGATAAAGAGAGAGGTGGATGTTGCAAATAAAAAAATTGGGAATTAAACTGAAACAAATTATATCGATAATATACAGATTAAGACATAAGATCGCCTGGTAACAACTGTCTTATCTGGAAGTTAAATTCGTCAACATTAACATTTTTGGTCGCTAAAATCACTGAGCCAGTTACGATTCACGTAATTACTCTGTATATCCGCAAAAATACTCTGAATCAATTCATTTTTTCCCCGAAGAACACTGCAAAAATTGTCTGGCAGTTTAATGCATTGCGTATTTGGTTGCAGTTCTATGTTACCGTTCCCATGTGTGCTCTGATGGATCATTTTGCAATCGTACGCGCATGTTTATGGTCAATCGAAATGTTTCAACACTTCGCCATAAGAATGATATTTTCGAACATGCATTAAACTCATCCGCGAAAGTAGAGCGAGGTATACCCGGTAAGGTCTGTCGGAAATCACCAGACAAAAGTAAGATAGCGCCACCGAAAAGTTCATCATTGCCGTTTAAATCTCGCATAGTTCTATGCAGTGCTTCGAGTGAATATTTGTGAGCCAATGTGTGCTCATCCCAGATTATGATTGAACTCTTCCGCAACAATGCAGCTATTCCACTATTCTTTTTTACGCTACATATTGCGTTTTAAACGTTTAAATATTTTTAAAAAAACCTGAAAAACATGTTATTATAGCATATTGAAATGAAGAGTGTAAAATAATTTTTAATAGAGGTTAAATAAAAATAATAAAAAAAAGTTTTTACAATTATCGAAAAAGTATGGGGAACTTTGTAGAATTTTTTCATACATACATTAATTAACTTTTAGTCTATGTGTGTGTGTGTGTTTTAACACTTACATGTATATATTTTAATTAAAGAGTTTTGAACAATGAAGAACTAATAATTGCGAAATGTCAATTGTCTGTCTAACGGAATTCCCGAATATTTCAGGGTTTCTTCGTGACTGAAATAATTGTCCGCCTAATCTTCCTTAACTGCACATAGTGAACAAGGTTTCCAGAGAAATAAGAATACGTTAACCGGCTTTTATCGACTTCTCATCAGCATAAGATACGATATGGCGAGACGGTTTAATGACTAAATTCCTCGAAAAGCTCATAGAGCGAATAAAAGATTCATATAAAATATAATATACTCGCGTGTCTATAAACGCATGTGAATAGCATGAATACTAACGCGTACCAATGATAACTGTTAACAGGTGTTATATTTTATACATATGTACATAAAAATTTAATTTTAGCGCGTCATTCACTGAACGATAATTTATTTGTGATTAACTTAAAGTACGTAAAGTTTAGATTGTGGAATGTAGTGATCTTTTATTACTTTAATTACAAAAATCAGTTAAAATCACTAAAACTTCATTTTCTTGAAATTCACAAAGCTTTTCGGCAACTACGCCATTATCAAGGGATATTTAAATTTAGATAAAAATAAAGATTTTAAAATAAAAACACACAAACTATAAATATAAATGTAAGTTCACAAATTTACACATATAAAATGAAGAATAAATACTTAAAACAATCTGACAATGATCTAAATTTAAATATCGCTTGATAATAGCGTAGTTGTCGAAAAGCTTTGTGAATTTTGAGAAAATAAAGTTTTAGTGATTTTAACTGATTTTTGTAATTGAAGTAATTAAAGTACGTACACTAGAGAATAGTATTAAATTAGTGTAAGATTGCAACATAAAATAACTATATTTATATATATATATATATATATATATATATATAATATATATGTGTGTATGTATATATATATATATAATTAAAATTTCGATTTTGGTCGTAGATATTAAATTGACGGATTCGAAACAGAAAACCGTTTTTCGTTACGATCGATAGGTCCCGAGCTACGAATTTTCGAAAATCGATGACCTGCCACCTTTGGCAACGTATAGCGAGCGACGTAAACATTTTTAAACGATTCCGACTTTACAAATAGTCGTTACTAAATAAGATCAATAGTATAAAGCGAAAAAACCGCGGAAAAAAATTTCAAAACGAAGCCAAAAATTTCAAAGGGACACACCTTGCAATTTTTTCAAAATTTCGATTTTTTCGCAATAATTCGCGAGCGATTCAATATTTGAAAAAATTGTTCAAACAAAAGTTATTTGTCATTTAAATACGCGTCTAACGATGGTATTGCCGTATTTTTATATCAAATAATTGTGAGAAAATTGGGATTAAATGGTTTTTGGGTTTTGGGCCATTTTGAGGCCCCTATGTTAGATGGGGGTTGAGGTTTGGCTTAATAGAAAATAGACGTGGAGATCTATAATTTATGTAATATTGTAAATGTTTTAAAAATTAACCGGTAACGAGAAATTGCGAGTTGAAAATTTCATTTTCGATTTTGAAAAATTTTTCGACCAATTCTTGGTCGGCCAATACTACAACGTATTTAGCATGGGCGATGTTAATTATATACCTATATATCGTTATATACACAATACTTTTAGCATAGGCAATGTCAATTATATATCCATATATCGTTATATATATGTATATATATACAATAAGCACTATGCTCTAGTCGTTAGGAATATATACATACATATATATATATATATATCGGTCATTATCAGATTTTTTAATATTTATTTTCATTTTACTTGTAAAATTGTGTTTTTTAAAAAATTTTGTGTTCGCATATTTTTATATTTTATATTTTACTTTTCGACATCATACATCGCAACAGTAAATGAAAAATTTAAAATTCCACCAAACTTTTACATATTGAAGAAAAAAATTAATATAAAAAAACAAAATTAATAAACAAATATATTGATGTTAAATTTCAACAATTCAAAAAATAGACAGAACAGAAGCAGAACAGCATTTTTGGAGTATATTTTCACAATCACCATCAAATATTTTTAAGTAATTATATTTAATTTATATTTTAAAATTATGATTTTTTAAAAATGTTTCACTTGATAATGGCGTAAATGCAAAAAAAACCTTGTGTTTTCTATAAGAAACAAAATATTAGTGATTTAACTAATTTTCAATTGATTTTTTATATATATATATATGTGTATATATATATATATATATATATATATATATATATATGTATATATATATATATATGTGTATATATATATATTTCCCTGGCAGGGATAACTCCGTCAAAAATAGAGGGATTTTGGCAAACCTTTTTTTATTTTGTTTGTAGTCATCAATATATATATCTTATATATATATATATATATATATATATATATATATATATATATATATATATATACATATATATATATATATATATATATATACATATATATATATATATATATATATATATATATATATATATATATATATATATATATATATATCGACGCTTACGCGATTATCGTGTGGTAGCAAAAAAAATTCATCCATCTTTTTTATAATGAATATATATATATATATATATATATATATATATATATATATATATATATATATATATATATATATATATATATATATATATATATATATATATATATATATATATATATATGTATATATATATATATATATATATATATATATATATATATATGTATATATATAAGTTATAAATGTTTTGTGGATAACTTCGTCAATAATGGAGGGATTTTGGCAAACCTTTTTTTTTGTTTTGTTCGTAATCATCAATATATACATGTAATATATATATATATATATATATATATATATATATATATATATATATATATATATACATTGATGCGTACAAGATTATCGTGTGGTAGCAAAAAAAATTCGATCTATCTTTTCTATGATATATTTATATATATAAATATATGTTTTGTTTAGACGATGCGAATAAGCCTCCTAATGATTATAATTTCGCCGATTAAAACTGCTCTAAATAATAAAAATAATAATAATAATAAACGTAATTAAATAATAATTGTGATGATAATAATAACGATGAAACATTACTCGAAAAAGATACTCCCTCACCGACCACCTGCTAAATGGCATTCCTTAAATATTAGAACGGAGTAAATTTAGGAAAATTTTTTCCGCACGAATTAATCTATTAAATTGATGAAAAAAAAGCGAACGTTAAAAGTGCGAAATTATCAAAAATAAATTGAACTCAGTTTCAGATTAAGCGACTCGAATAGCACCACCGGCTTCCGGTACCTGTAATTGCTTAACCATCATTCGATCTTCAAATCCATAGAGGCCGGCTCGTTTACGTACGAACCATAAACGAAGTGTGAGGAATAAGAGCATCCAATAGCTTACGATAATTAACGTAGATGGAAAGGTCGATAATATTTTGCCGAGTACCCAGTGCATCAGATTTTCCTCGTCGTCGTTCGAGGTTGCAGTATCATTAACGAGGCAGACTGTCGAAAATATCGACTTCAACAGGCAGGTACAATATTTAAGTTCCAAATTATCCTTCGTCGCATCGTCTGATTTTGTTTCATTTCCATTAACGATTTTATCTTGTACATCTTCTTTCATTTTTTCTCCATTTTCGATTTTCTCCAATTCATCACCAACCTGTTGCTGCGCTTGAATTAACGATTTCGTTCCAGGTACCACTCTGAACTGAAAAATAATAAAAATGAAAAAAAAATCCTATTAACAAATAGTAACGATAGTAATCGAAAACGAATCAGAAATATATTTATTTTTCACAAGTGAAACTTCTACTGGCACATTGTATATATGGGAAGTTAAGCTGTAGACCAAGGAATGTGCAAAAATAATTTGAGATAGACGAAGAGCTCTTCACGCACTGAAAGCTATACCTCCCACAAATAATCATTTAAAATACAGGAGAGCTCGTGCAAAAGCAAGATGTACCATAAAACAAGCGAAACGTAAATCCTGGAATGAATTTACATCAACAATCATGTCATCTACTCCAGCCAGCACAGTTTGGTCAAAAATATACTCGCTAGACCATCTCCATTCGTCTCTACTGCCAACCGTCCTGAATATCGGAGGTACAAACGTTTGCAACACTGATGAAATTGCTTCTACTTTTGCAGATTATTATCAACAAACTATAGGGTTGAATAAACAAGAAGGTCCAAACATTTATTTAGATAAATCAAACCTAGATGATTACAATTAGGAAATAAGCCAACGAGAATTAATCCACGGCATCAAACTAACAAAAGAAAAAACACCTGGACATGATGACTTGCACATATGCATGTTAAAAAATGCTTCGTCGGTTACATTACATTTACTGCTTCAAATCTTTCATAAAATCTGAACGGAAAATATGTCTCCAGAAGTCTGGAGAATATCTATCGTTATTTCCGTGTTAAAATCTAAGAAAAACCCATAGCTTGCAGAGAGCTATCGTCCCATCTCGCTTATTCCTGTACGTTGCAAAGTATTTGAATGAATCATATATATACGTCTGAACTGTTTATTAGAAAAAAAAATCATCTTATTCATGACTCACATTGTGGATTTAGACACAATCATCGCTTGGCATTACACTAAGTATATACACTGCAACATATGGTGTCAGAAGCATTATAAAACCGGCTCCATGTGTTAGCAATCTTTTCTGACCTGTCAAAAGCATTCGACAGAATTCCTACCCACAAAAACCATGTATCAGTTGCATCGCATGATCGTATTTATTAAAAACTTCCTTATGAATCGAAAATTCATCATCCAAATAGGAAAAACACTTTCATCAATTCCTAATATGACCAGTGGTGTACCTCAAGGATCGGTACTTGGTCCTATTCTTTTTAACATCGCTATAAATGATTTAGCAGATAATATACAATCTTCTGTAAAGTGCCTATTATTTGCTGATAACCTCAAACTATCCTCCTGGTTCTCCACAAACGAACTGTGCTTCTCAACCAGCAAGACCACACTTCTGTAAAATTCGCAAATGCATTCACCAGGTTAATGTTAAACTTGAAGGAATCACAATTCAATGTGCATCGAGAATACGATACCTTGGTCTGATATTACACAATAAGATGTCTTGGGGCGCTCAAATAAATCATTTAAAAAAGTCTCGCACAAAAAAATTAAACTTACTCAAAAAGTTACCAAACACATCTTATGGTGCACATCAAATTGCTCTACTTCGAATTTTTCGCTGTTTAATTCGATTAATGTATGATTATGATTTTGCAGTCTATTCAGATTGTGAACAAGCATTTAACACTGTTAAAAATTATTTATGTTCAAGTCCAATATTCGCAATTTATATTTATACTTATGTTAGTATTCAAGGAGTAGGAGCAAAAAAAAAAAAAACTCAAAAGGATGGGGTGATCTAGTTATTTATGTTTCAAAAAATTAACTCCTCTGCAAAAAAAAATAAAACGTACTTATTTAGAATGGTTAGTAATCCATGAAGCTATTATTTATTGGCAAACATTGGCTAATAGGTCGACCGTTTATTGTTATAACGGATCATAAACCACTTGAAATAAAACAGTGAAAATAAAAGAACGAACAGATGGGGAGGTAGGAGATTTAATATACTATCTCTCACAATATAATTTTAAGATCACATATGCACACGGAAAAGAAAATGTGGAACGTGATTCCTTTTCAAGAAATCCAGACTTAGAATACTTTGATAATACAGAAGATACGCAGTTATAAATATGGTATAAATGGAACAAATTATTCAAGATTAGAAATTTAATAGAGAAGAAATTCAAAAAAAGTAGTATAAAAAGGAGAGATTTCTTTTATATATAATCTTTTTATCACAAGAATTTGGGTTACAATTAATAAAACAGATACATGAATACTATAGTAACATTTGTGTTACTCATGTAATTGGAAAAATTAGACCATACTATGAGCATGGATAAAACCATTAAACAATTTTGCAGCAATTTTGAAATTTGTTCAAAAAATAAATCTCGAAGGAGTCAGAAAATTTGTTTATTATCAAAACTGGGTCAAGGCAAAATTCTTCTTATGAAATTATGTCTATGGATTCAGCTAGCCAGGTTCACATGGGAAGAGCTATGTTTAGGACACCTTTTCTGGTCTTCTCCACTACTGTGGTAGCCAGAGCGGATCCTAAATAGGACTGCCTAGTCGTATAACCTGCTGCTGACTGAAATCTTCCCATCCTTTTGAAAAGCGACCATCTGGTTTAGAATCAGTGGCTAAAAGATTCGAGTGAAACCAAACCTGCTCCCGCCACCACGATTCCATCCCAGTATAGGATTTTTTACCGTATAGGATTTTTTAATAAAAGACAGAAGGAAAATAATATCGGGTAACAGAAGAAAAGACTGTCTAACCGCAATCATGTCGCCCATCCAACTACACCAGTTAACCCAATGGCAAGGATGGAACTCGGACAATTGGATTGGTGTAAGTCAGTGCAGTAAACTGAAGATAGCAATAGGAAATGTCCAGAATAAAATTGTAAGGAGAGAGAGAATAGGAAAAGAAATGGAAAAGGAAAGGAAGGAGGGTGAGAAGGGGACTCTTCTGTATATGCTCAAGGTGCACACTAGAGAGTGGTTTATTTTCGGTGTATCCATTCTCCTAGGACAGTTACATAGTCTGTCCTACCATTTGTTATTACGGTAATAGCAGGGCGAGACATAACTCGCCATGACCAGGACATTCAACTGGTATTGTTGGAGTTTTAGCGGACATCCCTTCATAGTCCGTCCACACCCTCCAATCTTTATGTTCTAACACTACTGGAATCATCTACAAATGAGACTTTCCGCCACTAGCCGCTCTTTGTCCGCGACTGCTCATTGGTTCAGTTGAGCATTCTGGACTTATTCGCAGCTAACCTCTATATCTAGATGCCATTCCACCATACGCAACCTGTGGACACGTCTCGTTCCGGTTAGATCTCTGGCTCCCAAAAGGTACAAAAGTGACCCTCCCGGGGTGGATTGCGATTTTTGTGAATTGTAATCTAAAATTGACCAAAATATTTCGACTATTTTTTTAGACTATACGAAAACCGTTTACCATTCGGCTTAATGTTTGAACCGTTCGTTCATTTATCGTCTCGCTTTATTCCCAACATTATACGTCGACAAATCGTATTTATGTAATCGACTTTTCAACGTTACTCATCTTTCTAATAACTCTTTAATGAGGACAACCTATCACGCTGGAGTAACGCAAGGTAGTGTGTTAGATCCTTATTTTCTTTCCCTGCTCTTCATAAATGATTTACCTAAAATTCTATGATTAAAATTGCCGACTTAGCCTTGTATTGTGATTCATATAGACCCGGTACAATTTACAGTAGACTACTAGAAGTTACCCACGGCTTCGCCTGTGTAATTATTTTTCGAACGCTTATTGATATCACAAATTTAGACAGAAATTACAATAATTTAAAGTTTTAAAATATAAAACATAGAACGAATCCGTTAATATAGGCTATAAGCTGTGTGAAGTTCACCATTTATTACTTTAAGAATTTTTGAGTTAAATCGGAACAGACAGAAAAGTCTAAAAAAATAAATTTCCTGTTTATGTATGATAAAAGTAGCCCAATGCCGTGATTATAATGAAAGTATTCGCAAATCACAGTCAGACATTACGGTTTTATATTTTAATATAGATATATCACAAAATCCGTCCTTCGTTGTCTGTAAGTACTATAAACATTGAAAGCTGAATCTGAACACCGAGAAAACTGAAGCCATTCTTTATTCCAGAAGGCACCTATTATCCTTGCCGGAAATTGTAATTAACGGTGGTCAAAATATTAAATAGATTAAAGATGTCAAGTATTTAGGAGTCACTCTGGACTCGTGTTTGTCCTTCATTAATCATATTAATCGTACTATAAAGCTATTCGAATTCTTTCACCCGTGTATTTAATCCAAGGTTCCACCTCGCCGTTACCAATAAAAAACGTTTTATATACAAAACTATTATTCGTCCCCGGTTAACATTATGCATGTCCTCCCGTTTAGTTTTCAGTTTCCAACAGTGCACATATTGTAAATTACAATTATTACAAAACCGATGTTGCAGAATTTCGCTTAATGCCACCATGTTTAATTCGAGATATGCATTATTCTTAACTAAACCTCGGGTTCTTATTTTTCTATGCCAACAAACTTGCCAAGAAAACACTTTATGAAAATTGTAAAATTTATGAAAATCAAAGTCATAAGGGACTATAATATGACCAGCTTACATAATATACGCGCTACAAATATCGCCGACTAAAACTCACATAATTCTTATTTGTTATTTTGCATATTTGTTTATTTATATATTAATTCATCTTTCCAGCTTAATTGCACGCTATTTGCATTTTTTTCTTTTTCTATTTATCGTGGCAGTTTCTTTCAAGTTTTTGAATGCGCAATAATTTATTCAGAGCGTTTAAACCTGTGGCGCAGATCTTTCTTTGTTTTAACATCTTTCTCAATTTCATGTTTATTTGATCCAGATACCTAGATATTCAAATTTTTTCGGCCATTCATATCCGACTACTATATATATATATATATGTATGTGTGTGTGTGTGTTTGTACATATCATTTCCTCATGAACAAAATTTCAATTATATACTCTTGATCCTTTGCTTACAATTGACAACATTTCCTTATTATCACAAAAAACTGGAATATCGTAATATTATTTTCATGCGAACGTACGAATATCGCTGTAATCTTAAAAAAAAGCCACATTCAGAAATTCGAAAGAGAATATCTTACACACACACATATATATATATATATGCGATAGATGGAACCTCGACAGAGGAAATTAAAAGACGAATAGGAGTTGCTAAGTTTGCACTGGCTCAACTCACAAAAATCTGAGTCATGACATTACGATGGTTACGAAACACTAGTCATCTCTGTCGTTCTATACGCATCGGAATGCTGGACGTTAAAAGCAACAGATATTCAACGAATAAATGCGTTCGAAATGTTCTGCCGGAGAAAGAGAACAAACGTCTCAATCTAGCATGAAATCCGCCCGGAAATACGTCTATGCGATGTAGAAACGGGACGAGTAGTTACGTACCTTGACTACATTATACGGCAAGATAGTTCTAAACAACTAATTCCGGTTGGCAAAAGGAAAGAAGGAAGAGCGCCCATAAGGTACACGGATGTAATTAAGAATTTGACAAACACCACTTCGCTTCAGCTGGTTATTCAATACGCGAAAAAGAGAAACGCGCGGAAAATTGAGATTCACGATTTCACGATACTCGAATCGAGCTAACGATGAAGAAGAAAATTGGCAAGCCGAAGAGATTAAAATCAAGCGTACTCATTAGAATAATAAGATTTTTTGGGGTCACGTAGTTAGAGCCGAAAAGTACTTTTCACAATTATGTAAATAGTGCACGCGATCGTATTTGTTAGCGTACCCTGGTTTCTGCCATGTGACAAATCATGGTCACGATATCTCTTTTGGGGTGGTAGGACTCACTGATGATGATGATGATGATGATGTATATATATATATATATATTTATTTATTTATTTACTTACCTTATGTCCGAAAGTTGAGATAATGTACGACATTTCTTTACGAGTAAGGCAAACAATTTGTATGTCATCATCTCCAAAATCCGGTAAACGAACGATAAACATCAAACGCGATCCATTGAACAACGATGTAAATATCATAGACCTAATTTCATCACCTAAATAAAAAAAATATATAAATTTTAAAGAAAATGTTTTCAATGCAAATTTTGTTTTTATTATTATTATTTATATTTTCAAGAGATAATAAACGATGTCGGTAAAAAAAACTGAAGAATAAAAAATTGAAGAATAATATAAAATTATAATAAAATTATAAAAAAAATTATTTAAACGTATATATATATACATTTTTGACTCGGTAGATCGTGAATTCTTTCACGTATCCTTGAAAATAATTTATATATATATATATATATATATATATATATATATATATATATATATATATATACATGCATATATTAAAAAAAATAAATGT
This sequence comes from Coronaproctus castanopsis, assembly GCA_032883995.1. Taxonomy (NCBI): domain Eukaryota; kingdom Metazoa; phylum Arthropoda; class Insecta; order Hemiptera; family Monophlebidae; genus Coronaproctus; species Coronaproctus castanopsis. The sequence goes on along the minus strand of CM065054.1, from coordinate 99,751,294 downwards.
ATATATTTGTGTTATCTACTATATAAAAATAAGTCGGGTTTTCCGTCCTGACGATATAACTCCAGAACGCACGAACCGATTTCCACGGTTTTGCATTCGTTAGAAAGGTATCGGGCTCCGTGAGGTTTATAGCAAAGAAAATTCAGGAAAAATTTCAACAGACAAGCGGGAAAATCTAAAAATGAATCGCTAAACGTTGTAAACGCATAATTCATCAACACCTAGACCAATTTGGCATTTTTTTTTTAAAATGTTCGTTGAAGTTCAAGGATGGTTTTTACGGCGAGAAAAAATGCGAAAAAAAATTTCAGGGACGTTAGGGGTTTGAAGGAGGTAAATTATTTAAATTTCGATTTTGGAAAAATTTCAATAGAATCGATTTGGTAGATATTAAACCGACCGATACGAAACATAAAACCGTTTTTCGTTACGATCGATAGGTGTCGAGCTACGAATTTTTGAAAATCGATGACGTGTCACCTTTGGCAAGGTATAGCGAGCGACGTAAACATTTTTAAGCGATTCCGACTTTACTAATAGTCATTTCTATACAACATCTATAGGATAAAGCGAAAAAACCGCGAAAAAAAATTTCAAACTGAACCCGAAAATTCAAACCTGTCGATTTTTTTAAAACTTCGATTTTTTCGCTATAATCCGCGAATGATTCAAAATTTTGAAAAATTATTCGAATAAAAGTTATTCGTTATTACGATACGCGTCTAACGCTGGTAGTCGCGTATTTTTATATCGAATACTCGCCGAGAAAATCGGGTTAATACGGTTTTGGGGTTTTGGGCCCTTTTTACGGCTCCTACGATAGATGGAGGGTTCGGGTTGAGTTTAGAAGAAAGTAGACGTCGAGAGCTATCATTTATGTAATTACGTAAATGTTTTAAAACTTAACCGGTAACGAGTAATCGCGAGTTGAAAGTTTCATTTTCGATTTTTAAAAATTCTGCCGGCGATTTTCGGTCGGCCGATACTACAATGCATTTAGCATTGGCAATGTTAATTACATATATCTATATATCGTTCTATACGTATATATATTCCTGGACTACTAGCGCTCGCGCGCGGTAGCGGAAAAAATTATAAACATTATTTATCCATCACGTGGGTAGCCTATATACGTACATAATATATATATATATATACTAGCAAACCCGGCGAAATCCATTTCGCCACCAGATGGCTTCGTATATATTTAAAACATCGATTTTTTCGCGATAATTCGCGAACGATTCGAAATTTGTAAAAATTGTTTAAACGAAAGTTATTAAGGATTAAAATACGCGTCTAATTACGGTATTCCCGGATTTTTATACGTAATACCCATCGAGAAAATTAGGGTTAAACGGGTTTAGGGTTATGGGCCGTTTTTAAGGGCTGTATGACAGGTAGGGGTTCTGGTTGGGTTTAAAAGGAGGTAGACGTCGAGATTTATCGTTTATGTAATTACGTAAATGTTTTAAAAATTAACCGGTAACGAGAAATCGCGATTTTAAAATGTGATTTTCGATTTTTAAACATTATATATATATATATATATATATATATATATATAAATATATATATCCCAAACATTAGTGAGAATTATCAGAATTATGCTTGGTTAAGTCAACGAGCAATTCTTGCCGCAAAGAATAATGATGTACACGCACTGAATTTCACCATTCAATCAAAAATTGCTGGCGATTTGGTGACATACAAATCCGTTGATTCCATAACAAATCCCGACGATGTAGTAAATTATCCAACGGAGTTTTTGAACTCTCTGGAGTTACCAGGATTTCCACCACATAACTTGCAACTCAAAGTTGGTACAGTTATTATGATATTGCGTAATTTGAATCCAATGAGACTTTGCAACGGTACAGGACTTTCGGTAAAAAGACTTATGCCGAATTTGATTGAGGCAACCATTATTAACGGAAAGTACGCAGGTGAAAATGTATGTATTCCTCGAATACCAATGATTCCGACTGATCTTCCGTTTGACTTCAAACGATTGCAATTTCCAGTTCGCCTTGCGTTCGCAATGACAATTAACAAGTCGCAAGGCCAATCGCTTAGTGTTTGCGGGATAAATTTAGAAAATCATTGTTTTTCACATGGGCAGTTATACGTTGCGTGCTCACGAGTTGGGAAACCATCCGCTTTGTTTGTGTTAACGTCAGACCAAAAAACAAAAAATGTGGTTTACCAAAGAGCACTTCAATGAAACGGATAATTTGCGGACACGTATAACGCTTCGATTCAGTATTTACTTTGGATTCACTTTCATTTACTTAGAGTAGTTCAACTAAATAACACTTCATTTTTGTAATCGAAATGAATTCATTACTGTTGTAAAATGAAATAAAATTTTTCCTTTTCAAATATAAAACAAAAAAAAATTTTTTTTATCTTTTAATCACCAAACGAAATGTTACATAAAACGAAGCCATCTGGTGGCGAAACGGAGTTCGCCGGGTTTTCTAGTTTTGTATATATATAATAAATCACAAAAATATATACATTATTTTTTTAATATATGCATATATATACACACACAATAAATTACACAAATATATACATTTATTTTTTTAAAATATGCATGTGTATATATATATATATATATATATATATATATATATATATATATATATATATATATATATTATATGCAAAATGAAACAAAACAAATCAAAACAACGGTATATTTGCATAGTAAAATTTACATACAATAATACAGAATAACTGTGTATCGGTAAAAATATCTTACCACAGTGAACAATATATCCATCATCGTTATTTTATACTAAAATATATAATGAAAATTAACAGGAAAGAAATCCACTAAAACCCGTAAAACCGGTATACTTCAAAGTAATTTAATTCTCATTTACTATATATATATATATATATATATATATTACGACGATCGTCGTATGTTCACGCCATAATAAATTTAAATTGAGAGGTGAAGAACTAATATTTAATTTAATCAATATAAGAAAACAAAATTTATATATATAATTATTTATTTAATTAAAATTAAATATATTATTATTATTATATTAAAACCAAAACTGGATTTGTAGTAGATAAACTATTGTTATACAATAATTAAAATTAATTTTAGTTAGTCAATGGGGAAAACCAGTAAATTAGTTTGACCAAATAATTTTAGTTAATACAGCCAGTAAAAATAAATTACAGCCAGTAAATAATGAAGAAAATCGCGTAATTTTTGTTTAAAACAAGGCTTAAGAAAAAGGTATAAAAAGGGATGGTTGTTCATTTTTAGTGGAGTTTAGTATTTTCAGATAAAGAGAAGGGTTCTAGTTTTTCAGTTTGAAAGTTCAGTTGTTAGTTTCTTGATAAAGACAGTTAGGATTAAATGAAGAAGGATGGTTGAAGCAATTACGAATCCAGTCAGGTTAGTTTTTTTTTTATTTTCAAGTAATTTTTTTTTTAATTAATTTATTATTTTTTATAACTAATTCATTAATAAATATATAATAGTTTTTTAATATAAAATAAACTATTGCTTTATAAATACTGTATTTATTTTTTCAAAATAATAATAATAATAATAGTTATACGAGCATTCACGCAATATATATATATATATATATATATATATATATATATATATATATATATATATATATATATTATTACGAAATAGCCCTTAACTCGACTACGTGGTCAGCCAATTTAATACGAAACGGGGCTAAATCCCCTCGTGCTGATCGCCAATTTATTACGGAATAGGTGCGGCTAATTTATTGTGAAATGGAGGGCTTTATTTCGTAATTTGATAAAAGAATTATAGGGTCGCGGTCGCCAGTACCTAACCTGGACTGCTTGTAGAACTCGCAGCCGGTGACACACTAATACATCGATTAAAATTTAATTTCTATTACAAATGATTTTAATTTATATTATGACACATTTTAAATATCGACGAATATGATTTTTAAAATAAAAGAAAACAATTACTTATATTATACAATTGTTAAGCCACACATACCATTCACGGACATATAATAAGTACAATAAACAACATGAAATAACAAATAATAAAACAAAACGTACGACCTGTGGTCTCCGCTGCTGCTGTTTCCGGAAGGCCTGATGTCTCCAGATCATACTCCCTATGTTTTTAACGATTGTACGGTTTCCGTAAATTAAAGCGTAATTAATTTAAATATTATTTTAAATTTTATTCTAATACAGTCTTTTTCAGTTCGCGATTATTTATTTATGAGTCCGTATTCGACTGACTAGAGAAATATTTTCTTTTTACATAATAATTTTAATAGTTCTGTATAAAATTTCTACCGTGTAACGTCTACGTGACGTCTTCTCCAAAAGGCAAAAAACACGCGATAAAAATTGGACGAACCTATTTCGTTGGTACGGATTGACTAGAAAGTACGATCTTTACGGACCAAAATAATATGCGACTAACTCGACACGAAGCTTAACGGTTAAAGACAAAATATATATATCTCGATATATCTATTCACATCACCGGTTGCTGGCTCTACCCATCGTTATTCGCGGTTTTTCCTTCATATCTTGGCAATCCATATTTAATTAAATAGTACTAATTATTATTTCCCTGGTTATTACTATCATCATCCTATTCATTATGGTACTATGATGTAACTTATCAGTTTTGACGATCTAAAACTCTTACGATAGAAATACCTCGGTTATTCACCGATATTATATTACGTTAATTATTGTCGAAATTTTATTTTTATTTTTAATTTTATTTTCCCATCAGTACCACCATCGACTTAGATCGTCATAATATATATATATATATATATATATATATATATATATATATATATGTATGTATGTATGTATATGTATGCGATGATTACGAGAAGGTAACTCGCGATTCTAATACAATTTATGCTATATGCCTACTAAAGTTAATCGATCGGAAGTTTACAATAGGTTGTGTTTTAGTCGTGTCTACGTTTATACTTCCTGAACTTATATGTTTTAGAGTCGTCTGCAATCGTAATCTCCATTAGTAGGCCTAACGTGTGTGGATTAGTGTGAGATGAATACCGCGCGAAGAATTTAGCCGATAGGTTCAATATAATAATCCTGAAGATAGGGTAAGTTAGTAATTTCGCGCGTAAACGAGATTTTTTAGTATTTCGTCTTATTCAGTATGCAGCGGAGGCATCTGTTTTGTATTGCAGTTGTTTATATGCGCTGAATTTGAAATAGAAGACTGTGCAAGCGTAAGTTATTACCGGGCGTATAAGAGTTTTATAATAAATCATTTTATTTTGAAAGAGTTTAGGAAGAATTTTCGGATAAATATATAGATGACGAAAATTGCTCTTTGCTCTCTTTAAGATTAATAAGTGTCGAGTATTAATATTAAAGCGACGATCTAGATAGAGACACCGTGATATTTCATTAGTCCGATTAATCGGTTTATCCGCTATGAGAATTCTGTTGGGTGCTGTTATAGATGCCTACGACTGAAAAAGATTTAGTTTTAGTTTTTTGTTCGGATATTAATTTCCAAGTTCTTAAAAAAGCGTATTATCGTACGATTTAAATAGTTTTGAAGTTTATTACTAATTACACTGGACTTGAATGATCTACAGCATAATGTACTATCGTCCGCAAATAAGACGGAATTGTCCGAATATATAGGAAATTCGTTTAAAAATAATGTGGTGAGATACCACACCCGCGCAGGTTTTCATAGTGGAGTATTCACCGGAAATGCAATAATGATCTTTTTCGTTCGAATAACTTTTAATAAGAGTGATTATAGATAGTCTGAAAATGTTGTGTTTCGATCGTCTTATAAATAGTACCATCTCGTGCCACGTCGTGGCGCGAAGGATTTAGCTACATCTAGTAGTAACGTGTATTTAGTTTAATTTTGATTTCTACTATTGTAGTTGATTAAATATTTGTTTTGGTTTTATTGTAACTACCAGGTTAGTCAGTAAAATAAATTTACAATAAATTGCCCAACCACGATTGGAGATTAAATATTTCACATAATCTTTAGTTCGAAATTTGTTATTTACTATAATTCATATAAATCTTTAATAAATTGTCTACACGCGACGAAATAAACAATTCTTATGACAAATACACGACAAATTATTAATGAAAAAGCATGTATAATAAATTCAAATAAATTGATTGATTCCCACGTGGCTAGCCCAACTCCCTTTTGTTATAGACATGTATATGTGTATACCCATTTTTTTGTTTGTAATCCATGTGAAATAGATATAATTACCTCCAAACCGTTCGAAAATAATTTTTTCGGAACAATTTTGTTCTCCGCGTTGATTACGGTTTCTAAATGATTGACGTTTAAGTAAGCCTCTCAGAGTAGACACATAATCCCCGGCAATTGCTGCAGCTGCTATTCCAGACTTTCCAACATTTGCTTCATCTTTCAATTCGGGCTGATTTTTCACGCCAACAACTATTAAAAAAAAAAACATTTATTAGTATCAAAAATGTAACACACGGATATATATATATATATATATATATATATATATATATATATATATATATATATATATATATAATCTATCGCTATATGTTCAGGTTGGGGTTATCGAGAGTGTGCCACTGGGTGCGGCCCAATCACGTTTGATTACTTTGTCAGAGATAATTGTTTAATACCCATGATGGTCAGCTCGCGGTAATAAATTTATGTATATATATATATTTTACATGTATATAAATTTAATACCATTTTAGTTTAAAATCGTTTTAATTTAAATATTTCATTAAAACTAAAATATAAAAATTACACACAACTGATTTTTTTAAAAACCTACATTAATTATTTATAAAACGAGAAAACCAGACTAGATGAGTTCCATGCGAGTATGTAACGTGAGACGAATTTTATTCGGTGAAAATAAAAGTTTGAAAAAATTATTTTATTTAAACTCAAACAAAGTACAGACAATTCCTTTAGTTGTGTACATGTGTGTCTTTTACGGAGAAGGGTAAAATTTTACCGAAATGTAAGTATCATACGCATTTATTAATTAATTTGTTAAGAATGTACCGGTAGAGAAGATACATCCAATTAGAAGGTTAGATGGAAAATGGGCTCGAAGTGATCTAGAGAAGGCCAAAGAATTTGGAAATTATCTAGCCGATGTCTTCCAGACTAATCCTGGAACAGGATCCATACAACACCGCTGGCTGATGTAGATCAGAAGAATACTGTTAAATTTACATCTCCTGGTGAAATTAAAACAATAATTCAAACTCTGAATCCGAATACAGGGTATTAAAGCAATTACCACGCAAAGGCTTCGTCCTATTAACTTATATATTTAATTCTATAATTCGATTACGACATTTTCTTATCCAGTTGAAATTTTCACAAATTATTTTAGCGAAGAAAGCAGGAAAACCTGCAGAGGAACTAACATCATACCGACCAATCTCTCTGCTTCCGGTGCTTTCTAAAGTATACGAAAAGCTAATACTAAAAGAATGAAACCCTTCTTGGAAACAAAAAATCTAATACCGGAACACCAATTTGGTTTTAGATCTGATCATGGGACTGTGGAGCAGGTCCACCGTATAGTCAGCATTATTGAAGAATCTTTCGAATCTAAAAAGATATATGACGCGGTTTTTCTCGATGTAAAACAGGCGTTCGATAGAGTATGGCACGAAGGATTGCTTTATAAAATTAGGTGCCATCTTCCGTATCAGTTATTTGAAATACTCAAATCCTACCTTGACGAACGTTATTTTGTAGTCAAATATGGAGATGAAGAATCTCAACTTCATCCAATAAGTGCCGGTGTACCGCAGGGTAGCATACTGGGTCCGATGCTTTACCTAATTTATACAGCAGATATACCTGTACAAAATAATACAGAAATCGCTACCTTCGCGGATGATACAGCTGTGATTTGTTCTGACTCGTCTTTTGAAAACGCAGAAGTTAACTTACAATCAGCAGTTAATACTATTTCAAAATGGTTCAGGCAGTGGCGAATAGAAATCAATGAAAAAAAATCAACTCGTGTAATATTTACAAATAAGAGAATACCCAGCGTCAAAAATCCAGCTAAAGACTCGGTAAAATACCTGGGAATCCATTTGGATAAAAAACTAACCTGGAAAAACCACATAGCAGCCAAACGAAATGAATTGAATATAAAGTATAGGAATATGCTTTGGCTTATTGGAAGAAAATCCGAATTAACACTGGAGAACAAGTTATTATTGTATAAACAAATTCTAAGGCCTATTTGAGTGTACGGATGTCAACTCTGGGGCTGTGCTAAACGGAGTAATACAGCTATAATACAGCGTTTCCAAAATAAAGCATTGAGAACCATACCCGTGGTATGTAAGCACTCTTACATTACACGCAGACCTAGAAGTTACATCTGTTAAAGATAAAATTCAAGAAATGGCTCGTAAATATGGCGACAAACTTTCTTATCACACGAATGCTTTAGCTGTTGCTTTATTGGACAACTCTACAGATACCCGGCGTTTAAAACGAATTAAACCTACAGATCTATTTCGAATAAGCATCAATAATATAAAGTACTAAAATACAATTAGCGAAAGTCCTTTTTTTTTTTTTTTTTTTTTTTTTTTTTATTGGGCTTCCATATCAGTTTACCCATTAAACATAGCGAAAGTCCTTACCGTTGGGTAATTCACAAGTCAATCGCAATTTCTGTTCAAAAAGATTGCTAGATAGCCTGAAGCTAGTGGCATAATTTATATATATATATATATACATATATATATATATATATACATATATATATATATATATACACATGTATACAAATAGGGTGACCTAGAAATGACGGACGGTGTTATTTTTTGAATAGCGCAGTTGGTAATACAGCTATAAATCAAACCGTATGCTTCACGTTTAGTGCACACACGAGAGAATCGTTGTTATCACGGTATCGTGGGCGCGTTTTGCGTGGAACGATATTTTTAGGTGTGAATCTATCTATACATTGCAAAAAGAGTTTCGAAAAGAATTCACAATTACGCGATTTATATTGTTTTTGGCTACACCCTAAGGTTTACGAAACACGTCCACAAGATCTGAAAGACCTGAAAACTCGGATTTCTGAAGAAAGTCCAAAAATTCAGCGACCTGTGCTAGTAACAAATCTTCGAAAACTACCTCCACCTTCTTTACACGTGCGCTGTTTATCCAGCAGAAGCTGCATACTCCGCCACTGAAAATGCCAAGGACAAAGCTGATGTTCTAAGTACCGTTGTGCTTGCCCTCCATGTAGTTCCCGCCAACTTATGCAGAATGTTATTTCTTGTTCTTATCTTTGCTGCAGCGCCCTCTAGGTGTCTGCGGAATATAACGCTACTAATGAAGTAATCAGTCAATTTAAAAAAAGCCAGCATAGACCTGTATTAGTACATGTGGGTTTTACAATTTCATCAATTAAAACTAAAGAAGAACCAAGATAGAATTTTAAGAAGGCGAACTGGAAACAATTCACTAAAACCTTAGATGACAGCGTGGATCAAACCAGATTTTAAAAACTATGGCGGATTTCAGAGGCTCGTAGTTAACTGTGCAAGGAAATGTATACCAAGAGGTTACAGAACACAGTACATTCCAGCATGGAACGCAAAATGTGAACAGCTCTATAAAGAATACCAGATGACAGAAAGCGAAGACAAAGCAAATGAACTTCTTAAAGCTCTAGATCAAGAAAGGAGAAATAAATGGTCCACGCTAATGGAGGAGCTAAATTTCCGGAAAACTAGCTAAAAATCATGGCGCTTATTAAGAAAACTATCTGGAGATAAGTACATAGAAAGGAAAGACACTTCAATGGATGTAATCTCCAAAAAAAATGGTCCAAACATCAAAAAGCACCAATATCCACAAACTTTTCAGTAAGTCAGTTGTAGTTAAACTAAATAAACTAAAGAAGGATGCCCAACCAAAATCGCATTACGCCAACCCAGTTAATGCTGAAGAAATCATGACAGCTATAAAAAAAATAAAAATACGGAAGGCCGCACGAGCAGATATGATATTCTGTAAGTTTGTAAAGCACTTTGAAGAACATACCATCAAATGACTTGAGTTCATCGATAAAGGCACACTGCCATCAAAACTTAAGATCGCTAAGGTAATAGCAATTCCAAAGCCTCGGAGAGACCATACGCTAGCTGAGAATTACAGACCATCTCTAGTAAGTAGTTAATGGACCGCCATGGTGGCAAACCCACCGGCGGAGGAACGAAACAACAACCATGTGTATTCCGTACGTAAATCGAAACTAACAGCACAACACAACATACAAGCTTGGAGGAAAACGAATGAAGGATCACTTGCCGAAGGTGGTGCTTTCATTAAATACCGTAAGCTCTTTACTACTTGAATAACAGCAGACTATCAGCAACTCGCTCGTGACATATGTGTCCCAGTCGGATTGGTAGAACGATCAGGCGAGTATCCGGCGCCATGGAACCGGGTCCTTTCGACTAAGGGAGTAAACCCTGAAATAAAATCATGGCGGAAGGCAACGGAATACCACCGTCATTACAATATCCCTACAACATCAACATGAAAATGAAAAACCAATATAGAGCTGATTTGCAATTCGACCCAGTTAGCACTCGGCGTTACCGAATTTACAGGTTTGCTAATGGAAAATGTGTGACTGGCCACGCAGGTATAAGTACCTGGTCATGCGTGGAAAATGAGTGTCTGGAAAATAATAGTAATAATAATAATAATATAAAAGAAGATATAGTGTACACAAGAAAAAAGAGGAGCGAAAAATGTCTTAACACAGCCACATGGAATGTAAGAACGCTTCACCAGGTGGGTAAACTAGCAAATATATGCATTGAAGCTAACCGCTTAAACCTACATGTATTAGGAATAAGCGTAACTAAATGGATAGGAAATGGAAAAATCAAAGCAGACGATGATTACGAATTTATATATGCTGAAAAAGATAAGCATGAACATGGAGTAGGAGTAGTAGTGAAGAAAACGCTTAATCAGGTGCAATTGAGGCCATTATACCGACCTCAGAAAGAGTAATTCTAGTCAGGTTTGATATAAACCAAAGCTCATCGTAATAATACAAATATATGTGCCCACCACTGACGGTGACGATGAAGAATTAGAGAAATTTTAAGAAGAGGTTGAAAGCACACTAAAATGTGCGAAACATGGAGACATCTTGGTCATAAGCGATTTCAACGCAAAAATAGATGAGAGGCATAAAAGTGAAACAGCGGAAAAATACTGCCTCGGAGAGGGGAATGAGAAGGTGGTTCCAAACAGGGAATCCCTGAGATAAAAAATTGTTCAACAATAAATTAAAAGAATTAAAATAATTATTAGTAGAAATTAAAACCCATTTAACTAAACTGTCATCCTTAGCAATAGATAACTATTCCTTATGGAAGTGCATCAAAAATATTAAACAGTCCAATACACATATTCCTCCGAGAAAACATGATAACGGATCATAGGCGAGAGATGATAAACAGATGTCAGATTTATTTGCTAAGTACCTGGCAACCGTGTTTCAGTCAAACATAACGGCTAGCACGGACAGAGGGAATATATGACTATACAAATAGTCCATACGAATCATCTTCTACGATTAAGTCAGCGTCACCGGCTGATATGAAATGTTTACTTAAAACGCTGAAAAAGAAGAAAAGTCCCGGTTTCGACTTAATAAGCGCTGAATTATTGAATGAATTTCCGCGAAAAGTTATAGTATTGCTGACTTATATATGTAATGTAATATTTCGCGTATAATATTTTCCAGTACAGTGGAAATTCGCGCAAACTATAATGATTCCGAAACCTGGCAAAGATCCGTATTCTGTTTCATCTTATCGTCCGATCTCTTTGTTGCCTGTTTTGTCGAAGGTAGTAGAAAAATTAATGATTAAAAAGATTACAGCCTTACATACAATCCAATGATATATTTCCGCAACATCAAATTCGGTTTTATAAAACACCATTCCACCACTGATCAATTACATAGGGTGGTTAGTATAATTGAAAATAGCTTAGAAACCAAAAAAGTGTGTACCGCGGCATTTCTCGATGTTCAACAAGTTATCGATAAAATATGGCACGGTAATTTATTATATAAATTAAAATTTTTATTTTTTACCTGTTGTTGAAATCATACATAGAAAATCGGCGTTACAAACATACCTATTCAGAAATACAGCCTGCTATAACAGGCGTTCTCCAAGGTTCTGTACTGGGCCCCACGCTGTACTTGTTCTACACGGTCGATTTCCCTACAATGGAAAACATAAAGGTGGGGCTACATTTGCGGATGATACTGCGCTGCTCTCGACATATACGGATCCGAATATAGCTACAAGTAACCTACAGAAAGCTCTTACTAAGGCGGAGATATGGTTTAAAAAATGGAAAATTAAAATCAATGGAAACCAATCTGCGAATATCCGTTTTACCAACAGAAAAATTACAACCCCACCTGTCGGGATTAATAGCACCGATCTATCAGTGCGATCAACGGTCAAGTACTTAGGATTACACCTGGATAGCCGATTAACATGGAAATATCACATACAGATGGAAAAAAAAAGTTAAAAAAATGTACTGGCCGATAAGGAGAAACAGCGCATTGACGACAGATACTAGACGCTTAATATATTATATATAGTGATTCTAAGACCTGTCTGGACCTATAAGGTGCAAATTTGTGCTAGACCATCAAACCTAAAAATAATACAAACGTCGCAAAATAAAATTCTTCGAATGATAACCAAGGCACCCTAGTGTGTAACGAATCTAACGTTGCATCCGAGATTTACGTATAGATTATGCGGCCGAGGTCATAAAAGTTCACGCTAAAAGACACGCAAGAAGACTCGATAGCCAACCGAATAGTCTTGCTAGAGGATTGCTTGATACCACCGGTGACATAAGGTGACTGAAACGTCAGAAACCGCAAGATCTCGTCTAGGGCCGAGGTAATCGGGTAGGTATCGCTGGACGCTTGTCCACTCGTGTTCAATTCTATTAAACGTACTTCTCGATGTCCTCCGGTGGACAGTTTGCAGTTATTATAAAATATATTAAAAACAAAAATAACTAATACTGAAAAAATGCACGGAAGCTGAAACTGAATGGCTCGAAGAGAAGTGCAGGGAGATAGGAATAGGAGAAATGCATAAGAAAAACAATTTAAGAGAAATACATGATCAGATAAAAGTGAAATGATGGAAGTAAAGAAGAAGAAAAACATAGTGCAAAAATTAAAGATAAAAACGGTGATATCCGCGGCAGCAAAGAAGAACGAGGAAAAGTGTGGCTTGAATATATCACGGAGTTATATGTTGACAAAGCAAGACCTCCATAAATAAACAATAAAACAGAAGAGGAGGCGCCAAAGATAGAAATGCTTGGATTAGAAAATGCAATCAAAAAAGCGAGAAACAATAAAGCTGCAGACGATGATCAGATACCAGCGGAAATCTTGAAGAACATTACGCTACGATGCAAGCAAAGTTTATTAGCAATACGACGAAGGAAAGATCCCGCAAGATTTTAAGACCTAAGTTCTCTACTTTGTAGATAGCTCTGCAATATTGTTAGCAACCCACAGGAGAACCCGAAGTTACTTATTGTAATAGCACCGAATAGCGAAAAATATTTAGTTAAGTTGAAAATATTTTATATAAATCTTTTAATAATTTTTATACGTAATTATAAAAGTTTTCAATTAACATCGCTCGTCGTTTTTTTCTTTAATATAAATATTTTTTTTTTTCATGGAGATATTTGGAAAAAAAAACAAAACAAAAAATGTATATTTCCTAATTCTTACGATTATACCACGTTGAATACACCAGTTCTCGTCAGATCACCGAAGTTTAGTACTTGAATGGGTGATCGTCTGGCAAAGCTTGATGTTATATCGTCGGAATAAGTCAAGTGGCTAAGAACACGGACTTCTATACGGAAGGTACCGAGTTCGAATACGATCGACGACGCAAAAATTGTCATCAGAAAGTAAATAATCCGAATATTATCGCGTGGAAGGCAATGGCAAACCACCACACACAATAATACATTATAATAACACGCATGGCTGCAATTGAATAAAGCGATTACAATCAATTCTCCCGGGTGTGTGTGTGTGTTTATCTACTCCAGCGGCATATTACGATTGCCTTGTACGCTACTTACACTGTACAACAAAATATGTATAGTATGTTGTCGCATACCTCCGATACGGAGACGGCACTTGATGATGATGATTATATAACTACTAAAGTTGTGCGGATTTTTCGGCTCTAAATTTTTGTTTCTTTTCGGCGTTTAAAAAGTCATTTTCGACATTCGTAAAAAAAGGTTGTTTATATTTCCTATAAAAATTTGTTTATGTCGTTAATTACGTGTAGTGAGAACCACCTAAGTAAAGATTTCATTGCATTCCTCTGGATTCCAACACGTACTGGAATTGCTGAAAATAAGCCAGCTGATATAGTAGCAAAGGAAGTAGCAACTGCATTACCTGCACCTAATTTACCAGTTCAGAGTTTCATGAAATTATCATTATTTCAGTTATGCCAAAAATAATGGCAATCCGTATCAACATCAAACAAAAAAATAACACCTTGGAAGATACACTTATAACATCGGAGGGACAGTAACTGACACGGGCTTATCTTCTTAATAGATCGGAAGCTCCGTACGGTCTGCAACGTTGCTCTGTCTGTCCAACATATACTGTGACGGAGTGTCCTCAATACAACCTACAGGGATCGTACTACGGTCTTTCATCTTCATTACAGTTATTGAGTGACAACGTTTCTACACTATCCAGACTCATCCACTTCATACACGATACTGGATTGTATCATTTGAATACTTATTTTCCTCCGTGCCTCTAGTTATTTGCTGTATACAGCACATTAATTTAAATAATAATAATAATAAAAAATCTAAAATTAAAAAAATTAATTTCACTTCTTCTTATTATTTTTTTTTAATACGTAAAAAGGGTAAAAAACGAATTATACAAATCATTATTTTCGACAAATTTCGTTATTTATTTTGTTTTCGGTAAAATAAAATTTGATTTGCCGAATTATCGAGCTGAAATTCGATTTTGTCCGTGGAGGATCAGACTTAATGATTCGTTGTAAATGCGGAGAAATTCGCGCAATCGAAATTACGCGAGTTTTTTAAAATATTTTTTATGAATACGATTTAATTTTCAAAACGTAAATAAGAGCGGGACAGTCATTTATTTATTCGATAATGTACAATTGAAAAAAGTGATTTCATTAACACAGCCGGAGACAAACTCGTGTAATGGAAAAATACGCCGTACGAATGATCAATACTTGAAAAAACTGCTACGATGATCAAAAAGACAAATTCTTACGATATGTTAAGCTGCGTAAATATTATCGTAGCAGTTCGGGTAGGATAAACTTCTCGATAATAGGTCTTTTTATGTACCCTCCTCGAAGAGCTAGTGACGATAAAAATTTGTAAGAAACGGCCATCGTTAATTTCTGTTATTATTGGCGACTTTAACATAGAAAGCTCCACTGTCGGAGAATGTCGGGAAGTATCCGGATGCAGATATATTAGAAGAATTTACTTTTTCAAATCGTCTTCTATTTATAAACCGTCCTGATTAAATTTTTTTTATTTTAGTAATCACAGTGGGAAGAGTTAGATTCAGTAATGGTAATATGTCGCTTCTAACATTCAGCGCACAATTTTTCATAATTTTTAAGATCGTAAGATGTTATATAATGTATGGTTTTTTTAGGCTTTAATCATGCGTGCACGTACGGTATTAACGATATTTCTTCGAATAATTATATCGAAAATAAAAATTTAATATTATTATTCGATATTTTCGAAAATGGCTACTTTTAGTCATTTTAACGATAATAACTAAACAGAAAAGAGTACGGTACCCTAAACCGTCTACGTGTGAGTCATACAGCCATATCACACAATTATCTTTATACCAAAATCCCTCCACCAACAAACTGCCCCTCATGTGGACATTTAACAGAACCAACAGTCAGACACTTATTCTACAACAGCCAAACACTCACACCACATAGGCTAAAACACAAAATACAGGGCCCGATACACAAATTACTCTCAAACAACCCTCGATCAATAGGTAGTATTCCGGCTTACTCCTAGCATACATATAAACTAGACACACGTCTCCTTATGCTGTAATAACCCTGGTAGCTGGTATATGGAGATTTATATAATGTTTAAAAAAAAACAAAAAAACAATAATAACATTATAGTTATTTCTAACGTCGATTATGTATTAAACAGCTTAAAAGGTACCGAATGTAAATTCTTCATTTCTGGTGATCGTACGCTATTTTTTAGGTCGGGTATTTTATTAATTGGCATTATTTTTCTCCGATTTAATAAATATAAGTGTTATCTTTATTTAAAATTTTTGATTTACCAGCGAGGGTGACAAAAAAAAAAATAAAATAAAATAAACAAGACAAAAAGGAGTTGATAAAATATCTTTTGTTTACGAAAAATTAGAAAAAAAATTCAACCATTAAGCTATTATCGAGTGAATATAAAAATGAATTGTAAAAAATATTACTTAGATGCGCAAAATTATCCAAGTGATGAATCAAAATAATCTGATATAAATCTCATCGCAAATTCTATTTGTATTCTTTTTCGCGGTGATTAAAATTTTGATTTATATAATTGGGAATTTTTTTATTTATTTCTATCTTCTGTTTCGTTGTTACTAATTGGTTTTTAATAATTTATTTTTTATTGCTAATTGTTAAATATATTAATTATTTTATATACAGGATTTCCTATACGTAATTTATTGAACCTAAACGATTCTTTTTTATATACTTTTCGTATTTTTATTGTATTGTATTGTATTGTATTGTATATTTTTATTTAAAGACGCTCGACATCTTGGTCATTTGCGTCTGCTATAACTTAAATAATTAAATACAACGGAAAAGTAAATCTATATCTTATGGAATACATTTATACATTTTAAAAAACTAAAAACATATTGGACGATAGCTTCATCATCTGCAAGCATTTCTTCTGTCGTCATTTTTCTATGTCCGAACGCTTTCTCTCGTTCCTCGGTGAATTCTGGACATTCAGTGATGACGTGACTGATGGACATCTTTTGATTACCGCAGTATATACACGACGGCGGGAGTCCTGTCTGGAGCAGTGGACCATGTGTTAATTTCGTATGACCAATACGGATTCTGCATAATACAATTTCTTCTCGTCTGTTTTCACGGTGAGATGTTTCCCAATGATCCAATTTGCCTTTAACTTGCCGTAAGTTGTTGTTGATTTGATTTGTCCATACATTTTGAGCGGCCATCTTGATTGCCAGTATTATTTGCTTTCTTGCATTTGATAGATCTTTTTCACGTGTCGTTTTGATCTGTTTAATATTTTCCCATGGCGGATTTGTAGTTTCGGGTGGCCTGATGTTAAACCGATTTATACGCAAATAGTTTAGATAGTCATTACATCTAATTCTAAATGGTTTGTTTTTGTCCCGGTAGATTTGATTTAAATTGGAATGAAATGTTTTATAGTAATTTATATGCGTTTTGTTACCGCTAAGTTTCGTATAGTATTTCAGTACTAATATAATTCGACGGTGTTTTAATGACAATATGTTTGTTTCTGCATGCAGGCTTATAACCGGACTTGTGCAAAACGCTCCACTGCATATTCTGAGCGCGTTGTTTTGGATTACATTCAGTTTTCTTAGCGTACTTTCTGCAGCTGAGTCGTATGCGATCGCACCGTAGTCTATTATTGATCTGACATAAATTCCATATAGTCGTAATAGCATGCTTCTATCAGATCCCCATGACTTGCCATGCAACATTTTTAATAAATTAAGAGCTTTCGTAGATTTCAGTTTTATGTTTTCAATATGTGGCTTCCAATTTAATTTGTTATCCAATATAAGCCCTAAAAATTTTGTTCTGTTTCTGTTAGCTATAAATGTATTATTTAGTTTTAACTTGATCTCACGTTCAGGTGTTTTCTTTGTAAAATTAATTACACATGTTTTTTCGGTAGAAAAGTGTATATTCTTAGTGATGCCCCACTTTTCTATTTCCGTTATAACCTTTTGTAATTTTTCTTCTATTTGTGAAATATTATTTCCTCGTAAATAAATTGCTAGATCATCCGCAAATATTGAGTAGTTAACAGGGTATTTGATTAAGTGTTGTAGATCATTTAGTGCTAGTATAAATAGTAGGGGACTTAAAACGGATCCTTGTGGCACACCTGACATTTGGTTTCTTTCAGTTGAAAGCGAGTTACCTACTCGAACTTTAAATTTTCTGTTTTGAAGGAATGCTGTGACAAATTTTGGTAGGTTGCCTCTAAAACCCATTTCATATAGTGTATTTATAATCGATTCTTTGGATATATAGTCGAATGCTTTTTCTATATCGAAAAACACGCATACAGTATATTGTCGCATTGTAAAACCATCTAGAATTTCTTGTTGTAGTCTTAATATATTGTCAATAGTCGACCGTCCTTTTCTGAAGCCACTTTGATGTTTGTCCAGCCAGTACTTATTTTCTATAGTTGTGTATTTTTATTATCGTAAGATTTATTCCATATTTTATCAACTATAATAAGATTAAATTTTTTTATTAACCGCTATTTGTTTTATTTGTTTTTTTTAATTTTTTATAATTTGTTAAAATTATTTTCGCCCTATCGATAAGACTTCTTAAACTGACTAATTTATCCAATTTTAGCCGGAACGAATCTTAATATATCTGTTTTTATATAGGATTTCTATATAATATCTATATTTAATTTTTTTTTGTTAATAATGTTATTTTTTAAACTAAAAAAAATGGCAGTTTTCCTCCTATTTTTAATATAGATTTTTATTAAAGTTATTTAAATCAGATACAAAATTGTTCGAATATCATTATTCATAAAACAAAATAATAAACACACAGTTTAATCACTATACATATTTATTTACGCAAACCTTTTCGACAGTTACGTCATTATCAACGTACACAATAAACATTACATATATACAAATATTATAAACCAAACACAAAATATAACGCCGTTTAATCGCTAGTAAGTTTTTTTATTGCGAAGATTTTCGACAATTAGGTCATTTTCAAGCACGCACGAATAAATATTACTTATCTGAAATTATTAACTGAAATATTTATATAACGGCTTTTAATTTTTATACGCATATTTCACTAGCCGGAAGTAATTTTACAATTAGATTTATTTTTACAATAAATTTCATTTATAAAACGGATATTAACAAAAAATTAATTTTTCGTCAAAATTGATATAAATCTCTCCACCCCTGCTGGTTCAGGTTCAATTAAATGTTCATATATATCGGAGAGTAGTGATTTTATGAATTAAGACAAAATAATTACACAGTTCATTAAATTGAGTTTTGTTTTATTTATAATTCGTAAAACCACTACTCTCCGATATAACGACATTTAATTATTATTCCGCTTTATTAAGATTTCGCAATAATTTAACATCTTTTTTTAAATATAGTATTATTTTTAATACATTTCTCTCAGTTTTTCCTTGTAAATATCAGCTAGAATCGGTGGGTTTTTTCTCTCTTTCGAATCACTACATTCAAAACTTTTCAAATTTTAAACTTGTAAACAGGTATTTGTAAAACTTACCCGTCATCTGAATGTTTAACAAAACCATCATCGCTGCTAATACCAATACACCCGAAGAACACATCATTTTATCCACGTTCATAGAACGAACGTTAAAACCAACAATACAGTACGGAAACCAAATTATAAATAAGACCAGCTTGTCTTCGATACTAAACTAGGTTGCCAGAAGGCTTTAAAAATGGGGTGGTTTAGAAAAATCGATTAATAAACGCATGCGTACAAACGAAAAATCACAAAGAAAAATTTGTTTATTTTTATTCCATTAATTTCTACGTAAAAAAAAAAACCAAATGATACAAATATTTCCTTATCAAATGTTATAACCATTCCCTCCAGAAAACATATTGGTAAAAAAAAGTTAATATTTACAAAAGAAACAACTTATACGTTAAATTGCAGGAAAAAATTTAAAACACAAAAAAAAAACAATACAGTGTATACACACTTTTCTTATCAAAATACAATTATAAATATGTTTGTTTTTATTTGTTGACATTTATAGGCTTCTTATTCGTATCGTATTTACCGGTATTATCCCCTCGTATTAATACTAACTTCAAATTGGCGCTGATCAATTAAAACTATTTAAAACTTTCAATATGATTACCAAAATAAATCCCCCAACCCCAACCACGTAGTATGATTAAATTACGTATACTAATGTGCGAAAATATTTTCAAATAATGAGGGGTGAAACTTAAATGAACAACTCCGGACAGAAGAACTTTTAATTGTATAAATTATTCGGATTTATTCCGAAAGGTAATAACATTTTTCGTTGAAACGAATAAAATATTATTGTTATTATTTAAATTAATAAGCAGTTCGCGTTACTCGTTAGTTTGTATATTATAATAAGATCTTAGTTGTTAAGTCACTACATCGAAGTTGCTTGCATACGATCACATTTTAAAATGTCCGGTACTCGCGCATTTATTAACCGGGATTTCTTGTATTTATTTATCTATTATCTTTAGCTCTGTTTCTTATTACAATTTCAATGTTGTAATTATATTTTTCCAATATTATTATTATATGTTTTATAATTAAATTGTTAATATTGTAAATACTGTAAACACTTCTGAAATAAATTTGAATTAATCTGATTTGATTTGATTTGATTTGATTATTATTATTACGACACTTTTTATACTTGTCTTCTATATTTTTCTTTTTGTAATTTCGACAGATGGTGAAAGTTTTTCTGCCGGAGATGTTAAAACGTAATAAAGGACACATCGTATCCATATCGTCTATGATCGCTTTTTCTTGTACCGCTAATATTATACCGTACGCGGCTTCAAAATATGGAGTAACAGGTAGTAAACGTTTAAGATGATAAATCCTATTCGCTATTTCTTAATATACCGAAACGGTTGGCATCGATAGATCTTAAAATTTCGAATATTTATATATTTATTTATATACAGGGCGGTGTCTAAAATTAATTGAAAGGAAAAAATGTGTGTACAGACCCGCAAGAGTGACACACACAAAAAAAATTTTTGTAGGTTATATTGAAAATGGACGAATCGGAGCATCGGAGATGTATGGTAAGAATATCAGAAGATTTTGTAACCGCTGACTGTACAGTTTGTAACGTAACCACAGACCCTACATTTAGCGCAGAGGCAACAAGGTGTTTATAGCTCTATGAGGGTAATAATAAAAAACCGAAAAAGTTAATTTTCACGCATTATGTTGAAATATATATACGTGAACGAACTGGTACGTTGGAGATGTGTAGTACGATAAAAATGTCGGTTGCACATGATTCGACTGATTTTTAAATGATTTCCATTGTTTCTCATCATAATTAATAACTATTATATCGATTAAACGCATTTTTCATGGTGTGCAATGACTTTTAGACCACTGTATATATATACATTGTACTCTCAGGGGACCGGAGCTCTAACCGGTACGGGGCGCGTCCATAGGTGACGGATAGTGGAATGGCCTGCAAGATATGTAGGTTAGCTGCCAATAAGACGTTAGTCAAATAAGCAGTCGCGGATCAAGAGCGGCTACTGGTGGAAAGCCTCAGGCAGGTGACTCCAGTAGTGACAGGGTAAGAGACACGAGGATGCAGATGGGCAGCTTAAGGACCTGCCCAAAAAAAATTTGCAAAAATCCTATGACTGTCTCTCACTCGGCGGGTATAGGTAGCCGTAAAAACCTTAAACCTCCTCAGTAACAACCCGCTGCCTTGGGGTTAGGGTTTTTACCAAAAGGCTAAGGGAGACAACCCTGAAAATAAACAAACCCGCTGCCTTGCGGTTAGGATGTTTATCCAAAGCCTAAGGGAGAAAACCCCGACAGAAAATCCGCTGGAAGGCAACGGAAAACCACCAGTGTATCTTTCCAAGAACAATTATGAATTCTAGAATATAATTTACGCTATGCTGATGATATAACAATAATCGCCTCATCAAAAGAAAAACTTTTCACCCTTTTACATAAGCTTGAGAACGTAAGTAAACAAGCTGGATTGAAAATAAACCGAGAAAAAACTAAAATAATGATTATCGACAAGAATAACTGGGGTCGGCATCATATACAAAAACTGGATACGATACAAGTAGTTGATAAATTTGTATATTTGGGATCACTAATCACTAAACATGGTGCATCTACCGATGAAATTAAAAATCGGATATAAACAGCTAAATTGGCATTGGGACAACTACAAAAGATATGGAAAAGTCACGACATCTCAATGAGTACGAAAATTCGCTTAATGAATACTCTAATCTTCTCTGTTTTTCTATCACTAAAAGCAGCTGATATTCGGCGCATTGATGCTTTTGAGATGTTCTGCTAGCGACGAATGTTGCGAATCTCGTGGACAGAAAAGCGAACCAACCTCTATGTTTTGAACGATATAGGATCGGATCTACACTTACGATACATAGTAATACAGCGCATAATGAGGTATTTCGGACATGTGGTACGTCGGAATGGAATAGAAAAATTAATTCTTGAAGGGATGGTAGCAGGTAAAACCAGGTAGACAGATAGGATTAAACAATTAACTGCGGCCTCATCGCTCCAGCAAGTTATAAGACTCGCGGAAAATAGAGACATATGGCGAACAAGTTTGAAAGGAATTGGAACTCATAATTTCACGATGCTCGGACCGAGCCAACGAATATGATGATGATGATATATACATACCTATATATATATATATATATATATATATATATATATATATATATATATATATATATATATATATTATGTATGTGTGTGTGATATATGAAGGCTATATATCGCGACACAGGATCGTCTTTAAATATTCGTTTTGTACACGACGAGATTTGACTTAAACATCGTTCGAGATCACTAAATCTGTTAATTATTCGATATATACTTTCTAATACACTCTATCCGGTGTAATGAATGGTCTAGCCGCATTCCTAGGTATCAAGCGTTAATGAAGAACCGACATCCTCAATTTATTACCTCATTAAAACCTGATTGTTACTTCGTCTACGTCATAATTAAGGATGTTGAAGATGTCGTTCCTTTCTTCATGACGGATCTGCATAATGTTTGGAAGCGATCGCGTAACAACAGAATAAATTTCTGCCGATATCGCAGGTTTAATAAAACTCGAAACATGATCTTTCTTTCGTTTTATACTCGAATTTCGATTTACGGCAGAACGGAAATAATATATGAAACATCGATAGAGAAGAAAATGCAGGGCCTGACTAACACACGAAAAAGTACCGCCGTTATAGATCGATTGTTTTCCAAATGATCCGAAATCAAGAAATTTTATTAAATGATCGAAAATATGTTTCACTCGTCAGCCAGATCGATTCCTGTTTAAAATATTCGAAAGGTGACGAACAAAAAAGTAA
Organism: Coronaproctus castanopsis; assembly: GCA_032883995.1. Classification (NCBI taxonomy): domain Eukaryota; kingdom Metazoa; phylum Arthropoda; class Insecta; order Hemiptera; family Monophlebidae; genus Coronaproctus; species Coronaproctus castanopsis. The sequence continues at coordinate 99,727,646 of CM065054.1, read as the reverse complement.
TAGGTGCGATCTGCATGGAGTGCGTCATGTCGTTGAAACCAACGAGCGCATTAGTGGCATAGATTAATCTGATTTTCGATATTGGAATGTATGAGTTTTTTAAAAATTGTTTTTTTTTTTAAATAAAGGTTGTTAGCGAGTGGTTTTTGTGTGTGTGTGTGTTATTTACAAGGGGATATAATTATGTTACGGTGGCGGACAATTTTGATGAAGAATTACTTCTGAGAAGTATATTATAAAATTCGTTAATTTTTATATATTACACAGAAGTTTTTATTTATTTTTATTTTGTTGTGTTAATATTTACGTGCATATTTTATATCGCCCATCGTAGATTGCGTTGTTTACCACATTCGCAATCGCAATTATTTTAAAAAGTTATTCTTGTAAAAATTCGTATATTTAAATTTTATTTTTACATTTTATATTTTTTATATTGTACTTATATATTTATATATTTTTATCTAAATTCGTATTGCGAAAAAAAATATGTTTTATGTACGCGTTACGTGAAGAACTTCGTCGTAAGAGAGGATGCAATATTAAAACCACGACCGTTCACCCCTTCTTTTTGGACTCTAGTCAACACAACGTACAACATTGGAATGTGGAGTAAGTATAAATATATATATATATATATATATATATATATATATATATGGTATTATCGTGATATTGATTATATTACGATTTATATTACGATGTGTACTTACTTCTTTATTCCGTTGTGAATTGTAAATTATTGAGAAATTGACAATTTAAACGTACGTCACAATCTATTGAATTAAGTCAAAAGTAAAATTAATTATATTGAGGAAATTTCAATTTAAATTCCTGTCGTAGGTGCAAATTTATCGTGAATTTTAATGATTAAATTAATTACAAATTCGATTACGCGTATTATTTAATATATATATATATATATATATATATATATATATTTTTTTTTTTTTTTTTTTTTTCCCGGTGTTACCCATTTAGCCAGTTTACTTTGTACTAATTATTTCCATTATTTATTATTTATCGAAGTTGAGTTTTAATTTATAACCTAATATCATTAATTTTTATAAATCGATATAACTCCTCTGCTACTTTTGTAGTTGGTTCGCTAATTATCTGTATAATATGTACAGGCAATGTACTATACCCTCGGACAATTTCTTTTTCAAGGTCTTTTCTTCCTCTATTTCTTATGCTGCAGTTCCAAATTATATGTTCAATGGATCCTTCTGCTTTTGTACATTCACATAAATCTGAATGTATTATATTTAGTTGTTTCAGCTTTTTCGGAGTTAAATTATGTTCCGTCCGTAACCTTGTCATTGTTTTAATATAATCTCTATTCATGTTATTCGTAAACCAGGTATCTTTACGTATTTCCTTTTGGATACTGTAATAATATTTTCCACAATAAGTACTAAGGTTTCTGTATTTATCATTCCAGTTTATTAAGCTATGCGCTTTTAATTTACTTATAAATTCCTTCCAAGGGTATTTTATATTAATTTGTCGTTGATTTGCTGGTACATTCCTTGTAAGCTGATCGACAATACAGTTTCCCTGTATTCCTCTATGCCCCGGAATCCACTTAAATACTACTTCATTATTATGTTCTTGAAGTTTACCGCACATCTTAACAATATTCCATAAAATGTTATCCTGCTTGTCTGTTCTATTATTAATTTTTTGGATTGCTGACATTGAATCTGTTAATATCAATATTTTTGTGTTTCTTGATTTGATCTTATACGATATTGCTTTCTGAATAGCTATCATTTCTGCCGTACAAGAGGTATATACTGGTGGAATTTTAAATTTTCTTTTTTTGTTCAGGGTTTTATTATAGAACGCTGCCGAATAATATTTTTCTTCCGAATTTATCGAAGCATCTGTATATATACATTCGTGTTCCGGGAATTGTCTATCTATTATTTCTTTCAAAATAGTATTATTTATATTGAGTGTATCAGTTATGCAGAAAACATCTGTAGAAAAATCTATGTTCATCTTATTGATAATGTATTTATATAATGTATTGTAATACGGTATCCTAATATTTTGTACAATATTAAGTTCTTTATAATTTTCATAGCTTATAATTAAAGCAGGGTGTGTCTTATTATGCCAATATCGATTATCTGACACATATGTGTATAATTTTGGAATAAGTTTATTTAAAGGGTGGTTTCGATCAGATTTACATTTTAAATAAAATTTATCTGTAATTAGTTGTAAATATAAATGTATTGGTAGTTCTGCCGCTTCAACCTGTATTGAATGATTAGGGCTTGATCTTAGTGCTCCTAATGCATTTTTCAGTGCAATATTTTGTAATACTTCTAATATTTTCATTTTTGATTTACTGATTGATGTGATAATTGGTCCTGGATATTCTATTTGTGATCTTATCAGCGCTTTGTAAATTAAAATATTTGTTTTCGGATGACTACCCCAACTGGTTCCGTTTAAAGCTCTAAGAATATTTAGACCACCCTGGCATTTTTTTTTAATGTAGTTTATTTCATCTTTCCAAGTTAACTTTTGGTCCAATATCACTCCTAAGTATTTTATAGTTTTGCTAAATTGAATCGTTTTACCTTTAATTTTAACATACGGACTTTCAATTATTCTATGTCTTGTAAATATTATACCTTTAGTTTTCTCGCATTGTACTTCAAGTTGCAACCATTCCGCATAGTTTTCAATTTTTTCAATTGCTTCTGTGACATACTTCACCGCTGTACGCAATGTCGCCGCTGAAGTATATATTACCACGTCATCAGCATATTGAAGAATTCGTATTTTTTTTGAATATATTTTATCAAATTTTCCCGTATATATTGAATATAAGATTGGACTTAGTATTGATCCCTGACATATTCCTTTGCTGCATCGTGCACTACTCCATAATTTTCCCAAATATTTTACAGTTAAGTTCCTGTCTGTAAAGTAATTTGTAATCCAGTCTATTACATTATTTGAAATTTCACGTTCTACTAATATTTTCCTTAGTATTTCTATATTTACCTTATCATATGCATTTTTAAAATCAATGAATATTGCTACTAAATAATGATTTTTTGACATATTAATCTGGATTTCAGCATTCAATATATTTAAGCAATCTTTTGAGCTATAGCCGGTTCTAAAACCAAATTGAGTTTTAGGGAATTTATTTGTATTATGCAGCCACCATTCCAATCTATTTTTCACTATAAGTTCCATAGTTTTACCCAGACACGACAATAGTGTTATTGGTCTGTACGATCTGAAATCCTGCGGATTTTTATTTGGTTTTAATATTGGACATACGAAATGAGTTTTCCAGTCTTGTGGGATATAATTTTGAAAAAGTGAAGAATTAAATAAAATCAATAACATATCTTTACCTTTTATATTTAATCGTCTTAGAGCCTCGTAAGGAATCTCATCCGGCCCCACTGTAGTATTTTTTTTGTGATCTAAGCTTTTTGTTAATTCTTCTTGACTAATTTGTAAGTTAAAAATACTATCGAACTTACTAGACGTTTCTATATAATTATTATTTTGTTTAATATTTATAGTCTGGAATTGTGCAATAAATTGATTTATCCATCTATCACTTACATTTAGGTCATGATTCTGATATAGATTTCCGTTATTTCCTCTAAGTCGAGCGATTTTATCCCATATTGTTCTTATACTCTCCTTCGGGTGTAATGAGTGTACAAATTTATTCCACTCCTCCCTTTTTTTGTTTTTCAAGTATCGCTTGGTAATTGCCTCTTGTTTCTTAAAATTCTCGTAATTCTGGGGTGTTGGGTATTTATTAAATATGCTTAACATCAATCGCCTTCGGGCAACTACTTTGTTACACTCCGAGTCCCACCATGTATTTGTTTGCTTTTGTATATTTTGTTTTCTTTTAACATCTTGAGTATTCCTTGGCGGAGTAGCTTTATATATTGAATTTTTAATTATATTATATATAATTTCATATTGTTCTGCTGCTGTGTTCTCCTTAAAATCGTTTATATTTATTTTATTACATTCTCTGTGTATATGCACTGTATATTTTTCCCAATCTGTCTTTTTTAAATTTAGGGCGTATTGATTAAGTTGATTACTATTGTTACCGTTGTTATTATCCCTACAATTATTTCCGTTATCCGTACTTATGTTAAAACTTCTATTGTTATCGTTTCTGTTAAAATGTAATTTATCGGATTTTATTGAGATATTTAATTTAATTAATATTGGGAAATGATTACTTCCCATAGTGTCTTTGATTATTTCGTAATTTATTTTTGTTGCAAGATTTCCAGTACTTAAAATAAGATCTAAGTTACTATTTCGTCTTCCATGTGGTGCAAGGTAAGTTATTTCCGAGTTATTAACAATAAACAAATTTTTATCGCAAATAAAGTCATATAATTCTTTACCTTCTTTATTTTCATTATAAGCTCCCCAAGAATTATGGTGACTATTAAAGTCGCCTAATAATATAAATCTATTATTATTAATTGCCGTGTTATTTAAAAGATTATGGAGATCAGTATTTTTAAAGCCACTCGATGGCGCAGCATATATATTTATTAATGACAAGGTACCATCATTTATCTTTATATTGATCATAACTATATCTACTTTGTTATTTATACGATAGATAGTTTTTCCCGTTAGTGTTATGGAATTATGTATGAAGATAGCATTTCCACCACCCCTTTTGTTTCCCTCTCTGTCGCATCTTACTATTTGATATTCTTTTAACCAGAAGTGATTATTGTTTTTTAGCCAGGTTTCGCTTAGACAGCAAATATGAATTTTTTCCTTTTTTAATAATCTTTTTAACTCGATTAAATTTGAGTAAATTCCTCTACAGTTCCACTGAACTATATTTATCATTTTTGTGTAGTTTTGTTAATAATTTGTAATTTTTATTTGCTGTTTATACACATACATATATACACATATACACATATACGCTTTTCACTATTCTATTTATTGGTTAGATTTAATTTACTATTTTCTTTCTTTATAATGCTTTTCGTTTTATCGTTTTTGTTTATCAGTTTTGATGTGTTCTTATTATAATTATTTACTTTATTACTGTTATTAATATTTTTATTTTGTTCTGCAATTTTCGTGTTATTAGTGTTATCTTTTATTTTACTTGAATTCTCTTCAAGATTATTTTGTTTTTCTTTTATACTAATTTTAAGGTTATTGTTCCTTTTCCTTAATGGACCGTTTTCGGCATCAGAGGCTGATGAAGAAGTGGCCTCTTGATGTGTTCTTTTTTTATAAGTATCATATTTACCGTGTGAGTATATTTCCTCTTTACTATATCCTATTTTCCCTTTGGCGTGCCTAATTCTGTATCCTGTTGTAGACAGTGGAGGCTCCTTATATTCGGGAATGTAGTTTGAAGTATCTTCTTTTTCGTTTATTTCGGGAAAATCAACATCATAATTTTCTAATGCCAGGTACCTATTTGTCTTTGTTATTGCATTCGCAAATGAAGTATTAGTATTTTGTGAACCTAGAGTTATCGCTGCTTCTTGGTAAGAAAGATTTTTATAAGCCATAATTGTTTTAATTTTTTCTTGTTTGATTCTTTCGGGGCATTCTTTATCCGATGAAGGGTGATTTCCCTTACAATTTAAACATTTTATCTCATTATTAGGGCACTGTTTATATTCGTGATTATCTGCGGCACATAAATTACATTTAATATAATTAGATTTACAATTGTTGGCTGTATGATTAAATTTTAAACACTTATAACATTGTTTTACCGTTTGGACGAATGGTTCGCACGTAAAACTAAATTTGTTAATATATATATAACTAGGGATTGATTGTCCTTCAAAGAATATTTGTACTGTTTGTGTGGGTGTATATACTATTTCATCTTCGACTAATTGTCTACGTGTGAAACGTTTAATTTTTCTTACTTGATATTGCCCACTATCCATATCTTGAATCAATTCTTCATCAGTAAAATCGGTATCAACACCTCTAATTATTGCACTTCTCGTTAAAAAATAAACGGGAATGAATGCATTATATCCCAGGTTTTTAATGTCATAATTATCAACTATCTTATTGGCTATTTCCGCATTTTTACAGTATATAATCACCTTTGCTTTTCCTATTCTATTAATTTTTATTATTCCGTCTAGAAATTTAAGATTTTTAAGTATTTTTGTAATTTTAAGGTTACCTATTGTGGTGAAATTATTTGTTTGTATAATTACTTTAAATTCTTTGTAAAGATGTTCATTATTAATTAAATATTTTAATTTTTCACGGTATACATTATTCGTTGATCCTATATTATTATTATTATGTTCATCTTTAATATCGTTTTCAATTATATCGGATAAAATCGACTCGGTATTATCTCGTTTACATTGATTATTTTCATTCTTACTGTAATCATCACTCTTATCGTTACCTATGTAATCTACGTCCATATTGTCTGTATTATTAGTGTAAACGTTAGTGAATGTACTATTACTAGAAGTATTATTATCGTCCGGCGGCCTATCAAGGCCGCCTGATACCGCTGACATCTTCCCTAATCAGTTAATTTTATCTTTTAGTTAAAAGCTATACTATTATATATGTTTATGGTACTATACCAAGGTACCGATCTGTGTAGTGTAAAAAGTGTGTGTCTATGTGTGTGCGTTTATACTTATCGAGGAAGTTAATTCGCGTATATCAATTGAACAACCGATAAACGAATTACGTCTTTAACAAATATAATTAAAACGCTATCGTGTCACGAACGCAAGAAATACAACCTATAGAAACAACGACGAACATTGACTATATATATATATATATATATACATATATATATATGCATATATATATATATATATATATATATATGTATATATGTATATATGTATATATGTATATATGTACATATATAAAAATAGTCCCGATCGCCATTTAATGAGAATAGATTTTTAATCATTTATTTTATAGACCAAAGCCGGTCGTGAATACGCAACAGATAGAATAGAGCACGAGTCTACCCAATATCTTAGTGACATACAATTCTATTTATTTTGAAAAAAGAATAATTTTAAATTTTTTAATAATTATTATTAATTTGTATTTTGAACCGACTATACTAAAAATCAGAGACAATTCTTATAATAACATTTTTTTTTTTTTTTTAAATGGGGTGCCTTTACAGCTTACCCAACGTGATACTGTGGGGACTATCTACATCTTAATCAAGCATGCTGACTTCTCTAAAAACGTCGTTATATGGGGGAACAATTGTAGATTATTCAGATGTAAAAGGGATGATACATTATACGGAGGTGTAATACTCGAAGAACGTAACAAGATAAGGTAAAGCTCCGAACGCAACGGTGCTACAGCAGAGCATTCAAAAAAGACATTATCGGTGCTGCAGGTTGCCTGTTCAGAAAGGAGGGACAGAAGGGACTTTCTCTAAGCTGCATACGGAAAAGACTATCAGGCAACAAATGATGTCCAAATCGCAGTCTGCTGATGAGATAATAATATAGGTTGGCTGCCTAATTTATATGTCTTATCTATTGGCGACAAATTTACCAGTATAGAGTTAATAACAGATACAATATGTTTCTTATTCCGGTATCGACTACTGTACAACGCTACATATATACACATAATATTATTATTATTATTATTATGATTATTTCTATTCTATTGGAAATAGCGGAATTCCGAATCTCATCGATGGAGAACAGGACGAATAATACCAACAAATCGAATTGAATTTATATATATATATATATATATATATATATATATATATATATATATATATATATATATATACATTTTCATTTTATTAAAAGCAACGTGATACGTATTTAAGTCAGCCGGAATAATTTTATGCATCTTTTCCGTGTATATCCAACAGCATCATAAGTGTTCTGCGTAATCCTCCGATTTTTCTACTAAGATAATTTTTTCCTTTTATTTACTTAGCCTAATCGTCTGTCCGATACACCGTCTCAACCGCACAACCACATCTCGAACGTGTCTATTCGTTTAATGCCTGTTGTTTTTATAATCCGGACGGATGGAAAACGTTTATTGTAAACGAAAAGTTAAATAGGCGGACAAACTCGCCCGACTGTCGAAGAATAGATAGGACGGAGAGTTTTTTTTTAGGTTATATAGAAAGACAGATTCGAACGGGCGTATCAAATAATGAAAATTAATATGAAAAGATCATTTAATAGAATACATCGTGTACACGATGGTAATCGGTTTAAAAGCACACCAGACGGTATTAATCGCTTAAAATATTATACAGACTTCTACTTAATTATTCCGTTTCCGCTCTTCACATTACCTTCCGGGTAATATATTCTAACAGTTATTTTACCGATGACACATCAATTCTGTGTTCACACAGAAAGATCCAAAATTTGCGAACAAAAGTTAAGGAAATAGCATTGCAATGTAAATTAAGTAAAATCGAAATGAACGAAGAGATTCGTTTCAAACAGAAATTTAGTCGTGAATAGTAATCGAATTCTCGAGAAGAAAGATATGGTATACGTTGAACGATGAGCTAGAAAAAGAGCGTAATGACAAAACGGAATGAATTTACAAGCCTTGTCAATTAACTTAAACCTTCGCGGAAATTTCCTTATTACTACCGATTCGAAAGCACGGTGACGTCTATAGAGACAATAAACGGAACGTGTCAGATACATTAATTGGATTAGTTAGGCTAA